>QTSX02004363.1:264762-288970 GCA_014839935.2 Entomophthora muscae
TTTGGATTGTATTTTGAATGGTTTCATTTTGTGTGTGAGCCTTTTGTTGCTGTGTTGACTCATTTTGCCCATTAACGCCAATAAACCCTGTTAACAGAGTGTATATTTTAACCTGAGAGATGGATTTTGTTTAAATCTGAAATCATTTTTTTAAATCTGAGGTATTTTTGGTTGTCACCATAGCTTTTAAAACTACTCTATTGATCCATTTTAGGCCAGGAAAGGTTTCTTCTTATGCTTTTGAGGGCTTTGAGTCTTCCTGGGACCCCACCATCCTCAAGTCATGGTAGTATATGAGAAGGTCTGTCCTGGTGATTACTTTCAGTGCATATATATGGTTGTGAAACATTGGCGTAGTGCCTCACAGGGAGTAGCCTTTCTTGTAGTGAGTGCAGTCCAGGGTTTTAGAGAGGTCAGTGATCATGGATTAGAACTCATCAAGGGTCTGTGACTTCAGAACATATGGTTTGCTGGCTCTGATCTTTAAATAATTCAGGTGGATTCCTAAGCTGACAGGGTCTAGTATGACATGTGTGTTGTGATTGAAAGTCTTGGTGTGTGTCAATACTAGATTGGCTCTTCTACTTAGTGTATTGGGGACTATATTAAACTTCCCAGGTCTATAGTCAATTGTGAGGACATAGTCTGCTAATTTGAGGGCCCATCTTGTCACAGTAGGTTCCATAATGCCAGGAATTTTTTGCCTAAGTCAAAGAGATCAAAAGGACAGAAAGCTGTCAACCAGATTAACTGATGTGACAGATTTAAATCAAACAGTTGATCAAAAGGGTTTACTGTTGCTCCAGTTTTCCAGTTGGATTTGATTCCCCCTTGCAAGTTGACGCTGATAAATCAACGTAGTCTGAGAGTCACTCAGCACAACCTTATTTATCAGAATGGTTGTCAGAATTTAATCACACAAGAGTTCTTTGCAAACTGGACCAGGTACTCACTAGATGCTGCAGAAAGAATAGGTGCCAAGGATCCAGGTGGTATTGTTTAGTCAAATTTTGATATATATGGGAAAGTTTTCACTGTTCAACTCTTAAGAGTTGAGTCCTCCCTAAATTTTTACTCAAATAAAATCAAATATTCTCCTAGTATAACTTTATTTTTAGCATGAATCCTGTAGTTGGCCTGCTGTGCTACATCCCTTATAGTTTGATTCTAAGTCAAATTATAACCAGAAGATGGGGTCCTGCTGTCAGCACTTTGTTGTCGTCTTTGCCCAATGTTAATCCAATGCCCCAGAATCCTGGAGTTTTCCCTACTGTATCTGAAACTGAGACACTGGCTCCATCTCAATGTCCCGAATTCTATTCTGAAGACACCTTGATTTTCTCCCAGGAAATTTTTCTTGGACTATTTTGTTAGGGTTAATCATTTTGCTTAATCCTAGTGTATCTTTTAGAAATTTTATAAAACAGCATTTGAAGCTTTATTGGTGGTTAATCACCAACTCCATATGGATTTGGGTGGTGATTCTCTACCACATGAAACAGCTATTTACTATCTAATCATTTCTGTAACATTACTTGATTCTTCCACATTTGAGTTTTGGAAGTAGTTTGTCACAAAATTGTGTTCCTCTTTTCCTGTTCTGTCAAGATATTTGTGTTTACCATTTTCATCTGTATTGTCTCCTTCTTGAGCTTTCAGTTTGGACTGTTATTTAATATGTGGTTTTCCTCTCTGGTAGTGGTGGTGGAGATTGGTTCATCTTTTTCCTATTTCTGCCGCTCCATGTTATTTTGGCATCTATATTATTATCCTGCTCTGCCCACCAACAATTTTGCATGAAGTTGTGTCAGACTTATCATCTTATTCTGGCCCCACCCTCAGTCACAAGTCCCAGGTTTACCATGTGATGACAAAGGTTTTGGTGGATGCACGTGAATGGTTGCTGTCTGCGGTGAAGCACAATTCATGTTTTAACTGAAAGTGCATTGTTATACCCTTTGTTAAATACTGTGTGTGTATCTATTGAGGAGCTCAAAGTATATTGTAAGTATTACGCCTTTCATCAGAGTAATAGTCTGCTGTTGTTATTTCTTTCTCAAAACCTTGCTTATTGTTGCACAATTAATGTCCCTGAAGTCAATAAGCTCTCAGTGATGTGGTTATCAGTTGACCAGACTGCCCAGGACTTGGCAGCTTGAGATTCCATGTTAACCACAACTGAGGCCCTGGTAAGCTAAATTCTTTCTCTGGTCTCAAATTTGTCTGCTAGCACACAAGAGTGTTGGCTATCAAAGCCAAACCCTTTCTTGTTTGTGGTTTTTGGGTGCACTCTCCTTTTAAATTTGTCTAGTCCAGTCAAAGAGTGTTCTTCTTGTGCATCTTCCCAGCTGCAGTTAGCAATCCTGAACAAACCTACAGATGTGGATGAGGTGGCAGTTGTGGTATCATTCAAAAGCTCTTTAGCTATGCTTCATCATGTCCTTCTCACTAAGTCATTGGTTATCAAATCTGAAGAGTTGCCTTTATTCCCTATTGATTGTGACCGCCCCATTCTTCCTGAAACAGTTCAAGAAATGATTGAGCGTTATTTTTGGGAGCATCCTGCCTCCTTAGCCGCAATCTGGGCCACCAAATAGAAGCAAGATCCTGCTAAGGTTGCTTATTTGCAGCAAATAAATCTACTTCTGGTTAATTCTTATTCATGATAGCATTGATAATGGTCAAACTATCTTTCGGCCTATAATTCTGTTGGATACTGGTGCTTTTGAAAAATTCATGAGTGTGGAGACTGCAGATTTGTTGCAGTTGAAGTACCATCCCGGTATGCTGGTTAGAGTAGGAAACTACCAAATGTTCTCTTTATTCCAGTTGAAGAAGCCTGTGACATTTGTGGTTGCAGGTCAATCTTTTACTGCTAGATTCTTCATATGCACTACCCTTATGTATCATATTATCTTGGGGGTAGGCTGGTAGTGGAATCATAATGTGTCAACTCTCCTAAAAGAAAATGAGCTGCAAGTGGACCACTCTTTAGGCATATCCATCTGTATTCCATTGTTGGGTATGTTGGAATTGGAGCAGTCTTCTCAGACAATCCAGTTGGTTCCTGTTACTACACCTGTAAGTTCATATTTACCAGCATGCCTTCAACCTTGGTCCACGGCGTTTGATGACACTAGGGGCGAGGCTCTTCCCAAACATACTCAGTTTGGTTTGACTTCAAGGTTACTGCTGATATCATCTGCATTGCTTCTCCTGCTGTAAAGCACAGCTGTGGTAGACACAGCAGAGCTTATTTTCTATAATGGATAGAGGAAACTATATAGAAAGATTGGGTAGAACTTCAATAATAGCTAAAGCTATCAAATAGTCAAATGATGCTTATTTATAGTATCTCTCACTGCGCAAAGTTTTACAAGTGGGAGTGAAAGCAGGGAATAGAGAATCCCAAAAAGCTGAGTGATGAAGACTGAAATCAGGCAATTGAAATAGAGTCAAATCTTTATTCTTCTACTATCTGGACATGGATTGCCAATTCCTAGTTGTGGCCAATGAATTACTATCAGGAGGGAGAAATGTGCCTAAGTCTTCCTCAATGTCTAATTTTATACTAGTTAGTTAGGTTTGGCAAGAGTCTGGCCCCAACCATGTGGTCTGGGTCCCAGATCCTCATTAGTTAGTGCCAGGATTGATGGCCAAGGTTTGGGTTTTATTCCTGGTTTGTTTAGGGCTGCATGTCCTGCCCTCTATTTTTATCTCAAAATTCTGGGACTTATCTGATTGGTTCCTCCCTTGTGTAGATTATGCATTAATGAACTTGAAGCTCATTAGTTACAAGGTCGTGTGTTCCAGTTAGTTTCATGCACAAGGTGGGCTCTTAACAGGTACTCATTCATTATTAACTGATGCTCAAAATACAGAGATCTTTAAAATGAGTGATTGATCAATAATTTTGCTTTCCTATTCTCTGAGATACACTTGCATGGATGTCATTGTTTCATGCATTGGAAGTTCATGCAGGAGGGATTGCTTTTGCTCAGTTTAGCTCTTGATTGGCCTTTTCAACCTGACTGAATTTATTAAGATACATTGTAGGCGCTGTCAAGAGCTCTTGAATCCAGGTTTAGTCATAGACATCCATTGATTAAGAGCTGAGATATAATTGTATGAATTATTTCATCTATGCAACCATGACATCATGCTTAATGAAGCAGTGGCATCTCAATCTGAAATTTTGCAATTCTCTGCTTTTGCAATAGACTGTGCTTATTTTATGCTTTGATCCTCATTAAGAGCTGTTTCAGTGTTGTATGTGTAGACTGTTGGTGTATACTGGGTAAGAGTTAGCCCTTGTAAATGTTCAATTACTATACCTAATATCAGGGTAGTAAACCCAAATAGGAGTGAAAAATAAGTAAGGGTAAAAACTTCTCTTTATTTTAGTATATTGCCAAGTATATATAATGGGATGGGAAATTGGGAGAGAGAAATTGGGGATGTCAGGATGCCAGGAGTATCATGGTGATCCAGCAGGTGAGGGAGGAGTCAAAGCAGGTAATGGCATGGCCCACCAGATGCTGGGACCTAACTTTACCAGGTAGGAAAGGGCCTTCCCAGCCACAGCCCAAGGCCCAGCCGCTGGCAAGGTGGAGTCAATCAATCCTGTGAGCGCCAGGTAAAGCACTCCCAGGAATTCACTACTCTGGTCAGTGGCATCAGAAGTGGATGGGATTGAGATGGTTGGTTTGGGCAGTGGGGGTGGTTCCATTGGGGCCAAGTAGGCAGCAGGGTTGCTGTATTTCTTGTTGAAGATCAAAGGGTATATAGTGCTTTCTCTGCTGTCTTAGACAATTTGGTAGGGTTTCTTGGGGGAGTTTGGGAAGGTTTACCCCTGCAAGTCTTCCAAGGTCCAGAGTTTTTGACCAGGGTTGGGGGATACTCAATGAAATGCACAGGGCCAAACAGGACGTTGGGTGGTTGGTAGTAATCAAAGGCTTTGGTTTTGTCAACTGAAGTCTGGATATCTATCCCTGAGGATGGGTACTGATGCTTTGGAAATTGCAGATGTAAGAGTATCAAAAATAAGCATGAGAACAGATTGGTGAACCAAAAGTTCATAAAAAATTTATTGGTAAGGATGACAATACAGAAATTTCTATTAAGCTTCTGGCTCATATACTTACTCACATGCATGTGACTCTGGGATATCTTCTAGCACTATCTGGGTGGCAAGGTTTAGCATCTTGTGTTCTGATGGTTGGTTGGCTGCTCCATGATTATTTTTGGGGTCTTCAGGAACAGTTGTTTGGCTTGTTGGTGGTCCATCTTAGCTTGGCTGGCCATTGGTTCTGGCAGGATTGGCTTCTGGGGTTATGGGGTTTTCCCCAATTTGATCACCATTTTTGGACTGGATTGACAGGCTTTCCTGAGGTAGAGGAACTTGGTTAAAAAAGGGGTTCCCAATTGGGAACCCCAAATTACCAAATGGAGGGAGGGCTTGGAATGGGTTTACTGGGCAGCTAAAATTAACCTGCCCAGGCCCAGTCAAACCCACCAAAGATTGTGTGTAGCTTTTGGGGCCCAGAATGGGCCCTACAGCTGCCATCAGGGAAGGAATGATTCCTGCACCTGAATTTTTGCTTTTCAAAGTAAATCCAGATATCAGAAAATTTCCCATGCCCGCTTTCCCCACCTGGCAGCTAGGCGCAGGTTTGATTCCTGCCCGGGGCTTTGAAACTGTTACTACTGTAACAGGGGGAATGAAGAAAGGGGGGAATGGCGCCAGGCTTGGCATCAATACCAATATTAGTTTAAATATCAATATCAGCCATTGATTATGCATCCAGAAGTAGAGATCAACCAAGCAATTGAATTGTTGATGTCACCTCTATTTAGTCTTCCAGACTTAAGTGTTAAGTGCAGGCTCCAATTCCAGAATCAAATGCCTTATTGATTTTACCTATCTAGAGCCTTCAAAATTCCCAATTACCGAGGAGATTTGAATAGAATCCAGAATGCTCTGGCATTCACTAGCTCTTGATTGATCAATAAAGCAATTGCCTAATGTTTAATTTTATTATGGATCTGACTTCAAACTTAATGTCCATCAAATTCCTCATTAGTTAGCACATTTGTGACAGTCAGGAGTGATCATGACAATCTCTTCTCAAGTAATTATGAAAGGTAACTTATGGAAAATCACTTATTAGCATATATGATGTAGGTAATAAAGATTTCCTTTTTTCAATTGTATCAGAAGCTTAATGCATGGCATTTTCATAGATATTTACAAAGGAATAAATAACTGGGGCCTTAGAATGATAGCTGCTTGAACATGGGTCTTATGAGAGAGGGAGGCTAAACTAACTAAGTCTGGCTCCCATCCTGGAGGGAGGATCCACCAGGACGCCATCCAGTGCAAGACAGGTATGGCCACTTGAAGGGGCGTCCATAGAGAGGACACAGCAGATAACCGGGGGAAATAGGAGTCCAAACCCATCAGGGGCATTCCACCAAGCAACCAGGGTGCATGCTTGGGGGCAGAGAGGTTGAGGTTGTCACAAGCCAAGCTTCTTACTACATTCTCACTGGTAACTAAAATGTCCTGGGCTCAGCCAGGGCAATCCTCAAGCATGTTCACAAAGTTACTGGGGTTGCTCCCAACATGGTGAAGGGTATAGGAAATACAACCCCAGATATCTGGGGAAGCACATCATATCATCACCAAGGCAGGTGTCAGGGTGAGGACAACAAACTTGACAAAAGGCACCAACATTTTACTTGGGTCCAAAACAGAAACCAGCAAAAGGCAATTTGTACTTTTTAGATTTTTGTGTTTGGAAGGCCAACATAAAGGGACCAAGGACAAGCAAGAAAGTCTAATAAGGTCAAGAGGAAACAACAAACAGCAACTGCGGGATAAGGGCACTTTGAAAGTGGGTTTTAAAAGCTTTAAAGTGTAAATGGGACAGCAAACAAAGCAAGAGCAAAAGAGAAGCAAAACAAACTTCAAATAGGTAATTAAATTGATTAAATCACTAAATTTTAAGTTCAAGTAGTTATCTTTAAAAGCAAAAGCAAAAAGCCTTGTTGTTGATAATGACAACATGCAAGAGGCTCCAAGAAGACGCAGAGAGGCCTGGGAGCAAAGGAAAGAGGTAAGGGAAGAAAGGACCAATACTAACACTTTTAGAAAATCAGATGGGACCAAAAAGGGGACCCAAGATGATCAAATTTTAAGTAAAAGAGATTAAAACTTTAATTTGTAAGAATGAGCAAGCAGGGGACTTTTGGTCCCCTGTCTTGCTTTAAGGAAAGCCCATTTGAAATTTAAAGTCACCTGACTCAAAGGTCAGATTTGATTGGTTCTAAGAGAAATTTTGCAGGGAGAATCCAATGGGCTGGGAGGGTTTCCAACAATTTCTGACTTCAACTCTGATTGGCAGGCATCAATAGAGTGTTTCAGGGCAGCATCTAATCCATTTGGATTGGAATTTGATAATTTATCAGTAACACAACCTGGTTGTTTAGAATTGATTAATTTTAAATGTGGACAAGTCCAAGCCAAAAAGTAATCCACATTAATCAGAGATTTCTCCTAAGTGGGGACAGAGTCCAAAGCACCAGTATTTACCACTTGGGAAGGGTATACCAACACAAATCTCTCATCAATTGTGTGGACTAAATCCCAAATGGAATTAAGGGGCTTGGCTGGCTTCTGAGCAGATTTTTTTGTGCGGCGCAGGAAGATTGTCCTATCCAGGGCTAAAGGGGGGAGTGACTTTCCAGTTCTGAAATGAGCCTTGGATATTGATCCATTATTGTTGCTGTGAACCATATTAAATTGAGGGAGGATTTGACCTAAGAACCATAAAAGAGCTGATGAGTTCAAAGAAACTATAAAACTTTCTCTACAGTGACAATTGAGGCTATGTTTCAGGTCTCAGTTTACATAGCAGAAACCATAGGTTAGTCATTATTGACAATATAGTGGCCTTAATTGATGATCATAGTTGATAATTTAGCAATAGAGATGATCAACAAAGATCTCATAGAGAGGCAGGAAGCAAAGCATCTATTGAATGGCTCCATTAGCTTGTTAAGCTCTTAAAAGTCTTCAGACAGATCAGAATAATCTTTCTTTCAACTAGCCACTTTATTTAGCAGAGCAATCAGATCTCTGGCACAATGGATTCATAATTGGCCTGGTATACCAGGGCAACACCCATCATCTCCAGAGAGCCCTTTAGTATTGGCAGAGGCAGTCATAAAAATCCATAAGGGAGTTAGTTGTTATTTTAATATATCAACTTGAGTGCTATTAAAGGCTCTTATTAGATCAGGTTTATCAGAGACTTTGCAGGTATCTTGTATCTGTGTGATAGTTCTTAACTCATTGATAGTGTGTCATTACTTTTGCTTCCTTTCAATTAAGTCTTCAGATAGAGGTGAAGGCAGAGCAATAAGACTAAGGAAGATCTTGAAAGTGTTTACAGACATATTTGGGCATTAGGATAAGTGGCAGTAAATTGAGACAGACACATAATATTGATACATGCCCAACCCTTTTTGATTGTCTGATATCAGTTTTAACAGGCTTTGACCCCACTGCTGATGTGTAGTGAACTGGCCACAATAGCTATATATAAAGAAAACAAAGAGATTGGACTTGTCAGGGATCCACTCATTGGGAAGTCTCTCTCCAATAAAATGAAGAAGAGCTCCCAAGTTGAATTTGAATAGAGTGGACCCTACTGGGATTCCTATCATTAACATGTGCAAAAAGTGCCCAAATAAGCGGAATCTCTCCAGGAAAGGAGTGAAATGGTTTAAGAGATAATAGACACTGGTATATCCCAAAACCAATCAGGGGGCCTTGAGATGGATAATAGGATGAAATTGAGCGGTTTCAACATAAGGGGCATGTCTTTGATGCGGACCAAAACAATACCAAATGGAGTCTTCTGATTTATCAGTGGGGTTAGTTCAGGAGTTTTGAAGTTCACATTGGCTTGCCTATAACTGATCAACACACAGAAAGCCCAAGCAATGAGGATGAGCTTCATGTTGTTGGAAGAGAGCCTTTTCAATCTACTAATCAAGGTTTAGAAGTGGATGAGAATATAGGTTTTATTGGCTAAGATAGGAATAAGAGTTGTTGGAGCAGTTTTCTCAGATGGAGTTGTTCAGCTTAAATACTGAACTCAAGTGAAGGAGGGGACATAGTGGTTACCAGGTGATTCTTCAAGAGTGATTTGAGATGTATTTCCTTGCAGAACTGCATCAGGCTGCAGCCTGCAATGCAAGAAGTGAGTTTTGGTATTGCATTGCAGTATTTTACTTCACCATGGTTGGGGTTGATTTATGGGCTTGAATGTGAGGTACTTCTCAGGCTTGGTTGGTCTGCTGTCTTTGGTTGGCCTCCTAGGTCTCTGAATAATTGATTGGGATGGGTTTTGCATTTAATTTTAGCTTGATTGGATGTATGGTATGTATTAGAGCCAATTTTAAATGCTGAATCAATGTTCCTGTCATTGTCCTCATCTTTTGGAGTATTAGAATTCGAAATTAAAATAAGAATTTATATGCCAAATTTCATTTTTACACTTGCTTTTGCTTTCACATTCATTATTGATTAAAGAAACACATTCATTAATCAATTTCAAATGTGTTTTCAAACCAATCAATTCCAATCTTTTATTATTGCTGTTGGTTTCTAATTTTGCGTTTAAAAATGCAATTTATGGCTTCTTATTTGTACCCAGAGTCCCTCAGTTTGATCTGTTGTTTGTGTAAGAGATGAAATCCCTTACAGGGCTTCATACAGTTCTGTTTTTAATATCATATTATGGTGAATAACTCCTGGATGGAAAAATGAGGAGATTAGGTTAACTATTGAGATTATAGAGATAAGGTTATAACTCTGCAGATAGTTTAATACATCTATATCATATTATATGATTGAATCAAAGAGTAAGGTCTTGCCCAATAAGGTGCAAGATTATATACTATACTGTGTAAAGCATTTGGATTTAAGTTTAAAAGATAAAGGAAAGTAGGTACAGTTTGTATAAGTACCTTTAAAAGACCTGCCAAAAACTTATGATTAGACACAAAAGGTGTCATAGAGTTAACTAGTCCTAAACAAACTATATAGAACAAAGTATTAAATAAAGATATGTTTTTAACCAAAGGTATATCTATGTCAGGATATTCCCCATGGGAATATCTCAACATAAAACTAGTCAAGTTATCCCTAATGTTAAAAAATGGTGACAACAAGCTAATTGCTTGTTGTCTAGTTATCTCTATTCTAATTATACTAGATGTTTTATCTCTGGAAGAAAATTGAGACCTAACAAAGTATTAATTTACTATAAACATAAGCTTCTTTTAAAAAGATGATAACCTAAGTAAATTTGAAGTTAGAATTTGAAGATTTGAAAAGAAAAAAATAAAGATTGAAGTAAAAACCTATGACAGTGATTGGGGGAAAACCACTTAGAATTTCAGCTTAAAAGCTTATTCTTCTGGTGTCTTTATTTATAAGCACAAAAATCCAAGTCTTGGGGAAGATCTGCAGAGAAACACAGGGGATTTTCCTGAACAGACTGGTGTAATGAAGCAGGAGAAAACACATGGTGATAGGGAAGCTGCTGGTAATAAGCCAAAGATCTGTGCAACCGGGGAGGAGAACAGCGGTTGCGTAAGCAAAATAAAAGAAAGAAACCTATTTTAAAATAGGAATTATAAAGAGAAATGAATTGTCTGTGCACATGCAAGAGCAAAAGAAAAACTGAGAGCAAAAGCAAAAGCAAACCCAAAGCAAGAGCAAGAGCAAAAATACAAGGTAAGTTTAATTAAAAAAACTAATAAAAATCTACTTGAATTTAGGTTTAAAATCAAATTTAACTTAATTTCAAGGCCTGCCCTTTGGGGCAGGGCACAACACAAAGTATATATGTATGTCAGAAGCATTAAAGATGATAGCAGCTCTTTGCTGACTAGCAGGAGGAAAGCAGCTATCAATCAAGCCATGTCTAATGTTTCTGTAGGATAAAAGATAAGACATGGATCATTAGCCAGATTGGGAACAGTGTAAAAATAAGTAGATATGAAATGACTTCTTCAATAGAAAAGATGTTTACTTCATCCAAGAAGCTTTCACAAGTTGGAGAAGGAGAAAAACCAGCAAAGATAGTAGTGGAGGAGGTGAATTTATTACTTTTAGTCCCTGTATTGAGTCACATTTTGTTGTGTTCTACCTTAAGCATAGTAAATAACACAATGAGAAGATTATAATATTAGAAATGGGCTTTTAAATTGCCATTGGTTGGTCTTCCGGAATGAACAAGAATAAGCTTAATGCCCTGAAAATTCATTAGGGGTAATATTATTTTCTAGGAAGAGCTGAAAAAGATGTGCCAAAGAAAACATAGAAGCAAAGACAGTGAGATGGAACTTTCATTTGGAAATAGAACAAGACTTTATGATGTTTTTGTAACAAAAAAGTTTATACAGAAAAATCAACATAAATCAATATAGGCAAGGTAAAGATCATTGTGGCTAATGGAAAAATGAAATTAAAACCTTATTTTCAATGAAATATCAAATCTTCAAGGAGAGAGCAAAAAGATAAGGGCATTTCAATTGGCACAGAAATCCGAACTCAACATATGCAAAATTGAGACAGTCTAGATGTAACCATTAATAACACTTCTTAAGGGCTGGGGTGCTTACTTTTAGTCTGAATTAGAGGAAGATAATCATAAGCTAAGGCATAAGTTGACTGAACCAAATATTCATAAAATATTTTTTATTTAAAAATAGATAATGCAATTAATTGAAGTCAGGGGGTTTATACCCCAAGTTCTAGGTATTAAGCTTTTCAAGATCACTTGATATGATATTGACTGAACTGGTCAAGCTTTGTGACATAATAAAGATGACATCTGCACTGAGGTTGGCTAAGTATTATATTTTTGGTTTGGCTCTTGGTTCTAGGTCCTGTAATCAAGGATACTTGATTTTGCTTTAGAGGGGTAGTTAAGGCCTTCTTCTTATCCTGGTAATTAGAATGATTGACAAAATAGTTATACCTGTCTTGGGCACTAACCCTGAGGCTGGTCTTGCAAATTATCTAGATCTGGCCATTTTAAACTGTCTATCACCATTGAAAGCTGTTTTCTTCAATGGGGCCTGACCCCAGACACTTAATTTTTCTTGTTTGTGGTCTTTTCTCACTTGAGAAAGAGGCTTCAAGCCTGTCATAGGCTCTGTGATCCAGTTCAGCCCTTTATAGCGGCTTAGATTTGAAACAGGTCCCCTTTTGCACTACAAGCGTGAATTGGCAGCCACTCTTCTTCATTTTCTCATCCACAGCTAAAGCTGCAGGTCTTCTTATGGGGCTGAACCTGTCATATACTGGAAGAAATTGGTTAATTTTCAGCTTTGAATTGGCAATGTACTTTGATGAAAACACTGAAGTATACTTCAGTACAACAAATGTATAAAGCTGCAGCCAACTTTTGGCACGAAGTAGATGGGATTTATTAATCCTTAATATTGGTTGACTTAGGAGGGATCTAATATATAATGCCAATAATAGTGTTAAATGATCATATATCAGAGACAACTTACGCTTAGATTGTAACATATATGGGTCAGCTATTGGTTTCCATGTCTAAAGGAAAAAGGAAGGTCCAAGATGTGTTGTTTTTTAGAAGGGATGCAAAAATTAGAAAAGCATATCCTTCTTTTTAAAATGATTATATATTCAGCTATATGGTAAATTGCACGATTAAATTCGTGATGCTACTGGCTTTAGTGGATTAATTTTATCTTCAGATTAACACTTAAAAGGTACTTTTCTTGTCGATATACGTAGACTGCTATGTCGAGTGGGACTCTTTTCTAGTCTAAATCATTTAGCATAATTACATGAGATGGCTTGCACATGTTGTAGTAGTAAAAGTTTACTAAAGCGGATAAAGCACCTTATTAAGGTGTGGAAGTATTCCGCTGGCATCAGCAAGCCCGAATAGAGTATTCTCCCACGGCATGTCCGTTGGAATCAACTGTGGGGAAGGAATAATCAAACCTACAAAATCCTTGCTTCAGCTCTGTGGCGTTGTTGCCGGGCTCCAGGATAGAGTTGGAGTAGCAAGTATGGAAACTCCCAAAGCGGGTTTGGAGCTTGGGACGGAATCTAAGGCTTTTCTTTGCCATTGGTTGGAGGGGGGAGGGAGGCAACGGTGCTGATTTGGTGACCTTTCCGAACTTGGAGTCGCCAGGCGGGCGGGTAATAAGCTCTAGTGTCTCATACGGCAAGTTGTCGCACGCATAAATGGCCTGCCAGGTAACTGAGAGTGGTCCAGCAGGTGCAGAGTTGCATGGCGAGGCCTCAAGCGACAAAGGGTGGTCACTGAACCCATACAGATTCTTAGTAACGTAGTAGCAAAGGTACTTGGAAGTCTGGAGTGGGTTCACAATGCACTTCCAGGGGTCACCTTGAGCAAGAATAGTAGAAAGGCTTAAAATCACAGCTGAATTAAACATGAAATCTTTTTTGGCGGGTGTTGGGTTTTATTCAGTTTGGAATACTCTATTTAGCCGAAATTACCCAGTGGATATATTGAGTTCACTTCTAAAAAGAAGCCTCTTCATGAATAATAGCCACTAGGATGTTCCCCGTCCAAGGACAGATATAAAGTTGAATTTAATAAATTAATTCAATATTTTTAAGCTGGGATTACTTATCATATATTTAATTCAATTTCTATTTAAAATACTTTCTTATAATGAAATTTAAATTCTATTTATTTAAAATGAAAACTGCATATCCCAAGTATAAAATAAAAAATTGATCTAAATAAGTGGAGTAACATTATTAAGTTTATTAAAGCTATAATAATAATTTTTAAAATTTAATATTTGATTTATTAAATCCCTTCAAAATTTAGAGCTGATATGTAGCTTTGAAATAAGCCATCAAACATTAAGATCCGCTTTGTATTCACCTATATACAGTGGCCCAAAAAAATACCCAGCCAGCAACATTTTAAAGAAAAAAGTAAATTTCAATAAATGAAATTTGCTATAAAGAGCATGAGCAGATGCATTGCAGATTTTTACTCAAGTATGGTATCAAAACGCAAAAATAAATAAATAAATAGGAAGAAAATTTAAAAATAGTTCAAAAATATGTAATAAAAAGAGCTGCACCTTTAAGTATATTAAAGCACATAAAATGAATATGAAACAGCAACTCTTATTCAAACTTGCCTAGATGATAAAATTGGGGTTAGAGATTCTCTTGCACAGAAAACATGATTAAAACAAGAGAAATACCTGAGTTTATTTGTGGTCAAGTTGTACAAGCTAAGGAAATGGGTTTATCCTATAGAAAGATAGCCAAGGAAACTCAAGATTGGCAAAGAAACTACCCAAGAAATTTACCTCAAGTTCCAGGAAACCAACTAAGTGAAAAATTGCCCAAGATCAGGTTGTCCTAAAAAAACTACTGCTCAAGATGATTGGTCTATTGTTAGAATAGTTAAGCAAAATTGATTTATAACTGTCAGTCAAATTAAAGAGACTATCAAAAATACCTTGGAAATTTATATTTCTGAGGCCATTGTTTACAATAGACTCCATGAACTGGGGTACTATGGCCGTGTTGCAAGAAAAGAAACCTCATAAGTCTAAAGAATAAAGCCAAAAGAGTGTCCTTTGCTCATAAGTATGTTAACTATCCCATATTCTTTTAGAAAAAGGTGATTTGGTCTGATGAGACTAAAGTTCAGCTCTTTGGATCTCAGAGTGTCAGGAATATTCCTGACAACACTTTGGTTCAGGACAATACTTTGTACACAATCAAACTTGATAAACAAAATAAAGAATGGCAGCAGTTCCCCCTTATTGGGGAAACTGCCGCAGAAAGTTGGGGCCAGGAAACGAGAATTAAAAATAAAAAAATTAATTCAGACGGGTTTTATACCCTGCCCGCAGGCCGCACACCAAGCCTGGCAGCTTGCCTGCCCACCCACCCACTCCTGTCAGCCAGTCCCCCACCCAGGCCGCCAAATGGGGAAATCAACAAGTGGGGAAACCTAAAAAAGGCAATTTCCCCAAACCCAAATGGAGGGGGAACTGCTGCCCAAATTTGGAGTTTGCCAAATTTGGGAGGGGCTGACAAGCTGCTCAACCCTTCAATTCCTGCATTAACTGCAGAATCCAAAATTGGATGCATGAAAACATCCAATGATACATTAAGCCAATGCAAGTCCAGAAGTAACAATTCATTGCCTGCACACCACTACCAATTCCCCTCCCAAAAGGGAATTTCAGACAACACCAAGTGTTCGGGATTTCTTGTCCAGTGTTTTACTCTATTCATGCCACCACAAGGATGATAGTATATAATAAAGCCAATTCACTTGATGATAGTTTGTGCTATCATTGAGTGAAATTACCTCTCAATAGTATCACATAAATCAATTAGAACTTTTACCCTACAAGAAAGTTAAAGACAATAAGCTTTGTCTGCCCTTTCCCAGGATCAAAAGATGAACCATTTAATCTTCTCAGCTGTACTCACAGCCTGCCTAGGGATTGGGGGCCATCAATACAATCACCAGAATGGGCTGTTAAATAAACCACCCAACGAGTACATCTACAAGGAGCCAGTGCAGCTAAACTCCTCTGAGCAGTACTCCTGGTTCACGCTGGTGTTGCCCCACTCCACCCAGTCTATAGCTATATACACCTGTGTATACTACGTACTTACATATTTTGCCGGTAATTTTAGAAGATATAATGTACACACCAATATCTTCAGATGGATTATAACGGTCTACCCCATTGTGACAGCGCTCACAGGATTCCAAGTTTCCAACTTGGTACCTTACTTTGCTAAAATACTCCCCCAATTGTTGGGGTTTTACACAGAGACGCCAAACTTTCTATTGCAAAGCTGATGAAGCTTACAAAATTGAGTGTTTAAAACCCACTATTAAAAAATGAACACCTGGGTGTCATGTTTTGGGGCTGCTTCACAGCCAACACAAGAGGGGCAATCAAGCCAATCAGTGAGAAGATAAATGCTGATGTTTACAGAAGAATCCTTGATTGGAATCTTCATTCATTTATGAAGGATCTGCAAGAACCAACCAGTTATATATTCATGCAAGATAATGCTCCTATCCACAAATCCAAGAAAGCCTTAAAATACTTGGATGATAAACAGATTGTTTGTTTGGATTGGCCTCCTCAAAGCCCAGATTTAAATCCCATTGCGCATCTTTGGAATGTTGTCAAATCCAATTTTCCTAAAACCTCTAAACAATCCATCATGGATCTTAAATTTGGAGTGGCAAAAGCATGGGAAGAAATTCCTATGGAAACTTTAAAGAACCTAGTCCATTCCATGCCCAGAAGACTTGCTGCTGTGATTGAAGCCAAAGGTTGGCCTACAAAGTACTAAGTCCATAGTATATTCAGCTTTGAAATCTATTATTATTTTATATTAAATATTCATTTTTTTAAATCTTTTTATTTTTTCTTCCTGTTTATTCATTTTTGCATTTATATACCATACTTGTGTAAAAATCTGCGCTGCATCTGCTCATGCTTTTTATAGCAAATTTCATTTATTAACATTTACTTTTTCTTTCTAAAATGCTTCTGGCCGGGTATTTTTTGGGCCATTGTATGTTGTTTTTAGTTTTATATGTGCTCTTAGAGTGAATTTAGATCTATAAAATTTAGTCTAAACCTATGATCATGACACAAGCCTGATTCCAGGACTTAACTATATATATGAGCATCTAGAGTAACTGAAGCTATCATGTTTGGTATTATTTTTATCAGAATTGTCTGATAAGCATATCTGGGTGCTTTAAATTCTATAAAAAATCATTCTGGTAAGAATTTATATCATTATTGCCGGTTTACTTCACTAACATCATTATCAGGATGATATAATGGTCAGAAAAGTTAGCTATCAAGCAATCTGCAGCCACTTGGATTGTGTGATGCATCCAAGTGGAACATTCGACTATTTCACTTGAATATAAATAGATTCAAATGCAAAAGCCAACCATTTCTTACTTAAACTGATATTTATATTTAAAATCTGAACTGCATCTCTTTAATTTGACCTAGCCTTATTTTATTTAGTCACTGCAATCCTCAGTGGAGTTTAAACACCCAATCTCATAAAAGTTTTTAAATAATCTGGTGCTCCCTTTCTAATTTTAATCCACACATTCTAAAGCTGTATAAGCTACACAGATAAGCCACTTTTCTATAGTTGAAATAGTTGAATAATAATTTAAAAATTAACAAATTATTTATTTATATAAGACTTAGCAGTTTATTATCTCATTTTACATGATTTAGACCACATGTCAGGATTTTGAGGTATTGATCAATTAACGGATTTAACTAATTAATGCAGGCCAGCAGTTAAGTGTTCTTAGGAAAAGTTTCAACATAATAACCCAGGCAACTGGGCCGCAAGATTAATGGATCAATGACCAAATCATATCCTGGCTTTAACAAATTTCCTGTTACTAATTAATGAGTGGAACATGCAATTATTACTCATTAGTTAGTTCTCTTTCTCAAGCACCTTGACCATGCATCTCATAATAATTACTATTCTAAACTTTAACTATATCCTAGAACAAGAGGGCCATCATATGAGCCATTGTCTGAAACACTTATAGAAGAGTCCACCATGGACTGGGCTGCCAGGCCAAACACTCTACTATAAAAGGCTCTGAGCCTATTGTATTAAAGTAGCTCTGATTAGATACAGTATAATGTAACAGTCATATATGTGAACTAGTAGCAAATCACAGGCTAGCTAGCCCAGGAACGTGGCCCAGGTAGACAGAAAGGATACCAATCTGTGGAAGTTGTCAAGCAAGAATTCCATTAAAACCATCTCAAAAAGGATGAGCCTCCTGCCATGTTGACCTAATGCTACTTCAGTCTCTTTTAGTGTCGTGAGCTAACTCAGATAAAACGCGGGCAGGCAAGCCACCTTAAAGCCAGTCCATTATAATAAAAGACTGATGATTATTTATTAACTTGATGAATAATCCAAGCCTTCTTTCCTTAATGTGATCCTCTCTTAGCATTTAAGTGAAAAGAAAAAGATGATACTCTTGTCATACAGTATTAATTCCTATAGTAAAATATAGAGACACCAACTTATGAACCTATATCCAGAAGTAGAAAGAAACATCCTAAATTCTTTGGGTCTCAGGCCTTGTCAGACTTGCTACTTCTGATGCAAAAAATATTTCAGACCACAGATTACGCCAAAGTCACAGGCTCTATGTACTTTCCTAATTTTAGAAGACTTATGAGATCATCTGGTGGATGATAAAATACCATGGTCTGCAGATTTCTGAAAGATGCAGTGTACTGTTTGATAGTTGAAATGAGTTTATTTCTTAAGTTTAGCAAACCAAGTTGTCTTTAAGGAGGTAAAATAGGGAGCTATTGTAAGAAATGATTTGAAAATTCCACAGTGAAATTAATCTGGACAAAAATCTCTAACAGAGTACTATTTGCTAGTCAAATATCCAACCTGAGTCCTTTGAAATCCAAAATTTATATTTGACTTTGTTACAAATTTAGTATGGTATAATTTAGGATGTTATTTTTGAGATGATCTAGCCTACCAAAATTTAAACCATTGGTGTCAGGGCCCAGAATGCCCTGGACAACCAGCTGACCTTCTTAGAGGCCAAACAACCCGCAGCCTGGAAACCTTTACCAATTGTCTCCCAGGGCAAGAAAACCCCCTTTCAATTAACAAATGGCCTGGGATTTGAGAGGCACACAAGCCTCAAATCCTTGGCTTTGATTCCATTAACAAATTTGGCCCTCTTAATGATCAGGAAATGATACATTGGGATCATGATTGTTTGATTGCGCAATTGGGCGTTCAATTGCTTGCGGGTTCTATAAATAGAAGTGGCACCTTGGCTTGCTGCAGCCCAAGCAAGGTTCCTGTTATACCAACTAATGACCATCTATCCCCAGGCCCAAGTACTCAAATTCTGGTCAAAATTGTAAATTTAACTGAAATTGATGCTGTCATATCTCTGGTGGCACAAAAGGCCACAAAATTACCAGTAAGTATAAGTAATGAGGAAGAGAAGCCCTCCTCACTGTTGACATCTTAAAAATAAACAACTTTATGCTCAGGATCCATTATTTTACTGCAAGAACTATCTATTTTTGCACCAATATAAGTATTATATTGGCATTTATTTGTGATTCCACTACACTTTACAACCTCACATATCTGCTCCCTCCTGGCCACCAAGAGTGATCATTTTTCCCTCCATACTGAAGATTCCTCCTACTCCCCCCTGCCAACTGTGCCTCCTTCTCAGGATTTAAGTAAGTTGGGGTTTGTATATATCACAGTATTAAGGCTGGCCAACCAGGTTGTGCCCCATACTGGGAGTTGGTGTCCCCTAGCTACTGAAGTCAACTACCTGGACAGAATTGTGCCTAGTATGTACATGGCCTTCTAGGCCTGGCCTGCCTCCCCTGTGGGAGTCCAGCCAGACTCTGATATGGGCTGTGACATATAATATGCTGTTTTGTAATAGATTCATACTTCAATACAGCTTTAAAGGCCATTGAGGTTATTTATTGCTTTTCAATGTGATTCAGTATACTGCAGGCTTTAGCTGATTCACAATTTATTCTCAAACTCATCCAAAACAGACTGGCAGTATCATTATAGTCTTATTTCTGTTGGGATCATTTCTGTCACATGTGACATTGGCCTGCTGACCATCAAAGGGACAGCATCCTGCCAGTGCAAATAAAAATTTGATCCTAATAATGAATCACCACTGACCAAAAAAGGGACGACAGCCTGCCCCCCAGGGTTGAAACCCAAATTCTTAGGAACCTCCAACCTGCAGGTCATGGGACCCAAGCCAGGAGCCACCAGTCTGCAGATTAGTAGACACAAACCAGGAACTGACCCAATTTGAAGAAACCATTGATTCTGGCTAATAAAGCACTGGCCACTTGTAAATTGTGCCTGGACAGGGACCTGTCTGACTTAGCAATTAGTTCCCAAAATTGGACAGTTTCTCCGTGGACTGCCAGCACTCTGCCAATGAGGTGTCACAAAATCAGACCTAAAGCCAACACCTGTCTCTGTGGCCCAGCAGGCCGCAGGATGATGACAAATTCATTAAGACTGTTGAAAATCAAAATTAATTTATCTGAGCTCAGCCAATAATGCACCACTGTCAGTTGACGCCACCAAGATTTCCCAAGCCCAGGGAGACTCCAGCACCTGGTCCAAAGGAAGCATCAAAAGTTTTTCCATGGAAAATGAGAATACTTATACCCTGGAGTTGCCAAGAAGTTATTCATTTCCATTCTTGCAATAAAAGTGTTATGAACCTTTGGTTCTCCCAAGTTTTCCCATACTTACTCTTAGCACTTTTACATTCACAGAACAATTGCTCCAACCCTGTCCTACCATTTAACAGAATCAGACACCAGACTGCCTGAATTATACTGATTTTCAATAATTCCCTATGGCCCAGCATATTCCTAAAAGTATTCCCCCAAGCCGGCTTACTCCCTACACATGACCCCGCCAGTAACCCCCTAACCCAGCCACCCACAGGAACAAGAGACTGCCGCCAATACAATCTCTACCCAGCTGTTTGGAGTCCTCTATATTACACTTACTGGCCTTGTCAACTCTATGATACTGTCAGGAATATTCCTGACACTTATAGTTGTGTAATCAATAAACTGTCACCCACAGCCAACATGAAGCTGCCCGCTGCCACCAAGCAGATACACACTGCCACCATGCGGAAGCCCGCCACAACCAAGCAATCACCTGCTGTCAACATGCAGGCACCCACTGCCACCAAGCAGACGTCCACCTCCACCGTGAAGGCACCACTGCTACCACACAGAATCCTGTCACAACCAAGCGGTTGCCTGCCATCAACTTGAAGGCACCCACTGCCATCAAGAAGACGTCCACCTCCACCGTGAACGCCCCCACTGCCACCACGCAGAATCCTGTCAAAACCAAGCTGTTGCCCGCTGTCAACGTGCAGGCACCCGCTGCCACCAAGCAGATGTCCACCGCAACTGCGCGGGCCCCCGCTGCCACCACGCAGAAGCCTATCACAACCAAGCCGTTGCCTGCCGTCAATGTGCAGGCACCTGCTGCTGCCAAGCAGATACACACTGCCACCACACAGAAGCCCGCCACCACCAAGCTGTTGCCTGCTGCCAACACGCAGATGCTTGACGCCATTAAGCAGATGCCCACTGCCACTACCACAGGAGCCCACCACTCTTGCCAGCCCCACTTGCAAGCCATCCTCAAACCAGGCACCCATGGGCCAGCCTGCCACCTGCCAGCTGCCTGCCAGCCTTTGCCCTCCCATGCCAGCAGGCCAGTCCCCATCCACTCCTTTGGGAAATATCCAGATCAGGAAATCAGGAAAGGCAATTTCCCTAAAGCCAAACTTGGGAGGAACTGCTGCCCAATTTGGGAGCCTACCAAATGGGGAGCAGACTGACAGGCTATCCAACTGTCATGTTCTGAGGCGCAGCACAGACACACAACAGGAAATCCTAGCCTTAGGATTGGATTTGTACTAAGTCTTGGTTAGATGACAGGGAAGGCTATGTGTTTACCTTGTGGCCCTGGATGAATAATCTCTCCTAGTTGTGGCTAGAGAGAGGCGCAGAAGTACAGAAGACACAAAGACAAAAATGTGAATAGAACTTGATTTTATTGATGAATAGGAAAATGGAATATATAGTGGTTGGCAGTACCACAAAACACTACCAGGACAATTGGGTCACTTGCCACAAGCATGAGTGGGGAAAGTGAGTTGCACAGAGTCAAGAACCTAAACAATTGTATTTCCCAATCCAGCCATAGACTCATTTTGAGAGGCAAAAGCAAAAGCAAGAGATTTGTCTTCAAAATGGCCCACCAAAGGCAAAATCAAAATACAGTGAATAGCAGGATTCACAACATTGCCCTCCCCTAGATTGGCCTTAGGGGGTGGAATTTACAAAGGAACTTTGCGTGCACTTGAGCAAAAGGACAGCCACTGGAGAGGAGCTTTATAGTGTATTTGGACCCTCATTTAAAGGTCACTTCTAAAGGGCCGATCCACAGAGAATCCAACTTATGTGTGTGGCCACCTACTCTGTGTTGGTAGTAAAGTACATGGTCACCAACATTGAATTCAGACAGGGGGAGCGTCCAGCATTATCAGGAGAGAGCTCAAGCATCTTAGTCTTGTATGCAGAAGTGTAGGCAGTGGCCTGTATATCAATTATGCGGTTGACTAGGTCCTTGATGTGGTTGTCAGGATTCATGGCCTTATCAGAGGTAAGCAGGGGACCCCCAAGAGTGATGAGGTAGTAGCCTCTTGTCCATATAGAATAGCAAAAGGGGAGTATCCAGTGACACAATGTTTGCTAAGGCAGTATGCAAAGAGAGCGGCAGGTAAGTATAGGTCCCAGTTGGCAGCGTCAGAGTAGGTGAGCTTCCTCATGATAGAGACCAGTGTTGAATTTGCACGCTCAACTGCCCCATTGGTAGAAGAATTGTAGGGGGAAGAGAAGGATTGGTGTGATCCCAAAGCTTTGACAACAGAGGTTACCAGTTTGGCATTAAAATTAGTCCCATTATCTGAGAGCAACACTTGAGGACAGCCATGATGGTAGAAAACATCTTGTAACAGGAAGGCAGCAGTTGTCTTAGAAGTGATGTCCTTTGTAGGGCAAGCCTCTACCCACTTGCTAAAGTGATCAACAGCAATCAGAATAAAGCAACATCCAGAATGTGAGCGGGGGAGAGGACCTACCACGTCAATGCTAACAGTGTGAAAGGCATGTTGCAGGGAAACTAATGTGAACTCGTGGGCAGCAGCTCAAGGCCTCTGCAGCTGGCAGTTGTGGCAGCTAGCTATGACGTCTGTGATTAGCAGGTAAAGGTTCTCCCAGAAGTTATTCTTTTGAAGCCAGTCATAGGTCTTGGCAATGCCTCCATGCCCAGTCTCTTTATGAGCTTGCAACACCAATGAGAGGCAAAGACTGGGCTGTACATAAGGCAGATACTGGTCTTGTACCTTCTTGAAGAGTTGATTATCACATACAAGGGTATCTTTGGATAGCTTGGACAAGGACAGTTGTACCTCTTCTGTCTCACTTTCCCAAGAAGAAGGATACCCAATTAGTTTGTATAACCAGTCAGCCTCTGCAGGATGCAAAGCAGGAATGGGCATTCTGGAGAGCCCATCAGCGTTCTGGTGTTGAATCCAAGGGCAATGAAGCACAGTGAAGTTGTATCCTTGCAGACGTAGAGCCCAGCTAGCTAGGCGTCCTTCAGGCTCCTTAAGCTGTTGTAACCACTTAAGCAAAGCGTGGTCAGTGACAACTGTGAAGTGAGTGCCATATACATAGTGACAAAACTGCTTGACTGCATGCAAAACGGCAAGGCACTCCTTCTCTATGACACTATAGTTCTTCTCATGTCTGTTTAGCACACAGGAAGTGTAAGCCACAGGATGGTCTACATCCTTGTTGTCTAGTTGGTCCAGAATAGCTCCAATAGCAAGATCACTAGCGTCAGTGTATAGGATGAACTCCTTATTGTAGTCAGGATACACTAAGATTGGTGCCTCTTTGAGTTTTTGCTTAAGGGTCTCAAAGGCTTGCTGCTGACTGGCGGTCCATTCAAAAGGATCATTATATAAAAGCTGGACTAGAGGTTCACTAGTATTAGCAAAGTCAGGGATAAACTGTCTATAGTAGCCCATCATCCCTAGAAAGACTTGTACCTCTTGCAAGTTGGTTGACAGAAGCATTTTGTTGATGGCTTCAACCTTCTTAGTCATTGGGCAAATCCTGGTCTGGGTTACTTCATGGCCCAAGAATTCAAGACGTTCTTTGAAGAAGGTGCACTTGGAAGGTTTTAGCTTAAGGCCAGCTTCTCAAATCTTTATGAACACCTCCTTGAGATGAGCCAGGTGATTGGTGAAGGTAGCGCTGAAAACTGTTATATCATCCAAGTATACTAGGACGCACAACAACTTCAAGTCACAGAGGATGGAGCCCATGGCCTTTTGGAAGGTGGCCAGGGTGTTGCAGAGCTCTTGCGGCATGCAATTAGGCTCGAAAAGCCCTTCAGAAGTAATTAGCGCAGCTT
>QTSX02004364.1:0-286613 GCA_014839935.2 Entomophthora muscae
TGCATAGTTTTTCCGGGTCCCAACTTTGACTGGGCTGTTTCTGTTGTAGGGAGATACCCCGAGCCTTTTCCAGGAAAAGTGCACCCCCTTCAGTAGATGGTAGTAAAAGAAATTTGAGGCCTTGACCCCAAAAGTGGACTTTACCATTGCCTGTATATTTGCCGGTTCAAGATGGCAATCTTGAGTTATTCACTGGCAGATTAACCATTTGTGCTCCTTGGTGAGCATGGTAGAAACACACAAGGATTTCTCTGCAGCAAGGACTTGGCCAGTATCAATGAACTTGTATAAGGTCTTGGAGGCATACTTGGGATCCACTCCAACAAGGGCTGCGGCCACCTTATAATTGCCCAATTCACGCATTAGCTTAAGCATGATGATGTGTTTAATGTCAGGGATGCACTTCTGGGCAGGCTTAGCAGGAGTAGTTTAAATGATATCCTGATTGGTGACAGGCTTGCAAGGCATGAGTACCTTGGTGTAGAACACAGTAACTTTATTGAGCACTAGCTGTCCCTCATCAGTTTAGTAGAACTCAGGATCCTTGTCCTCTTCCTGATTTTCATCACTGACGTAGGGCTTGTAAATAGTATCAAGTACAGGCTTCAACTTCTCCAGCATGGTTGACAGGACCAACTCTTGCCGGTACATAACATTGAACACATATGAAGTAAGTTCTATCTCATTGTTTCTAACTTTCTTTGTAGTGGTGACCTTGGTGGGCTTCTGGGTCAGCTTGGGGACCCAAGGGTTGATGCTCTGCACCCTAGCATTTTTTACTCCTTGAACTGTCTGTGTCAGTGCAGCTTCACTATGGAACTCTCTTCTCCTGTCTCCTCCTTGAGTGGGCACTTGAGTTGCACTAACTCTATTCTTTGACCCGCGGGGCAACCGCAACTGCAGTGCACAACAGGTGCATTAGTACTCTGGTGATGTGATCCTTCCATTTTAAAATTTAATAAAATATTAAATAAAACTTAATTAAGTTTTACACTGGTTTTTAATTTTTGCTTTTATCTAAATATGGATATTTAATTAGAGTTTTTCCCACCCAATATTCCAATTATAGATTTTTTATTTCTTAATTAGTTGTTTCTGGTTTACAACGCCCATTTTAGAATACCCAAAATAATTCCCACCTATTTCCCCATATTTTAAGCCAAATTAAGCACCCAACACAATATTTTTAAAATTTATGTCTTGGACTGTGTGTCTTATTTTAGATACCTTGGTATCATTCTTGATTACAATCCATTGCACACATTGAGTGAGTGATTTTGTTTACATAGTGAGTTCCTATTGTGTTTTGTTTTTGGATTGAGTTTTGATACACCTTGCCTGGGTGTATTTTGTCATCAATTCACATAGTAAACATATGTACACCAAAATGTTAACTCACACCATTTTGTTTGTGAATCAATGTATTTTGGATTATAGTTTGAATAGTTTTGCTTTGCGCGTGAGCACTTCTTTGCTGTGTTGACTCATTTTGCCCATCAACGCCAATAAACCCTATTAACAGAGTGTATATTTTAACCTGTTAAATGGATTTTGCTTAAATCTGAAATCTTTTATTCAAATCTGAAGTATTTTTGGTTGTCACCATAGCTTTTAAAACTACTGTATATAGTATCATGGAACGCCACATACTGTCCATGTACGTCATGGAAGTCATGGGGCTTATCTGAGTAATGCTCCTTGTAAGTCACAAGGCTTATTCAAGTTGTGTTCTGCTTAGGATCCGGAATGTTTGATTCACATGATAGATGGCTGAATGATAGCAGTGCCACCAACTTAATGATTAGTTGGGGAATCATTTGGCAAGTCACTCTGGGAATTATTTTCCTGAGAGGGAGTAATCAAAGATGTTACAACACTGTACATTAAAGAACCTGACCACAAGTTTATCTGTTGTATTAGCTATTTTATTTTTTAGCATCTTCACTGTAAGTTTGTTTAATTTTTCACCTTCTAGGACCACCTCCTAAGGTTTGTCCTTTACCTTTTGATTGACCTCCTTAATCTTGGCTACCACCACATCCAGCACTTTGATCAATGCTTCCAATTTAACCATTGTTGCAACATCTTCAATTACTCCCTCTTGGGGAATTAACGCCCCAAGTAAATCATTGAGCGGCTCACCAAGTGGTTCACTGCCCAACCAATAAACCAGTGGCACCATTATCAGCTAATCATCTATGACGGGGATCACTCAATCCAGGTCCTAAATGGAACACAACTTGATTAAGCCTTGTGACTCAAGAGGAACATTACTCAGATAAGCCTCATGACCTCCATGATGTACATGGACAGCATATGGCTTGTCATGATACTATATATTAGCCTATATTCATACTCAATAAAGTATCATTATCTTCTTAAATATTCCCCTTTATTTTGTTTATTATACTTTCCAGAAGTATAAACTTGACAGTGGTAGCACAGGTAGGTTATCCATACCTACCCAACTAAAAAAATTCCTCCCAAGAAAAGAACCCAAACAATGTCACTTCCTAACGGCTGGAGAGACTACAAAGTAGGACAATATGTTCCCCCAGGCCTTGTCATCTACAATAACATCCTTGTATCCATTAATATGTACAACACTCTCAAAGCCCAAAGACTGCTCCCTACCACACCAACCACAACAGCATCTATGCAACCCAAAATACCCAGTACCGTGTTTCAACACTTACATACTGTGAGATTGGTGCCTTTGCAGGACTACATCGTGAAAACGCCTCCCTTTGGATCAACAGCACCGAGATCAAGTTTAAACAAGTGGAGTACCCCCAAAGACTCTGGGTCAGTGAGATTGCCCTCTGCGTCACAGGGACTGCCTCACGTTTTGTAACCAAGTGGCTAGCTCACCACCCTGACCAGAAGAAAAATTGGGAAGTGTTCAAAGCCGCATTCCTCAAGAAGTTCTCCATGAAGGACTTGGATGTGGTGATTATGACAGAACTTAGAACCTTCAAAATGACAGAAACCATCAAATAATACATTGCCACATACAAAGGACTATGTGAATGTGCACCCAATACCATCAACTTTGATGAATATGGGCCACAACTGAACTTCTATAATGACCTTCCCACACACATTAGACGTCAGTTCAACATGACCCATTGCAAGAACCTTGAGGATTTATTCCTAGAAGAAAAACTTGCAGCTCAGAAGTCTGACAATCTACACACCACCAACAAGCACAAGGAAACCCCTGCAGCTAAAAGAGAGCCTTGTCCCAATAAGCAAAACAACTGAGCCAACAATACCCATCCTCAAACCAGAAATTGCACTGCACAAGCCAACCAGGCCAGCACCAAAGATACCAACAAGGAGGGAAAAGCTCAGGGGAGTGCTTAGGTAAGCCACCCTCCCCCTCTTCATAAGACTTGTACAGAAAACAGGACATGGACTCAATCACCATGATCCAGGTTCCCTCCAGCAATCCTCTACTGTTTGCTGTCCAAACTGGAAATAAACTCCTTACCTATTCTTTCCGTTTTTGCAAATACCAGGGCACAGCACTATTTGACACTGGAGTCAATCAATCACTCATTAACAATAGTTTTGCAGACCTCATGAAATTACCACCATTTGAAGTAACATCAAGAAATTCATCATGGCAGACAACCACAGCACACAAGTTACCCACAAGACAAAGCCTTTCTGTGCCCAAATTAGAAATGTTAAAATAACAATTAGCAGCCCCATCATTCCAATCCCCAAATATGATATCATACTTGGATTATATTGGATGCAAAAAACAAAGCCTCATATTAACTGGGACAGTGCCATCCTCACCATACAGCAAGGAGAAGTCCACCATCATGTATACCCAACACATCTTGACACTTTCATGAGGGACCACATATTTGTGAAAATCATGGAAACAGGAGAAGAAATTGACCCCAGCAAGATCAATTGGAGTACATGTACGTATGAGGTCATAAACTTCAAGAACACAGAAACTCAACATGAACAGAACCCAATTAGAGACCAGCTAGTCAATGAATTTCCCTCTGTATTCCAAGAATCACTACCTGGGTTATCCCCTGATTGGGGTATACAACACGAGATTGACCTAAAAGGTAGCATGCCTAAAGCACAACCCATCTACCGCCTCACACCACAAGAAGACAACGCCTTAAAGGCTTACCTTGACAAAGCACTTGAAAAAGGCCTCATCAGACCCTTAAATTCACCTTTTGGTGCCGCTGTCTTCTTTGTGGCAAAGAAAGATGGAGGCCTCTGCCTGGTCACTGACTACAGGGCCCTCAACAAGGTCACAATAAAGAACAGATATTCCCTGCCCCTCATTGATGACCTTTTTGATGCCCTGGGGGTCCCAAATCTTCACAAAAATTGATTTGACAGCAGTTTATCACCAAATTTGCTTGAAACCTGAAGATATCCCAAAGACTGCGTTTTCAAAATAAATACAGTTCCTTTGAATGTGTTGTCCTAACTTTGGCATGACAAACGCTCCCAGTACTTTTGTAACCTTCATGAATGAAGTATTCAAGGAACACATTGGGAAAAGAGCAATCATCTACCTGGACAACATCATCATTTACAGCATCAACCTGCAACAGCACTGGAAAGACATCTGAGCAGTCCTCTGTACCCTGCAGGGAAACCAATTGATTGCCAAACCGTCCAAATGCAAGTTCTTCTCAGCTGAACTTCCATTCCTTGGCCATATTATCAGCAAGGACATTATCAAACCGGATCCAGACAAAATATGTGCTATAACAGAGATGCCAGCCCCAAGGCATAAGAGCAAACTCTACACTTTCCTTGAAATGGTAGTCTATATACACAGGTTCATCCCCAACTGGGGCTCCCTAACAGCTCCCTTGTCAGCCATCACCAGGAAAACAACCAAACTTGCCTGGACCCCCTTACAAGACCAGCGTTTCTGCCAACTAAAAGAACACATGGTTACTTCCCCCATCCTGCAATACCCAACTGGGAGGGGATCTATGAGCTAGAAACCAACGCCTCTGATTATGCCATAGGAGGAGTCCTCCGTATCCAAACGGCCCACAAAGACTTCCTCCCGTGGGATATGAATCAAGGAGGTTATCAGACAGCAAACAAAGATATCCCATACACAATAAGGAATTGGTTGCCATTATACACTGCCTCATGAAATGACAATGTTATCTGGAAGATGAACAAATATTCAAAGTGCTAACCAACCACAAGTTGTTGATATTCTTTAAAACACAACAACACCTGTCAGGAATACAAGCCAAATGGATGAGTCTCATACAGAGATACTCCATGAAAATTGAATACAAGCCAGGCAGGGAGACGCTTACTGCAGACGCCCTATCAAGGCTCTACAATAAACACATCCTTTGCACTGATGGAAATCCAACTGGCTCATGTTAATCATGGGGAATCTCCAGGAAGGGTTCCCACCTGGCACACCAATGGATATCCAAGAGAAAGTCCTTAAGAACAAACATATGGGTCATTATTTTAGAGATTAGGCCATTTTCTAATGCACATGCTGCTCAAGTCGCAGCATAACACAGTTCGATTTTGAAAAAGTAACTAATTACACAATTTATATTTAAAACATTAATAACTCAATGGAAAATTAATATTTTTTCACACTGTAAACTATCAAAATGAAGCTAAGAATCTTATCTTTCTATTGGTGTAAAAATTTTAATATGTATACTATGCTCAATATTAAAGCAAAAGTAATTTAAAAGAGCATAATCCAGATTTTATTATATGATTATATCTAATGATATAAAGTAGATCACTTCAAAGCTAATAAATACTCTTTTTTGAATACACAGCAGATGTTTTTTATTTGACAAAATTAAAGATAAGATTGAGAGCTTTATTCTAGCATTTTATTTTATTTAAAAAGCTCAATTCTCTAGGATTTTATGATAGTTTGAAGTTAGGATGTTTTTATCACTGTTTAGATTGATTTTAAGGTTCAAGTGAGCTTCGAACCTCAAATTGAGCATTCTTTAAATGGAATTCTTTAATATTTTATCATTTAAAAATATGCGGAAGAGTTACAATTAACTGAATACATCATTTTAATTGATTTGCATTGATTACAAAGAGGATATGATGTAATAATAATGCTTAGCTGCTTCACATATATCACTTGTGCATGAAAACTGGGTATTTAATTAATTTCTGCAAACATAAATTCAAGTTCAAACTATAATAAAAGCTATCACACCATTTCTTTCAGAATGGTGTCATTTAGCTTGGTATATAAGAGCTAAAGTACCACAGAGCTTCTAATCCAAATAACCCAATTCAAAGACCACATTCTGATCATAACTACTCCATCATTAAGGCACACATCGAAGATCTGACCTAATTACAGATTCAAAATACTACCATGTCCTCAGTTAAATTTACTTCTTCCATGCTACCCTTTTTTTCCTTGGGAGCTTCAACAAAAAGAGAGAGAATTGCAATGTTAAAAAAGGCATTCCTCTTTATTGCTGGTAATGATCTTGATAATTTCATCAAGCACTTCCTTACTCAAACTGAATTTGGGAAAGCTCAGTTCCTGCCAACTATTCAAAATCAAAAAGGCAATGAGTTCATTGAAAACTTAAAGGATCTCATGAAATCTTCTCCCCAAAAACATATTCCAGCCTTGCGATCTCTGGTTACTTCCAGTTACTCTTTAAAAGAGCTTAATGATATGGGGTTTAATATAACCAAAAGTGAGTTTGAATACTCAAGAAAAATAAATAAAAATAAAAATGTAAGCTTAAACAAAAAAAGCCAAAAAAATAATAACTATTCATTAAAAAAAGAAATAACTAAAAAAATAATTAAAAAATTGCTGGAAAATTCTTTTGAAACAAGCCAGTTTACAAAAAAAGTGCCTGAAAAAATTTATAAAGATATAGAAAAAGAGATGAGTAATTACTCAACTGAAATTAAATACTCTCTACTTAAAACAAAAAACAAAATATATGAAAATATGAAAATAAAAAATGAAATTTCAGTTTCAATTTCCACTTACTATAAATTAATCCCTAAAAATATAATAAAAAGTAAAAAACAAACCGATATGTGCAATATTTGTAATTTAAAAAATTCACTAGAAAAAAAGAAGGAAGAATGTGAAAGTAAAAACTTACCATTACCAGAATCTATAGACAATGACTTAAAGACTATTAATCAGCACCAAGACTTTTATGTTCATCAAAATTGTGAATATAAAAAAGATATTAATGAACTAGATGATGAGTCTTGTATTGTAGTTATAGATTATAAAGAAAACTTAAAGGTTGGAGGTGGTCCAATTGAGACCAATAATTGTTTTTATTCAAAAAAACCAATCTCATTATTAGGGTTTGCATTAGTTTTTAAAGAAAACAATAAAATTAAATATGAATATCATGATTTTTTGTCTCAAATATTATCACATGATTCTTTATTTTCAGGTGAATGTCTAATAAGTCTTCTTAAATTAGATAGATTTAAAAAAATAAAAAATATAAAAGTATGGACAGATAATGGAAATCATTTTAGATCATATGAATTTTTATATTACTTATTTAAAGAGGCACCTAAATATATTAAGGGTTCCATAAAATATAACCGTTTTGTTGAATGCCATGGAAAAAGCATTGTTGATGGTCACTTTGGTGTAATATCAAAAATTTTAAAGGAAAAAGAAAATGTACTTTATATTAACAACATTAATGATCTAAAAAATATTTGTGAGAAAGAAGAAAGAAGAAAAGAATTATACAATTCATCTTTAACTGGTTCAATTGTTTCCCAAAAAGCATTTTTTTATATTTATGAAAGGAAATTTAGGCCTATAAAAAGAGAGCTTGAAGTTAAAAATCTGCGCATTAATCTTTCATATTTGATGAAAGATGGGAAGTTATATACTTCACCTTTAACATTTGAAAGCTTCTCAGAATATTCTGAGATATTTTATCATTTGAAATCACGTGATGATACCAGAGAAACAAAAATATCAGAAGATGCTAGTAGTGTATTGGGGCAAGTTCATGAAGTAGGGCAGCTTACTAGAGGGTGTATTTTAAATAGAGTTATCAGTCTTTCAAAAACAACAACCTTTTTTTCTGAAACAAACTAAGAATATTTATGATGAGCCAAAGATAGGGTAATAGCATTTATAGCTTTGGGGCTGCTATTACTCTCCCATGCAACTCATCATAAATATTTTTGGTTTGTAGTAGCACTTAAGATATTTTCAGTAGTACTATAAGTTGCAATTTTCAATTATAAAATCAATGAATTATTTTTTAAAAAATCACCCAAGCCCAAGATCAATTAAATATTTGGGATTGATTATATTTTACTCTTTCTGAATAATTTGAATATGAATAATGTGATTAAGTTATAAAATAACCAATCTGGCGCCTAGGCATAACAAGAAAAATAATGTCCCATATGTTCAAAAATGTATATGGTACACTTCATCAAATTCTTCCAAATGGTGACACTGTACCCTACGTCCCATCAACTCAAAAGATTGACACAATCCTCAATTATCACAAGACTTGGGACACACCTGTAGCAGAAACTTGAATGAATACCTCAAGACACGCTACTGGTGGCCCAAAATGCTGAATGACATCAGAGAGGTACTGGAACAATGTGAGGTCTGTGAGAAGCACGCCCAAACCAAAGCTCCACCCAAGTCAGTAGTACCCGTATCCATCACACAACCCTTCAAGGTATGGTTGTTAGATATTGTGGGACCTATGCCCGGTGAAAGCAAAGGCAATAAGTACATCATCACTGCCATCGACTATGCAACCAGATGGCCCGTAGCGCAAGCCACAAAAGAGCACAAAGGCTACAACATAAGACAATTCATTGGCAAGGAGATCATAGCAAAGTTTGGAAAGCCTGACCTCTTAATCACAGATGGAGGCACTGAACTTAAAGCTATTGACACCAACATCTATCTTGCCAAAAATGGAATAAAACACATCACAGCCAGCCCGTATCACCCACAAGCAAATGGAAAAGTGGAGCAACTAAACAGTGGGCTTGTAGAAGCCCTCAGTAATTTATCTGCTAACAATCCAAAGGCCTGGGTTGACATGCTTCCAACAGAACTTATGGTCTGTTGATGTCGTGAATACCGCTATTCACCATGTTTCAATTTTGCCTTTGGTGGGCCATTTCAAAGACAAATTTCTTGCTTTTGCTTTTGCCTCTCAAAATGAGTTGATGACTGATTCAGGAAATATAATTGTTTGGTTTCTTGACTCTGCGCAACTCACTTGCCCCACTAATGCTGGTGGCAAGTGATCCTACCGTCCTGGTAGTGTTTTGTGGTATCATCAACTACTATATATTCCATTTCACATTCACCAATAAAAATTAAGTTATATTCACATTTTTTGTCTTTGTGTCTTGTGTACTTCCGCGCCTCTCTCTAGTTACAACTAGTAGAGATTATTCTTCCAGGGCCGCAAGGTAAACACATAGCCTTCCCTGTCATCTAACCAAGACTTAGTATGAATCCAATCCTAAGGTTAGGATTTCCTGTTGTGTGTCATGAATGATATTTCAATACTTGTATTGAAAACCCAAGAGTTGAACCCCAGTCCTCTGAAGGCGGATTGGCCCCCCAGGACGGTCCAGGAACCGTCGATCTGTTAAGCCACAGACTTGAATTGTTAAGTTGCCCCGCAACCCGCCAGCCTAATACTGAGGATTCCCCAAAGGGTTGCCAGATTGCCGCCAAACCGGTGCCACTGAAGACCCATACCTACGCAGGAGATGTGGTCTGCCTAAAAGAGGTTGGGAAAAGACCTACTACTAGCCCTGCCAATAAACACCAGCTGTTGCCAGTCCCCAGTCCAGAAAAAGTATTGCAATTGGCCAGCTCAGATGACATGGTGAACAACAGCGGCAAAATAAAGCACTGCCACTTTGGCTCACCAGAGCCAGCACAGCCAAGACCCGCCAAACCGGTGCCACAGAGGGCCCAGACCTACGCAGAAGCTGTGGCTTGGACAAGACCCACCATTAGCCCTGCCAATAAGCGCTAACTGCTACCAGTCCCTAGTCCAGAAAGAGGAATGCAATTAGGCCACTCAGGTGACTTGGTGAACCAAAGCGGCAAAATTAAGCATCTCTGTTCACCAGAGTATGCCCAACCAGGACCTGATGCCCTCCAGACCCCAAGCCAGAATCCATGCCACACTGGCAAACCGCCCCTGGATCTGAATCCTGCAAAAAGCAAAGAAGCAAAATCACATGGTATAAAAACACTGGCAGTGTGGTGATGACCATATTGTCATTTTTGATAATAAAGTTTTATGAACCTTTGGTTTGAACAAATCTTACCCTATCTAGTCTTAGTGATCTTCCATCTTAACTCTGGCCAAGTAGACAACCAGTCTGCCGCCCCAGGAATTATACCATCCCCTGGGAGCCCCCTTTGGACCTGTGCACTTTACTGAATACTCACCTAACCTGGCCTATTTGGAGTACAACTTGGAAACCATCCTCATTGCTGACCCTTTGGCAAGGACTAAAGAAACCAAATACATAGGATGCAAAGGAAAGAGGATTGAGATACCACCCTTGTTGTTCAAAGACAAGTACAACTACCTACCAGCGTACTTTGTTCCCATGACTCCACCCTTAACCCCTAGACTGGATTGCCCACTGGAACCTACCACCGCAGCCATGACCACCTCTACCCAACTGTTTGGAGTACTCTATATTACTTTGACAGGTTTGGTGGATTTCATGGTTCCCAACTCCAGACCCTGGTCCTTGCTTGGGTGATCCGTATCTTACATTATCAAGTTAGCACCCATTCTATGGTGGGCCTTACCCACCGGCTTGCCCACATCACACCCCAAGCTGCCCAATGCCTCTACCTATGACTGGCTTCCTGACAGTGTTCTGCAGACCATAAGGGTGGTTGGTAGCATATTGACCCAGGCTTTTGGATTGTTGGCAGATAACTTACTGAGGGCTTTCACTAGAGAGCCATTTAGTTGTTCTACACGTCCATTTGCTTATGGATGATATGGGCTGGCTGTGACATGCTTCATTCTGTCCTTGGCAAGGTAGATATTGGTGTTAATAGCTTTAAGTTCAGTTCCTCCATCTGTGATCAGGAGGTCAGGTTTTCCAAACTTTGCTATGATCTCTTTGATCATGAATTGTCTTATGTTGTTGCCTTTGTGCTCTTTTGTGGCTTGCGCTACGGGCCATCTGGTTGCATAGTCAATGGCAGTGATGATGTACTTCTTGCCTTTTCTTTCACCGGGCATAGGTTCCACAATATCCAACAACCATACCTTGAAGGATTGTGTGATGGATACAGGTACTACTGACTTGGGTGGTGTTTTGATTTGGGTGTACTTCTCACAGACTTCACATTGTTCCAGTGCTTCTCTGATATCATATAGTATGTTGGGCCACCAGTAGTGTGTCGTGAGATATTCATGCAATTTTCTGATACAGATGTGTCCCAAGTCTCTGTGATAATGGAGGATTGTGTCAATCTTTTGTGTTGATGGGACGTAGGGTACAGTGTCACCATTTGGAAGAATCTGGTGAAGTGTACCATATATGTTTTTGAACATATGTTTATTCTTAAGGACTTTCTCTTGGATATCCATTGGTGTGCCAGGTGGGAACCCTTCCTGGAGATTCCCCATGATTAACATGGGCCAGTTGGATTTCCATCAGTGCAGAGGATGTGTTTATTGTATAGCCTTGACAGGTTGTCTGCAGTAAGTATCTCCTTTCCTGGCTTTTATTCAATTTTCATGGGGTATCTCTGTATGAGACTCATCCATTTGGATTGTCTTCTTGGCAGGCAATGTTGTGTTTTGAAGAATATCAACAACTTGTGGTTGGTTAGCACTTTGAATATTTGTTCATCTTCCAGATAACATTGCCACTTCATGAGGTATTGTATGATGGCTACTAATTCCTTGTTGTGTATGGGGTATCTTTTTTGCCAACAGATAGTTTCCTTGACTTTTACACTACCAGGAGGAAGTCCTTTTCTGCTGTCTGGATACAGAGTACCCCACCTATGGCGTAGTCAGATGCATTGATTTCTAACTCATATATTCCTTTGCAATTTGGATACTGGAGGATAGGAGCAGTGACCATATGTTCTTTTAGTAGGCAAAAGTGTTGTTATTGTAGTGGTGTCCAGACAAACTTTGTTGTTTTGCCTGTAATAGCTGAGAGGGGAGCTTTCAGGGCACTCCAGTCAGGTAAGAGCATTCTAATGTAGGCTACAGTGCCTAGAAAGAACAGAGTTTGCTTTTTTTGGGTGGGGCTGGCATTTCATTTATGGCATGTATCTTTTCTGGGTCTGGTTTAATTCTATCCTTGCTGATAATGTGGCCAAGAAATGTAAGTTCTGATAAGAAGAAGTCACACTTTGACAGTTTGGTGATGAGTTGGTTTTATTTGAGAGTGCAGAGGATCAGGTGGACATTTTACCAGTGTTGCTTTAAGGTTGGGCTGTAGATGATGATGTTGTCCAGGTAGATGATTGCCTGTTTTCCAATATGTTCCTTGAATACTTCATTTATGAAGGTTACAAAGGTACTGGGAGCGTTTGTAATACCAAAGTTGAGAACAACACATAGAAAAGATTTGTATTTAGTTCTAAATGCGGTCTTTGGAATCTCTTCAGATTTCACACAAATTTAGTGGTAACCTGCTGTCAAATTAATTTTTGTGAATATTTGGGACCCCCTCAGGGCATCAAAAAGGTCATCAATGAGGGGCAGGGGATACCTGTTTTTAATTGTGACCTAATTAAGGGCCCTGTAGCTGTGACCAGGCGGAGCCCTCTGTCTTTCTTTACCACAAAAAAGACAGCGGCACCAAAGAGTGACTTTAAGGGTCTGATGAGGCCTTTTTGAGTGCTTTGTCAAGGTGAGCCTTTAGGGCATTGTATTCTTGTGGTGTGAGGCAGTAGATGGGTTGTGCTTTAGTTACACTCCCTTTTAAGTTGATTTTGTGTTGTATACCCCAATTAGGGGATAACCAGGGCAGTGTCTCTTGGAATACAGAGGCAAATTCACTGACTAGCTGTTCTCTAATGGGGGCCTGTTTGTGTCAAGTTACCATGTTTTTGAAGTGGATAACCTTGTACTTACATGTGCTCCAATTGATCTTGCTGGGGTCAATTTCTTCTCCTGCTTCCATGATTTTCACAAATATGTGGTCCCTCATGAGAGTGTCAAGATGTGATGGGTAGACATGGTGGTGGACTTCTCCTTGCTGTATGATGAGGGTGGCACTATCCCAGTTAATATGAGGTTTTATCTTTCTCATCCAGTCCAGGCCAAGTATGACATCATACTTGAGGATTGGTATGATAGGGTTGCTAATTGTGGTTGTACATCTCTAATTTGGGTGCAGAAAGGTTTTGCCTCTTGGGTAACTGGTGTGCTTTGGTTGTCCACCATGATGACCCTCTTGATGCTACTTTGAGTAGTAGGTAACTTCATTAGGTCCGCAAAGCTCTTGTTGATGAGAGGTTGATCTGCTCCAGTGACAAATAGTGCTGTGCTCTGATATCTGCATAAGCAGAAAGGATAAGTGAGGAGTTTGTTTCCAGTTTGGACAGCAAACAGTAGAGGATCACTGGAGGGTACTTGGATCATAGTAATTGAATCCACGTCCTGTTCTCTGTACAAGTCTTGTGAAGAGGGGGAGGGTGGCTTACCTAAGCACTCCCCTGAGCTTTTCCCTCCTTGTTGGTATCTTTGGTGCTGGCCTGGTTGGCTTGTGCAGTGAAATTTCTGGTTTGAGGATGGGTATTAAAGGCTTGGTTGTTTTGCTTATTGGGGTGAGGCTCTCTTTTAGCTGCAGGGGTTTCCTTGCGGATGTTGGTGGTGTGTAGATTGTCAGACTTCTGAGCTGCGCGTTTTCCTTCTAGGAATACATCCTCAAGGTTCTTGCAGAAAGTCATATCAAACTGACGCCTAATGTGTGTAAGAAGGCCATTGTAGAAGTCTAGGCGCAGCCCAGGTTCATCAAAGTTGATGGTGTTGGGTGCTTGGTCATGTAGTCCTTCATATGCCACAATGTACTCAATGATGGTTCCTGTCATTTTGAAAGTTCTAAGTTCTGTCATGATCACCACGTCTGAGTCCTTCATGGAGAACTTTTTGAGGAACACAGCTTTGAACATCTCCCAATTCTCCTTCTGATCAGGGTGTTAGGCAAGCCATTTGGTTACAAAACGTGAAGCAGTTCCTGTGACGCAAAGGGCAATTCTGCTGACCCAGAGTCTTTGAGGATAGTCCACTTGTTCAAACTTGCTTTGTGTACTTTTAATCCAAAGGGAGGCGTGTTTGCAGCATAGTCCTGCAAAGGCGCCAATTTTAGCGGTGTGCAGGCATTGAAACACAATATTGGGTATCTCAGGCTGCAGAGGCACTGTTGTAGTTGGTTGGGTGGGCAACAGTCTGCGGGCTTTGAGAGTGTTGTACAGATTATTGGGTACAAGGACGTTATTGTAGATAACAAGGCCTGGGGGAACATATTGTCCTACTTTGTAGTCTCTCCAGCCGTTAGGAAGTGACATTGTTTGGGTTCTTTTCTTGGGAGGAATTTTTCCTTTGAGTTGGGTAGGTAGGTATAACCTACCTGTGCTATCACTGTCAATTTTATTCTTCTGGGAAGTATAATAAATAAGGGGAAGATTTAAGAAGAGAATGATAATTTATTGACTATGAATATAGTATAATATATAGTATCATGACAAGCCATATGCTGTCCATGTACATCATGGAGGTCATGAGGCTTATCTGAGTAATGTTCCTCTTGAGTCATGAGGCTTGATCAAGTTGTGTTCTATTTAGGACCTGGATTGAGTGATCCCTGTCATAGATGGTTGACTGATAATGATGCCACCAGTGTATTGGCTGGACAGTGAACCATTTGGTGAGCCGTTTGGTGATTTACTTGGGACGTTAATTCCCCAAGAGGGAGTAATCAAAGATGTTTTGACACCCATAAATTATATTTATTTCAAATTTACCACATTTTTTATTTGAATTTTGGTTCCTAGATTTGACAATCCTGCAATTTCATATTTGTTAATTTTTTCATGTTGTCTATGATTTGTTAGACTTACAAAAATACCAAATTTTACATTGAAATCCCACATTTTTTGCTGTGTTTTTTCTTTTGTTAGTTGAGTTATCTGCTCAAGAGATTCAAAATTTGCTAATTTAAATAAACCAAAAAAGTCAAATTAAATGGTTTATTTTATTAAATATTTTATTTTTTACTCAGCTGAGTTGCCCACAAATGTGATTTGAAATTGGGGCCAAAGTTTTGACAATCCTGCATTTTTACCTTTAGGATCTGAATTTACAGTACTAGTGATTTTATATAGGAAAGGGGTGTTTATGCTATTGCAAAACACATCATTAAAAAATCATCTAGGCTTCTAAGCGTCCAATAGGAGTGGTGCCCACTAATGTAGCACTAAGGAATAATCTTTTTTTGCATATGGCATCATAGTATGTCATCTAAAACAAACCATTTCAAATTGACTGTTTCTAATTTTAATTTCACAGTTTTCACTCTTTTTTAGCTTTACCAAAAAATGTAAGGAATTCCCTGAAAATTGCATATATCTATTTTTTTATCTCCTCTTAACAGCTGGGTACTTTTTAACCCCAGTTTTATAAGCTAGACTTTGAGCTATTCAAGCTTTAATTCTTACTCTGGTTGTTATAGCTCCACTGTGTATATATTAAATTAAAATAAAAATATGCAAAAACCCTATGTTTTTGTTCAACACCATCTCAAAAACAGCACCTTGAATATGGTATCTAGAAACATATTTTGTGGCCAAAAACATGAAGTTTTGCATACTTTTGCTACTATGAAAAATTATTTAAAAGAGGCTTCTCATTTTTTAATATCACATATTTTTAGATTTACTCTACAAGAATATGTAAAAATATTTCATACTATTATATTGCAAACATCTTCACTTTTTACTTTGAAATTTTCCCTCAAATTTGAAATTTTCTGATGCTAATTCACCCTTAGGTGCCTCCTAAGTCTACTACCAAAGCTACTTCTAAGGTCCCCAAGAACAAGTCCACTTGCATTAAGGCCAGAAAATCCTAAAAAACTTCCTTCAAACAGCCTCCCAAAAAATCTGTCAAGACTCCTGTGCCCTCCCCTGAGCCTGAGGATGACAGCCCACCCCCTCCTCACTCTCCCTTTTATACATTTACCTTATTATAGACAAGAATAACAGTTTCAATACAATGATAAAGATAAGCATGAAGAAGGCTCTGATAAAAACTCTGAAGATCATGGCTCAGCTTCTTCAGAGGAGGATCTCATTATAGAGTAAGACTTGCATACAGTCTCTAATATATACAATGGTAATGGTCAATTAAAAGTCCCATATGTCTTCCCTGACACATTTCTTATTATGACCAATAAAGGGGTACTGGCTTTGTAAAAGATGGCTTTCTGTTCACTTGCAATGATCAGAAGAAAAATATGGATCATTATCACTACCACTGTGATAGTTCTGAATGTTCCACAAGATTAACCACCATAGGTTTTACCCAAGTCAAGGAGCTCACCATTGAGCATGGCTGCATGGGCTCTGATGAGATTATTTAATATCCCATGCACTGGTATCTGAATTGAGTTATTCCCCTTAACAAGTACATGACTTCATCTGAGCTGGTTACTCATGACCTCCTAAATCTGAATGAAAATCAGAGAGAGGAAGTTGGAGAGAAGTCCAAACTCCAACAGTATGTTACCAACCAACACTCAATTGAGGCAAATCTTGGTGTCAGCACCAGGAATATTGATGAGCTTGTGCTAACTGATGACCAGAAGAAAAAATGCTTGAAAATTCCTTTCTTCTGCACAATAATGGACAGGGAGCACCAAGCCATATATTATGCTTTTTGATCTAAGAGGATCTCACACACCTCCTCAAATGTGACACCTGATTTGCAGATGGGACATTCTCACCCTGCCCAAAGATATTTTATCAGCTTTTTAATATCTATGGCCAATTGAATGTGCATGATGTTCCTTTTGTCTTATTCTTCCTTCCAAATAAAAGAGAAGACTTATATTCACGCACTTACCATTCTCAAGCAAAAACTGGATGCCATCTTGCCCATACTTTATTATGAGCCAACTGAGAAGAGGGGCTGCAAAAAAAGAAGGCCAATTTAGAGGCCACCTAAGATCAACAGGCCACATCCAAAAAGGCCCTAGAGTCCCATTCCCATCATACCACTTTAATGGTCAATTTTAAGGCAGCTCAAACTAGTGCCTTTGTCAAAGTCTTTAAAAGCAGGCTCCAAGTCTGCTTCTTTCATCAACTCAGGCTCTGCAATAAACCTGATGAAAAATCAGCCCTCAGAAAGCTGGTCTTCAAGGATGGCACTAAGAAAGCCAAAAATATTTTTAATTACTTTGCTGCCCAGGATATGGTCAGAAAGGGAGAGGACAGCTTTTTTACAATGAGCTTCTCAAGGACTAGTACATTGTCAAGCGCCAAGAAGCATTTTTTCCCTTTGTTCAGTACTTTTGTGAGAGAGGGGGGCTAAACTAACTAATTTCAGCTCCCATCCTGGGGGGAAAATCCACCAGGACACCATCCAGTGCAAGACTGGGATGGCCGCTTGAAGGGGCGTCCATAGGGAGGACGCGGCAGATAGGTGGGGAAAGTATGAGTCCAAGCCTATCAATAGCATCCCACCAAGCAACCAGGAAGCACACTTGGGTCTAAGCTCTTGCCCACCCAAGTCTTCCTCCAGGTCCAGTGGGGCTGGGATCTCTGAGGGAGGAGAATAAAGGGGGGTTGGGCTGGGGGTCATGGATGGGACTGGATCAAGGGCAGTAAGCTTGAGGTTGTCATAGGTCAAGCTTCTTACAACATTCTCACTGGCGGCAAAGATATCCTAGTGCGTCTAGGGATATTCTCCAGTAAGTGCATGAACTGATCTGGGTTAGTACCAACTTGATGAAATGAATAGGAAATACATCCCCACAGATCTGGGGTTGTACACCATATCAACACTAAGGTTGGCTCCAAGGTATAAACAACAAATTTGATGAGAGACACCAACATTTTTCTCTATATCCAATACAAAGGTCAAAAACAGCAGCTTTGCTTCCTTTAAGGCCTTTTCTTATTTTAAATTGGCATAAAAAAGGGACAATTGGAAGTTAACACAAACAAGAAGATCCAAAGAAAGGTTGAGAGGAGCAAGGACAACGGCCACAGGATAGCTGTTGACTTCAAAAGCGGTTTTTAAAACTTATAGCGTATATCAAGCATAAACAACCCAAAAGCAAAAGAGCAACAATTTCAAACTTAAAGTAGGTAATTATAGAAATTACAATACTAATATTAAAGTTCAAATGTAGAGACTTTGAAAACAACACCGTAAACCAGGGAAAGGCAGGGAAGGTAAATAATAGTAATACCAATACTAACAAAGCCAGGAATAGAGGGGAACTAATAGAAGAGCCCAAAAGATACAAACTTAAGTTAGGAAAGTTAAAAACTTTAATTTTGAAAGAATGAGCAAGCAGGGGGTCAAGAGTCCTCTTTCTTGCTTTAAGGATGATAAATCAAATTCAAAGGTCAGCTGACCCAGGGGCGCGGGTTTGATTGGCTGCAGGAGAAATTTTGCCAGGCAAATCCAGCAAGCTGGAGGATTTTGCACCAATTTCTGACCCCAACTCTGATTGGCTGGGATCAAATGAATGGGGCAGATCACCATTCCATCCAGTTAAGTTGGGGTTTGATGATTTAGAAGTAGTGCAACCTGATTGTTTAGACCTAAGTAATTTTAAATGGGGTCAAGCCCAAGCCAAAAAATAGTCCAAATTAATCTGGGATTTCTCCCAAGTAGGAACAGAGTTCCCAGCGTCAACATTTGCCTCCTGAGAGGGGTATGCCAACACAAATCTCTTGTCAACTGTGTGGGCTAAATCTTCAAGGGAGTTTAGGGGTTTGGCTGGCTTCTGAGGAGATTTCTTGGAGCAATATGGAAAGATTGTCCTATCCAAGGCCAAAGGGGGGAGCAACTTTACAACTTTGAGCACCAGTGGGTGGGTGTGTTTCAGGGGCAGCTCCACATCTGCAAGGGTGGTAACTCCATCAACTGGAACTGCTATAAGCAGGTTAAGGAAGACGTCACTAAGACCACATTATCACTTGAAGGTTGTCATAGCCAATTTTCTTGCGCAGTCAAGGTGAAGTAACTCAGGTTCAATATAATTATCAGCAAGATAAAGACCCAGCATTTCCATGGAGACCAGCTTTACCCCCAGGCCATAAAGATCAAGGCTGCTGTCTCCAAGCATGCTGACCAGCTTGTTGAGTTTGCCAGTGTTACCAAAGAGGTTTTAGCCTATTAATCCAAGAAGGCCTCCTTGCTCATCTCAAAGGAATTTCCAAGGCTCTTGGAGCTAAAGCCTGATCAATTTCTTTTTCAATAAATAATTTTTCTTTCAAATATTTAGTTTTTACTTTTAGTTTATAGATGTTAACATAAGGTTGGATTTCAATATAGAAAATATAGTTTTGGGGTGTTTTGGCTTTAAAGCTTTGCACACTATAGTTGATACCAGCTGACCTCACATTTTTATTGCAGATTTGGAATTCTTGGATGATTTTGAGTCTATTTTTGTGTTTCTTATTGTCTTTGAAAAGTTTTTGGGCCTTTATTAATATTTGAAGTTATCAGGTATGGTTTAGCTGTGAATTTGAGATAGGGCTTCTAGATGGGATGTTTATAGATGGCATTTTTTGGACACATTTTCTAGATGGTGTTTTCTAAATTACATATCCTACCAAAATTCAGTTGTTTTTGTTGTGTAAATGTGAAAGCTTTATATGTGGGATGTGAAAAGTGTTGATATTATTAGTGTCACTTGGTACAAAAATGCTGAATTCACACTGTTAATTTGGGGGAAAATGGTGAAATTTTCAAAGACAGCATTGACACTGTTGACATCTTTAAAAATATACTATGTCTTTTACTGGGATGCTTAATTAAAGTTAATCAATCCCACAAATGTAACCCTTATCCAGTATTATTTTCTTATATAGTAAAAAACATAAAAATAGTGAAGATTCTTTGTTTCATTATTGGATTTTATAATAAGGTGGCGGGAATATGATATCTTACCATTTTTATTTACTGCATTTTTAATAAAATGCTTTTAGTAATAAAACAGTTAAAGTGTCAACTTCCCCACTGACAACATTCTTAATAGAAGGTGACATAGTAATTTAGGCTTGATTGTGCCATTTTCATTTGCTTAATTCTACCCCTGTGATTAATTGTGGGAAAATTGTAGACATTCCTGATTACCAAAACTATTGTTTACTATAAAATCTATATTAATTTCATATAAATTTGGGCCTAAAGTATCAGGATTGACTATTTTCTTCCCCTTGAAACCTGGGGTCAAGGCTGGGATTCAAACCCTGACCCTGAATCCCCGCAGGCTGCCAGCCCTAAGGACCAACAGGCACACTGCCTGCTTTTTTCCTAGGACCAAGCCCCCTCAAGCTGAGACCAAGCATGATGCAATAGATGGGAATACCGGCCAAACCTTGGAAACAGAAGTGCAAAACAAAATATTGGATGAATTGCCTAATTGAGGCAAAGAAATTCCTACCATTAGCTTCATGAGTTTGAAGTCTACGCTAGTGGCCAATCAAGAGCCATCACCAGAAGAAAACGTGGGCCAGAAGCCTGCTCCCATGACCACACCTCAAGAACAGAAGAATTGAGAAGCATATTATAAAGCTTTGACCAATAAGCAAACATCCAGCAGCAGAGCCATTTTTCTGCTTCCAAATCCGGGTATCCTGGCCACCTAACCTCATATTTTCTGACCTTATAATGAACCCCATGTTGGAAAATGTAAATTTTGGCAGCAGGGTACTATATAGACCCATATACCCCACCCTCAGACATTATTACCATTTTTGAATAAAAGTTATGCCATATCGGCTTTCACAGCTATTGCCTTATTTTATTTTTGCCATCTATCAATTTAGTACTGTAAATTCAGAACCTGAACGTAAAAATGCGGGATTGTCAAATCCTTGGTCCAAATTTCAAATCACTTTTGCAGGATGGCCTTTTTTAATTAAATTAATTTTTGTGAGTATTTATTTGAATATTTGAAAATGCGGGAACTCATAGACACTTTGCAAAGTTCAAGTCAAGCTGCATATTTCCTACGGACAAAATGAATTAACTGAAATCAGATTTGAAGCGTTCAAATCCATCAACCATTTTCATTAAGTTTACTATGTTTTTTGAAATTGCGGGATTGTCAAATCCAAGAACCAAATTTCAAATCACTTTTGAATGCCACTAGTAAACTCAGATATTAATTGCGGGAACTGGAAATTAAATTGAATGTACAGTAAGCACACTAGAAAACACCAACCCAAATCAAGAAGCTCCACCACAACTAAAATCAAATGAAAAATTCAATCTCATTAACCATAATTAGACATAAAAAGTTATTAAACTTTAAAATCATCCAAACCCAGAAAGTATACAATATTATTCACTTCAAATCACAGATATAGAAACTCTGCTACTATTCAAGGCTAAATCAAGAGAAAACAACTACCCACAACTAAACCAATAACTCCAAATAAATACATATTTAATCTAAAACATATTTTTTTATTTTTATGGACCATCAATCACATTCCTAACCCACTCCTGCATCAGCCCGCGGGGCAGCCTGTCCACAAAGGCATCCCAGAGGGTCCAAGAACAGACCAATAACCCAATTTGAGGGGAGTCATGCCAATATACAGCCTCCCAAGGTGTCATTGCCAGCCAACCACCTCCCGCGTCCCAGGCCCAATCAACCAGCTTGCATCCCAGGAAGAAGCCACTCTCAAGGCCTGCCACAAAAGTCTCCTACACCAGGGTCACTGGGAACACTGAGGTTACTTACACCTCTGCCGTGTACCCAGTTGTCAACCGGCCCCACACTCTTGACCCAAGAGTTGCCACTTCCTGCCCCCGCGTCTTTGATACCTCCTATGAGCCATTGGCCACTACTGAAGAGCCATCTGCGCCTGTATTGTATGCCACCATTGACGGCGCCAGCGCAACCAAGCGTGATCCCACCTTCTACACAAAGGTCCCTCATCCCCTGTGCTGAGCCTGGTAGCCAGGATGCCGTGGTACCTGCCAAGGGCTGGCGTCAGTTGACGGATAGTGAGTGTGAAGCTCTCCTCAACTGCTTAAACGGGGGAATGGCGGTTTGGGATATTGCGTCCTAATTTGGTGTCACGGCCAGGTACCTTGCCAACATCAACACCAAGTATGGCAATACTGGGCAAATTGCCAAATCCATCAAGGCTAAGCGGCAGCCAAAACTCTTGCAGCCTGTGCACATCAACGCAATCAAGCAGTGGGTAGCTAGGGATTGCCACCTGGACACGCTTGCTGTCCAATCAATGCTTGCCACAGAGTTTGGGCTTTCTGTTTCTAAAACCCTTGTTTACAAAACAATGGTTGATTTGGGCTTCTCTTGGAAGGTGCTTGAAGTCTCTCCGTACAACAGAAACAGTGAAAAGACCATCAAGGATCGACACATTTATGCCAAGACATATCTGGCACTAAAGGAGACTGGCAACATACAGTTCTTCTACATCAACAAATTGTCGTTTTTCTCCTCACTCAGGTCTAGGCATGGGTGGGTCAAGAAGGGGTCCAAGGACGGCGTAGCCCATTGTGCAGCTGTCTGTTCCCAGATCTATTCCATGGTTGCGCTTCTTGGTCCTCGTGGGTTGGACCAATACCAAATAATCAAGGGTTCCCATAACAGCGGGACTTTTCTTGATTTTCTCCAAGTTGTCAAGGAGTACCTTCAGATAAATTACAGCGGCACAACCAATGTTGTTGTGCTTGATAATGTTGGGCTCCACAAAGTGGATCTGGTTGTGTCCGAGTTCCCCCTATTGACAAGAATAGCCACTCCTCCAGCCACCGCCTTGCTGATTGTCCAATGAGACTTCTCTTCCTCCTGCTGTATTCCCCATTCCTGAATCTAATCAAGAAGGTGTTTGACTGGATCAAGAATAAGATGAAACAAGGCCTTCTGCAGGACACCAAGGACCTATTCAATGTTCTTGAGGTCAGCCAATTTGCAATACCACCCAATGTGGTTGCGGCATTTTACAAGCACTCAGAATCCTTCCTCCCCAAAGCCCTGGCCTCCGAGCCAATCAGATAAATGGGCGCCCCGGTTTTATTTGTTTTTATTTTTATTTATTTTATTTTTATTAGGACTCAAATTATTGTTTATATATAATAATGGGACATTTGATTGTATTATAGACATTTAAGAATACTAGAAAAGGTAAGTAAAATTAACTATACTAGGTATGAAGAATATATTTTTATTATAATGCACTAAATATTGTATTGACTGTTGCGCTAACAAATAATAAATTAAAAAAGATAGAAATATAATTTTTTATTTAAATAATTGTTAATTGTTGACAGTACTTTAGCTTTTCTAAGCCACAAATTGGACCTTGAGTGTCATCATCTGCTCCTTGGTATTTCAGTGCCACTGTAGCTACACAGCACGGCAACCAATAATTTTTATGTATTCCTTACTAATTTGTACTTTGGACGCAGTTCAAGTATATTAAATATGTTTATCAAATCATATTACAAGGGAAAGGTAATTTGAGTTGTAAACAATCATTTGTTTAGAACAATAGTGGAGCGGGCCGCATGATGCAGATAAATTCAATTCTCCATGTTTATCTTTGTGAAAAATGTACCCATACTCGACAAGATAATAAATAATAAATAAAAACATTTTTAACTTATTTTTAAATATTTGACGTGGTTGCAACTTTAACTATTATCTTGTAATATATTTAGATATATCAATACTATAATTTACCTACTAAAAAGTAAAATAAAAAATAAAATTTAAAATAAAAATATAATTAAAAATCTTAAAAGTTTAATAGTAAAGGTTAAATATTCAAAATACACCAATTTTTTATTTAATTGTGATTTATTCAACATTAAAATATTAAATATTAAAATATTAAATATTTTTAATAGTAAAATATTTAATATTAAAATATATAATATTAATATTAAATGTTTACTATTAAATATTTTAATATTAAATATTTTTATATTAAATATTTTTATATTAAATATTTTACTATTAAAATTTTACAAGTAAAATTTTAAAATAGTGAAGTATTTAGTATTAAAATATTAATATTTAAATTTTAATATTTAAAATAAAATAAATTAAAAATAAAAAATAAAAAAGTTTATTTTGCAAGGGAAAATTATTTATTGGGGGAATGCGAGTTGCAAGGGGAATGTGTTTATTCCGGGGAATTATACCCCAAAATTAAATTTTCAGCTAATTCATCTAATTGGGACCACATACTCTTCTGTATGCGGTGGATGACTCTGGCGCCAATTGCTAGGGGAGTGGCGCTCAGCACCCCGGTGGTGGCTGAACGTCTTATAAAAGGCAGATGGGTGAGGGAATCAATTAGCAGGTTTTTTTGGGGGGCACGTAGTACCCGTATAGTGTTGCCCATGCAAATGAATCATAGAGGATGTGCTCAACTGTCCTGTATCCCTGTGGTGTTTTCTGTCTGTCAAGGGCTACGCGGCATATGTCAATCTGTATAGGTACATCTTCTAATTTTTTCACATTGGCTTTCAGTATGCAATGGAGCAGGATTCCCAGGTACACCGCGACGTGGATCCTTTGCAAGGTATATTTCTCCAAGAACATGCATAATTTTTTGAATGTTTGTATTAACCTATTTATATAGGACGTTTGGTTGAACTTGAAGAGGGTACCAGGGGCGCCTGACTTAAATTTGCCCCCCAGGCCTTGGTGAACAATATCATTAAAGGTTTAAAACTATTCACAAGGACTGCATCCCCAACTTTATTTGATAGAGCCTTAAAAATTTCATTAAAAATTGCTGATTTCAGATATTCATTTCCTATTTGAAAATTGGTATTTATTAAACTTTTTTTGTATTTGTTGATATTTGAGAATGGGAACCTTTGAACGCTTTCATATATGTATTCATTGAAGTTCAGTTTCAAATCCCTGCAAATTTTATTCCTTTCTTTTATTTTGATTGCTGATCCTAATTTGTAGGCTTCACTTATCCATGGCAAGCACCCCACGGGTGGTTGATATTCCCTGATTTGAGCTTCACTATTAAAAAAGCATATTCATATTCTGCTGAACTATTTTATTTATTTGATTTTTATTTATTTGTTTTATAGGGGCCACCAGTGACTGGTAGCCCCCATAAAACCAACTTGGCGTAAAAGCCGCCACTTCCACGACCTCATCCCTATCCCTGGTGATGACTAAAATAAATATAAGTTAAACATAAAAAAACTTACTGATTGTTTCCTCTGCGGCCCCCTCAGCCACAGGCGCCATATTGTCAAACTTCATGAGGTGTTGGATGCTCTTCATTATATTTCTTAGGCTTAATTTTTCTTATTCTTCTTGAAACTTGTGCTTCCTCTTGATTTTCATTTGATAAAGCTTCTGTATTTCTTGATGCGCTTCTGCTTCTTTCTTGTGTTTCATTTACCATCTGTTTCCATTAGGTTGGTTTCCTCTTCATTGGTGTTGATTTCCTTTTGAATTTCTATTCCTTCTATTAGTCTGATCTTCTCATTGTTTTCTTTGGCCCCCTGCCAGAACTCCCACAAATTGTATCCTGCGTTGTTGAACTTTAGACTTGATAAAATAGTTCCCTGTAGATTAAGTAATTTTTCTTTATTTCTTTCATCTATAATATTTCCCAATTTGTTCAGAGCATCTTCTTTTGGTTAGATCAGTGGCTGGCCCTTGTCCCCTAGCTTTCCTGTCACTATTTCTCTGATGTTTATCTCAATTTCAACAACCTTTTGCAGGTGAGCTTCTAATTCATTGATTAAGTTATAGATTGATGACATTTTGTTTGAATTCCATCAAAAAACTGGCTTTTATAGTACTATCTTTTGACGTATACATATTTTTGTCATCATCATTAATAAATTGAAGACAATAAACGTAAATATTGCATTAGAATATTGCAATTAGACATCAACTATTGATATTTTGATATTATGTGCATAACTCAATGTATTTAGTTTAATAAAATTCATTGTAAACAAGGCCTTTTCATTTTAATTTATTTAAACTGACTGTGTTTATATTACAGAGCCATTAACGCTTAGTACAAATATTAATAATTAGTGCATTTTACAGCCTGTATATTTACCTATTGGTAATAATTATGTAAACTTTTCAGTTGGATTTTGCGAGGTAATAATAATGTAATGTGTTATAAATTACAGTTTACTGTAATTAATTGGCTGATTTTCTTTAGTGTGGCAATTGCGCATTTTCTGATATTTATGCACTAGTATCCAATTGGTTGGCTTCACATCCAATTGCACAGGCAATAGGAAAACAAGCCGCCACCCCAACCACATCCAGTCTCAGGGTGGCGGCTTGTTTTCATATCGCCTGTGTGATTGGATTGAAGCCAACCAATTGGATACTAGTGCGTAAACATCAGAAAATTCACAATCACCACATCAAAGAAAATCAGCCAATTAATGACAATAAACAGTAATCTATTAACACATTACATTATTATTACCTCGCAAAATCCAACTGAAAAGTTTACATAATTATTACCAATAGGTAAATATACAGGCTGTAAAATGCACTAATTATTAATATTTGTACTAAGTGTTAATGGCTCTGTAATATAAAAACAGTCAATTTAAATAAATAAAATGAAAAGGCCTTGTTTACAATAAATTTTATTAAACTAAATACATTGAGTTATGCACATAATATCAAAATATCAATAGTTGATGTCTAATTGCAATATTCTAATGCAATATTTACGTTTATTGTCTTCAATTTATTAATGATGATGATGAAAATATCCTCAGAAATAAGTATATGCTACCACATCAAATGTTCAACATTCTTTACACATGGAACATATAACAATGTAAAAAATATATTATTAATTATGAACTGAAAGAAAAAATCAATTTTAATAGTAGTCACCAAGAAAAGATTTATTTACTAATCAAAGGACAAGAAGGGGAGGGAATGGGCGGAATGAACATTGCCTTCATCTGCGCCTATGAAAGGGACGGCATCAGAGATGGTGGGGAGGGAATGGGTGGTTGCTTGGGAGTCAGGGTTGGAAGGCGGGTGGCTTGATCTTGATGAGGGGTTGGGGAGGCAGGGTCTGTTGACTGGGGAGGGGCAGCAAGAGCGGTTTGCTTTAATTGCTCAAATTCTTGTTCCATCATATATGTGGGCTTGACTAAATGGATGAAGTGGCGTGGGGGGAGGCGGGGGTCCTTTCTGGACTTATCACTATCACTTGCATAGAAGATGATGAGATCAAATAAGTCCTGGACGGACACAGAAGAGAAAAGCTCATAGCCCATATCAATTTGGGTGCATAGTTCATTGTAGGTGGCAGGCTTTAAGCGCCTGAGAGCAGAACCAAAATTGTAGAGATATACATCTGCAAGATGCATGTTGGCATAGTTGATGGGGTAGGACCAGCAGGTATGCCCCACAGCCCTGATTTCTTGGGTAGCCCATTCCCGCTGCTCCATCTCTGCACTCAGTACAACTGTGTGCACGGCGTTTTGGGCAGCCCACTCCTCCAGCATGTCCTTGAGCTCTGTCTGGTAGGCATACCCATCAGCAGTGTTTGATATTGCCAAGTAATAATTGACGCCCAATGGGGAAACTGCCAATAAAACACCAACAAACTGATACAAGATTGGGCCGTGCTTGTACACGTCAGATTGGATGTGCTTCTCTCCAAAGTCTTGGATACTGGCCAAGATCTTAGTATACAACAGGAATATTACGTCATTACGGGCCCTCATTGCCCTTCCTTTGATAAAATTAATAATTGTTGAATTGTAGGGGTTGGTATCCACCAAAATGAGGCCACTGAGAACTTGATTGAACAAGATTCTAGCAGCAACCACAACTCCATGCATCCATGAATTCACCGTTCTTTTGTTGGTGAAGATGCCGTGGAGTCCCAACTGGAGACGTACCTGGACCAGGGGCATCCACGGGTCACGTTCCATAATGGCCATCATGAGAGGGTGGGCTTTTTCACCTTTGGTCAAGGTATGAGCACCAGTTGGGGTCTTCTTGGCGGGGGGCACAGTTGGTGTGGGATTGCAGGGTTGCAGCTACAGTGGACTTTGCAAACCCCATTGTGGCTGCAATTTCCCCAAGGGACATAAGCTTCCCTTGCTTTTCAACTATTTTGAGAACAATCTCCGGGGTGATCAATTTTCTTCTGCGTCTTGCAGGCTGATTGGCTGGGGGAGGGACGTGTCCATCTCAGAAACTGGTTGATGCCATCTGATTGGCTGTTTTGGGGTTCTGGGCTCTCTGAGTGACCCCATGGCTCAAATGGCTGGTTCCAGATGCCATCACTGATAAGGAATTTCGGTTAGCAGCTGCCTGTGCATGATGGGCAAACAGGGCCATGCTTGAGGACGCAGGAGAAAGAACACACTCCTGGGTAGTGCTTGCAGAGGGGCCTGCGGGTTGGGAGTGGCCATAGACAGAGGCTTCACCGTTAAGAGACCCAGCGTAGCCCTGCATGATTTTGTCAAGGCCAGGGAACAGCTTGTTGACTTGGTTGGTGTTGGAAGAAGACATAATAAAAATTTATTAAAATTTTAAAATTGAGAAGAGGAATGTATATTTTAGTCAATTTTATTGTTAAATATGTCAATTTTGTGAATATTACGCTCTAAATTTTGGCCGTCCTAAAATGGAATAGGGTGAATTTTGAGAATGCTTGTGCTTCCTAAAAGAATCAGCACAAATCCACTCTAGATCCTTTAACATCCTTTTTGAGACACCAATAAATTATTTTTATTTCAAATTCATCGCACTTTTGATTTGAAACTTGGTTCTTGGATTTGACAATCCCGCAATTTCAGATTTATTAATTTTCACATGATGTCTATGATTTGTTTGAAATACAGGAAATCACAAATTGTACATAAGAATCCCGCATTTCTGATTCATGTATCCCACATTTGTTTGCTGAGTTTTGTCTTTTGTTAGTTGAGTTATCTGCTCAAGAGATTCAAAATTTGCCAATTTAAATAAACCAAAAAAAATCAAAATAAATGGTTGATTTTATTAAATATTTTATTTTCACTCAGCTGAGTTGCCCGCAAAAGTGATTCAAATTTTGGACCAAGGATTTGACAATCCCGCATTTTTATGTTCAGGTTCTGAATTTACAGTACAGGACCATCCAGCCCTCCTGCCCGCAGTTTCCTGTCCTCCAGGTGTTCCCTTTGGCCTGTTCATTTCACAGAGTATTCATTAAAGTCTGAGTATAAAGACTATACCCTGGAAAAGGTCCTTGAACTATATCCCTTCTCCCACAAAATCTGCAGTTAGCTACAACTTACAAGGTCCCTGGATCCTAACCAAGCCCAAATGGTTTAGAGGCAAGTTCAACTTTCTGCCTGCCTACAAACTCAATATGGAACCGCCTGTGACCCCCAATCCAATGCCTGCATCCTCATCCAATCTCCCAACTAACCACACAAGCAAGTTTCTTGGGATTGTGTACATTATTTCACTGGGGGATCAACACACTAATCCTGACCGCTGGCCTGTGGTCCTGGGTGGGAAAGTCTATGTTCTACCTTATAAAGTTAGCCCCAATCTTGTGGTGGGCCCTGCCCTCTAAATCTGTGGCCTGTGTGTTCCCTGAAAACCATGGGCTGGACGCCCAAGTTTGGATCCCTGACATAAAGTGTGGGATCACCATTAGCCATGAATCCATATATCATATTGAAGTCAAGTTGAGTGTAACAGATTAATCTATAACATGATTGTAATGGTTGGGTGGCTTCAAATTCTGAAAGATTGAGAAAATGAGGAATGCAAATCCAAATACTGAAAACATTGAGTAGCAAAAGTGTTAGAGTGAAATGGTAAGCTGTGTGATTCAAGGAAATACAATGAGGATATAATAAACAAATTGTGAGTTGCTTGACAAGCAGGAGGCCAAATTGGGAGGACAGGTTCAACATCTTGGATCCAATGGTGATGTAGCAGAAGATTGAGGTTAAAATTATCAACAAGCAAATGACTTGTAAAGGAAAATTTGAGAAAGATTTGGAAGGCATTGGCATGTAAAGAGCGGGCCAAGTTGCGGCCATGGAGTTGACGGCAACCTTGACAGCCACAACAGCTAGTCTTTCAAGGACAGGGGCAAACAGCCCCAGATAGGCCATCATTTTGGGATAAACTTTCTTTTATTTCTGAGGAAAATTAAGCTATCTAGAAACAAGTTTCTAGAGGGGGAATGGGAAAGTCTTAAGGGAGTTTAGGATGGGGCAGGAGGAGATTCCGCGGCTTCTGATTAGCTGGCAAGAATATTTTCAGCAGTTGGTGGTCCTGCATTGGAATTTGAGTTGATGACGTCATAATTCAAAAACTTCTGGTGACCAGCGGGTTGAGCGCTGCCATCCCCAAATAGTGTATAACGCGCAATTTTCTTGTCATAATTATTTGGGGGAAAATATGGCAGGTCCAGATTTTTGAGGGCTATTTGGGTAACCCCAGCTTTGACCCATTTTTTGTCTATGATAGCATTTAAGTTGTCAATTTCTTTTAGGGGTTTGGCTGCAGTTCTTTGCTGATTTTGGGTTTTACAAGGGCGCACTATTCCTTCCATTTGATTTTCTACCGTAACAAAATGAATTCTCAACATCAAAATTTGTAAACAGTAAACTCCAAGCAAAGGTACAGGCAAAATGCAAGCTGTAAAAATGAGAGCAAAAATTATAAAAGCTAATGATTGAGAAATAGAAACTAGATTTTGAAAAATGGATGACTTGGAAAATTGGCTCAATATATTCCTAAATTTTGGGTGGGGAAACTGCAAACAACAGCGTGGTTGCCGTAGACAGAGCCAACTTGATGCAGTGTGTTGTAATGGTGTGCACAGGAACATACACAAACAGGAATTCAATTTCCATGAGTTGTACTTACCAGAAATAAATCAAATGGATAACTTTGGAGATAATATGGTTTTTTAAACTACTAAGGTAGTTGTGAGCTACAACACAGCTCATATAGATGTAATGTGAATGCTGACATCAGCAGAGTAAATTCTGACAACTAACCCTTCAGAAGTGACTGAAAATTTCTGATGTCATAAATTGATTTTTGGACTGAAAACACCAAATTACCTATTTTTGGGTTTTTGGACCTTAAACGGTAGGTTTTTAGGTCCTGTTTGGAGGTGCACCTGCTTGGTCACCACCCACTTTCTTTCAATAGCTTAATTCAGGTCTGTGTAGGTTTTCATTGGCATTTTCTTGCTGAAAGCTCCTTTTTTTGAGTTCTCTTGGGGCAAATTGTTGCAACTGAACCAATGAGGGTTCAGTACTTGGAATTGGGGATGACAACAGTCCAATAGGAAAGGAAAGAATAAAAAGAATAAGGTATTGTTTATTGTAGGATATTGTGGTTAATATACTAAATGGGGAAGCCACAAGGCCACAAGGGGGTGGCATAGTGGGGAGTTCCATGTAGGGTTTGGAGCCAAGGAATAACTTGTGCGGGGATCAGCAGGTCAAATTGGCAATGCTCCTAATTAGGATGAAGTGCCTGCCATTTAACATTGCCATCAGATTCATTCATAACGTTAGATACGTCAAGGGGCGGCTCATCAAGCGCCCCCTGTGTATTGTAAGATACATTAGCAGGCAAGTCTGGAAACTCGGTTACAACACCCCCCCTTGCCCCCTGCTTGTCGTCAGACACCAAGACCGGAGTCTGCAGAAGGTCTGGGAAGGTCCGCACAAACAACCTTTGTGTGGGGATGGCACAGCAGGGGCACAAACAATTGTGGTGAAGCTTCTTGGTGTTTCCCTGGACATCCTCAAGTTGGTAGGTGTGGTTGTCATAGACAGCAGCTACTTTTTTGGGCCCTAGGTGGTTGGGTTCTAATTTGGCAGAATTGGGATTGAGGGTGTAGATGGGGTCACCTATGGCATATCTAGCTTTGAGGTGTTTTGTCCCTCCTGCAATCCACTTTTGTTTGATTTCTCGGGCTTTGGCACACCATTGGTCTAGGGAGGGAGTTGGCACTAAGGGGGGCTTGTCGGGAACCTTGGACCGTAGTTTCTCCTGTTCAACCCCTGTCAGACTGTCAGGTGTTCCAAAGACCAGGGTGTTAGGGCTGAACCCAATGCCCCAGTTGATTCTTGCTTGCAGGATCAGTAGGGCAGTGGGAAGATGTTCAGTCCACACAGTGTTAGGATGCTTTTGTGAGAGTTTGGCAATCAGTTGAACCAGGGAGCCGTTTAACCATTCCACGTGCCTGTTGGCTTGCGGATGCTAGGGGGTTGTGACTATATGTTGGAGCGCGTTCTTGACACAGTATGCCTTCACAATGTGTCCAATAAGTTTGGGCCTGCCATCCGTGATAAGACGCTTGGGTTGCCCAAAACGAGCCACAATCTCCTTGCCAATAAAGCGGGTAACAGTAGTGGTGGTGTGGTTGGTTGTGGCCCAGGCCACTGGCCAACACGTGAAGTAGTTGATAGCGGTGATAATATACTTCTTACCAAGTCTGTCTTTGGGGAGCGGTCCCACAATGTTGAGGGCCCACTGTTTAAAGGGTTCCATACCCTTAATGGGTAGGACAGACTTAGGAGGTGCAGGTTTGGACGTATTCTTTTCACACAATACACATGTCTCAAGGAGGTCCCAGATGTCTTGGTGCATGCGCGGCCACCAAACCTTACGTTTCATGATCTTGAAGAGGTTATACCCTCTGATGTGACCCAAGGTCTGATGGTAGTGCAAGATGGTGTCTCCTTGTTGTGTGGTGGTAATGTACAGTGTCTTCTCACCTGTCTCTGCCCGGCGGCAGACGTTACCAGCATCAATGGTGAACTGACTTTTGTTGTCCTTCATCTTGGAGATGGTGACTGAGTTAAGGCCCTTGTAGCAGGTTGTCTCAGGGCGCAGGTAGAGCATGGGCCAGTCTGGGTCCAGACCGTTGTCCCCAGTGATGGACGCTACGTAGAGTTGTGAAAGAGCGTTGGCTGTGACAAGTTCCTTTCCAGGCTTATATTTGATGCGTAATTGATAGGGGGATAGACGTTCAACCCATACTTCTTGGCTGTGTGTCAAATGGGACTGCGTATTGAAGTACTGGAGTGACTTATGGTCCGTCAGAACATGGGGTGGGAAGGTTGCACCTTCCAAGTAACAGCGACACTTCTCAACGCAGTGTACAATGGCTGCCAGCTCTTTATCATGGATGGGATAATGTTGTTCTAAGTCAGTAAGTTTCCTGGACTCATATGCCTCAGGGAGGAAGACACCATCATCAGTTTCTACCCTTAGCACACCCCCTATGGCCCTGTTGGAGGCATTGGTCTTGAGTTTGTACTGTCAATTTTGATTGGGAAACTGCAGTACTGGTGCTGTTGTGAGCCTTTGCTTCAATGTCTCAAAGGCTTGATCTCTGACAGGGGTCCAATGGAAGCGCTGTTTGGTATTGAGGAGCTCAGTAAGAGGTGCAATTAGTTCTCTGCAATTGGGGATAAACTTGTGTACATAGGCAACCATGCCCAAGAAGGTTTGCACTTGGCCCACATCAGTGGGGGGCGGCATGCTAGTGATTTCCTTGATTTTGGAAGGATTGGACTTTATCCCTTGGGCAGAGACGGTGTGCCCAAGGAATAGTAACTCTGACTTGAGAAACTCACATTTGGAGGGTTTAGCTTTTAGCTGGTTTTCCTGAAGGGTGTTGAGGATAGCACAGAGGTGTTGGAGGTGTGTGGTTTGATCTTGACTGAAGACAATAATGTTGTCAAGGTACACAACCACACACTTTCCAATCAGTTCCTCAAAGGCTTTGTTCATCAACATGGCAAAGGTGGAGGGAGTGTTAGTCATTCCAAAGTTTATGACACAACACTCAAACAACCCGTAGCATGTGCGGAAGGCGGTTTTTGCCTTGTCCCCTGGTGCAATGCGGACCTGGTTGTACCCTGCAGTGAGATCAATCTTGCTAAAGACCTTTGCGCCTGCGAGTGTATCAAACAGGTTGTCAATCAGTGGCAGGGGGTATTTATTTTTAACTGTCACCTTGTTTAGGGCGCAGTACTCTGTGACCAGGCAAAGAGACCTGTTCTTCTTAGCTACAAAGAAGACTGCTGCCCCGTATGGAGAGAGCAAGGGGCAAATGAATCCCTTATCAAGTGCGTCCACAAGGTGCTGGCGGAGGGTTTCATCTTCCTTTGGTGTGAGATGGTATAATGGTTGTACTTTAGGTAACAATCCTTGAAGTTGTACAGCGTGCTGAATCTCCCGGGGTGGAGGTAGTTGTTTGAGTGTTTCACTGAATATGTCCTTGTACTCCTCAAGGAGTGCAGCTAGCGCTGGTGGTGATGTTGCCAAGGGAGGGACTGCAGATGGTTCTGCACAGATAACTTCAACTGAACATTGGTTAAAGTCTAGTCTCCCCCCTTGAAATTGTATGAGCCTGTTTCTGTCATTCTGACAAACGCAGTGTCATGTAGTAGTTTGTTCATTTCCATGGGGTAAATCTGAAAACCCACCCCATTTCTATTGAGGGTGATGACAGAGGTATCCCAGTCAATGTAAGGGCGGTTATGCTGGAGCCAGTTGAGGCCAGAAATTATGTTGTGGCTGAGGCCTGCCATGATTGGCCCAGAGAGCTTAACCTGGATGTTCCCCATTCTTACAGAGAAGGGTACTGTCTTGTGGGTGATGGCAATTCTGGGGGAATCAGCTACACGTACTGCTTTGAATCTGCTGGGTACTTGGTCTAATTGCTGGGAGTCAGCAAACGCCTGATCTACCATGGTGTGATCAGCCCTGGTATCTACCAGTAACTTGTGGGTGTTCCCACAGAAACGGAAGGGATAGGACAAGTGTGTTACTTTATTTGCAGAGTGAGCGGCTTGCAACACGGGGTTGTTGCTATGGACCTGAAAGACGTCTAGGGTTTTGACCTTGTGAAGATTGTAGTTGTGGGAATTCTTTGCAGGCAAGGGCTGAGAGGGCGGGTCAGTTGGGGTTGTAAGGCCTCTTGTTGCTACAACCCCCAGGCTTTTCCCTGGTCCTCAATTAGCGCTAGCTGGAGCTCCCCTTGCGGGGGCATTTAGCTATACTTTCCTACTGGCAAGGTTAGCGACAGCCCACCTGACCTTGGCCATTGCTAGGCGCAGGACGTGGTTGGGGTGGAGCATTGTTGGTGCGGCAGAAGCCCATTGAAGCCTGGTTACTGGCCTCTACAATGGCTTTATAGCAGTTGTCAATAGAGGTGCAGCGGCCAATGGGAACCTACTTGCAAATATGGGGTTTTAACCCATTAACAATGAGGGTGGGTAACATGGCATTCCCATCAGTCACTGCTTTGGGGGCAGCAGCAAGGGCTTGTTGCCACGCAGCGAGATACTTGGGGACAGAACCAGTCTGCTTGATGGCTAAGAGGAGAGTCCCCAAGATAATGGGAGAGAAGGTTTCACTATATCAGGACTTGGCGGCATCTTGAAAGGTTGCCCAGGTGACATCAAACTCCTGGCTGGCCCAGTTGGTGAACCACACGGTGGCAGGCCCTGTAAGGCAGCCAGACGCGGTGGCAACCCACATGGACTCAGGAACCTGACAGATACAGAGGCGCGTTTTGGTAGACTGGAGCCAACTGACAATGTCAGCTCCTTTGACACTTCCAGTGAAGGACTCTAGTTGGAGGTTGAGCATATGTTGCAACAGATCCGACTGTGGCGGGGTGACGCTAGTGTCACGCTGCCTGAGGCGGAGCCAATTGTATACACTGGTAAGAACTAGCTGATCTTGATAGATGACATAACCTTTGGGAATGTCCCCCTTGGGGATTGGAAGGAACGTCTCTTGTTGTGGAGTAGCCATGCTGCCCATACTCTGTCCTTTCTTGGGGGAATTTTGTTTTTAAAATAGGTCGGAAACCTACTTCTGCTACCACTGTTATAACTGAACCAATGAGGGTCCAGTACTTGGAATTGATGAAGACAACAGTCCAATAGGAAAGGACAGAATAATAAGAATAAGGTATTGTTTATTGTAGGATATTGTGGTTAATATACCAAATGGGAAAGCCACAAGGCCACAAGGGGGTGGCATAGTGGGGAGTTCCATGTAGGGTTTGGAGCCAAGGAATAACTCGTGCGGGGATCAGCGGGTCAAATTGGCAATGCTCCTAATTAGGATGAAGTGCCTGCCATTTGACATTGCCATCAGATTCATTCATAACGTTAGATACGTCAAGGGGCAGCTCATTGAGCGCCCCCTGTGTATTGTAAGATACGTTGGCAGGCGAGGTTTGAACCTTGGTTGCAACAAAATGATGCCTACCAAGATGTCTTTATCCATGACAATGATCATTTCAATAGACTGCTGTATGTGTTTAGATTCTTTCTATGTATAAATTTAATAAAAATCATGTTTATAAGCGCTATAATAACTTTATATTATAATCCTACTGTTCTTATTTTTAAAAATACAGTAGTTTTCAAAACTATGGTGATAAGCAAAAACAAATCATCTGCAAGAAAAAACAACTGAGATTTAAATGAAAACAACCCAAATAAAACAAAATTAGAATTGAACCCAAATCTATTTTTAATCAATATAATTTTTTTGGCCTTTAAATTCATTTGCATCTGAGTTGATTCCATTTAAAGTTCAGTATGTTTTTGATTTTATCTCAGTTTTTTATTAGCACTATAGCTTTGAAAACCACTATATGGCATGCTTAAAAAGTGTTGACAAAAGCACTTTTACATCGTGTTTCTGAATTGGAAAAATATATTTTTATTAATACAAGTTAAGGGGAAAATAGGTATAGATTAGATTCTTCTTTGAGTTTTTGTTTTACCCCCCAAAGGAAGTAATTGAGTATGCGTCAACTTGACGGGATGTATCCCAAGGACTTGCACCTTGACACACTCAATTGCTGCGTGAAGCGGTTTCCCACCCACAGATTAGATTCTTCTTAAGATTACTATCAAACTGTGTTGACATGGCCACGTTTATGTCCTGTTTTTTTGGATGCACACCTCTGAAAACAAAGAAAATATTAATCTTGCTTAACTATCAATTCCTTTAGTATAGTTCAGTTTTCTGGTTGGCATTGACACTGTTAACATAGGCAATGTTTCCAAAAAAAACCATATGCTTTGAATCCTGGGTTAAGAGGATCATATTTGGCTATTTCATGTATTTTTCATTGTTCTTTTTGGAATGCCTCATTTGATAAAGTTGTTTAATTGTCAAATATTTTGCTGGTGCCACTTCATTAAAATTACTTATGCTTGTCATTTGATTTTGGTCTTTCTATTTAGATTTCTACATTGTAATTGCTATCTATTACATTGTAAAAAGTATCAAAAAAGTTATTTGTTTGCCTTTAAGTGAGTGGCTGAGCCCAGACTTAAAAATAGCATACAGTTTGTTGGAAAATCTTGATCTATTAGGATTGACTGATCTATCTCCTCATCACTATAACCATGGGCCAAAATGGATGGGCAACTGCCGGATGCAAAAACATCTATTATGGATGCAAAATCAATGAGTAATAAGGTTGATCAAGAATACAGATGGGACATTATTTTTCTTGTTATGCCTAAGCGCTGGACAGATTATTTTATAACTTAATTACATTATTCATATTCAAATTATTCAGAAATATTAAAATACAATCAATGTCAAATCTTTAATTGATCTTGGGCTTAGATATTTTTTTAAAAAATAATTTATCAATTTTATAATTGAAAATTGCACCTTATAATATTGCTGGAAATATCTTAAGTGCTACTACATACTGCAAGCTAAAAATATTTATGATGAGTTGCATGGGAGAGTAATAGCAGCCCCAAAGCTATAAATGCTATTACCCTATCTTTGGCTCATCATATTTATTCTTAGTTTGCTTCAAAAAAGGTTGTTGTTTTTGAAAGACTGATAACTCTATTTAAAATACACCCTCTAATAAGCTGCCCTACTTCATGAACTTGCCCTAATGCACCACTAGCATCTTCTGTTGCAACTGAACCAATGTGGATTCAGTATTTGGAATTGGGGAAGACAACATTCCAATAGGAAAGGACAGAATAATAAGAATAAGGTATCGTTTATTGTAGAATATTGTAATTAATATACTATATGGGGAAAGCCACAAGGCCACAAGGGGGTGGCATAGTGGGGAGTTCCATGTAGGGTTTGGAGCCAAGGAATAACTTGTGCGGGGATCAGCAGGTCAAATTGGCAACGCTCCTAATTAGGAGGAAGTTCCTGCCATTTGACATTGCCACCAGATTCATTCATAACGTTAGATACGTCAAGGGGCGGCTCATTGAGCGCCCCCTGTGTATCGTAAGATATGTTGGCAGGCGAGGTTCAAACCTTGGTTACAACACTTCTGATATTTTTTGTTTCTCTGGTATCATCACGTGATTTCAAATGATAAGTTATCTCAGAATATTCTGAGAAACTTTCAAAAGTTAAAGGTGAAGTATACAACTTCCCATCTTTCATCAAATATGAAAGATTAATGCACAGATTTTTAACTTCGAGCTCTCTCCTTATAGGCCTAACTTTTCTCTCATAAATACAAAAGAATGACTTTTGAGAAATATTTGAGCCTGATAGCGCTGATTTATATAATTCTTTTCTTTTTTCTTCTTGCTCAAAAATATTTTTAATATCATTTATAATCTTAATATAAAGCTGATTTTCTTTCTCTTTTAATGTTTTTGATATTACACCAAAGTGACCTACAACAATACTTTTCCCATGACATTCTACAAATCTATTGTATTTAATAGACCCTTTAATGTATTGTGGTGCCTCTTTAAATAGATAATATAAGAATTCATAGGATCTAAAATGGTTTCCATTATCAGTCCATACTTTGATATTATTTATTTTTTTAAATCTATCTAATTTAAGAATTTTTATAAAACACTCACCTGAAAATAAAGAATCATGTGATAATATTTGAGACAAAAAATTATGATATTCATATTTAATTTTATTGTTTTCCTTAAAAACTAATGCAAACCCTAATAATGAGATTGGTCTTTTTGAATAAAAACAATTATTGGTCTCAATTGGGCCACCTCCAACCTTTAAGTTTTCTTTATAATCTATAACTACAACACAAGACTCATCATCTAATTCATTAATATCTTTTTTATATTCACAATTTTGATGAACATAAAAGTCTTGGTGCTGATTAATAGCTTTTAAGTCACTGTTTATAGATTCTGGCAATAATAAGTTTTTACTTTCACATTCTTCTTTTCTTTTTTCTAAGGATGATTTTAAGTTACAAATATTACACATGTCAGTTTGTTTTTTACTCTTTATTATATTTTTTGGTATTAATTTATAATAAGTTGAAAGTGATATTGAAATTTCATTTTTTATTTTTATATTTTCATATATTTCTTTTTTTGTTTTTAATAGAGAATATTTTTTTCAGTTAATATTCATTCATTTCTTTTTCAATGTCTTTATAAATTTTTTCTGGTGCTTTTTTTGTAAACTGGCTTGTTTCAAAAGAATTTTCCAGTAGTTTTTTAATTATTTTTTTGATTATTTCTTTTTTTAATGAATAGTTATTATCTTTTTGGTTTTTTTTGTTTAAGCTTACATTTTATTTTTATTTATTTTTCTTGAGTATTCAAACTCACTTTTGGTTATATTAAACCCCATATCAGTAAGCTCTTTTAAAGAGTAACTGGAAGTAACCAGAGATCTCAAGGCTGGGAGATGCTTTTGTGGAGCAGATTTCAGAAGATCCTTTAAGTTGTCAATTATCCCATTTAGTTTCTGATTTTGAATTAAAGGAATGAACTCTGTTTTTCCAAACTCAGTTTGAGTGAGGAAGTGATTGATAAAGGAATTAAGATTGCCTCCAGAAACAAAGAGGAATGCTTTCTTTAGCATAGCAATTCTTTCTCTTTTTGTTGATGCTCCCAGTGAGGAAAATGGCTTCAGGGCAGAAGTAAAGTTAACAGATTCCATAATATTGGATTTTTGATTGCTGATAAAGAGATGCTTTGTAGAGATGCCTTGCAAAAGAGTGCTGGTTGCAGGAATTATATCTTTTTGTGAAGATGATTTGAAGTAAACCTTAGGTGGTGCTTTAACTCATATATACCAAGCCTTATGACACCATTCTGAAAGAAATGATGTGACAGCTTTATTTACAATTTCAACTTGAATTTATATTTCTAGAATAAATGAAATCCCTAGTTTTCATGCACAAGTGATATATGTGTATCAGCTAAGCATCAAATTACATCATATCCTCTTTGTAATCTATGCAAATCAATTAAAATGATGTATTAACTTAATTATAACTGTTCCACATATTTTTAAAATGATAAAATATTAAAGAATTGTATTTAAAAAATGCTTAATTTGAGGTTCACAGTTCACTTGAACCTCAAAATTCATCTAAACAGCAAATAAATTAACATCCTAACTTCAAACTACCATAAATTCCTAAATAATTAAGCTTTTTAAATTAAATAAAATGCGGAAATGATGCTCTTGATCTTTTATTTAATTTCATCAAATAAAAAGCATATATTAATGAAAAACTAACTTTTTAAGCTTTAAGCAATCTATCTTATTTCATTATCAAAATAATATAATAAAATCTGATATATGATCTTTTAAATTGCTTTTGCTTTAATATTCAATATTATATATATATATTAATATTTTAACATCAATGGAAAGATAATATTCTTAGCTTCATTTTGATGGTTTACAGTGTGAAAAAAATTAACTTTTTGTTGAGTTATTACTGTTTTAAATATAAACATTTGTAATTTGATTTTTTCAAAATCAAACTGTGTTATGCTGCAACTTGGGCAGCATGTGTATTAGAAAATGGCTTAATCCCTAAAATAATGACCCAGATGTGTGAAGCATCTCCTACTAAAAATAGGATCTTCTATTTGGAAGATACCTAAGACATTCCAAGTCAACAACTTTTAGTTGGTTGATAAACCTGAATAATTAGCAAGTGAAACCATTTGGGAATACTCTGGTGAACGCACCACTGCCAGACAAAGTGAGACAGGGAAATTCAATATCAATGTTCAAAGGCCTGCCCAATTTATATCCATTTCATCAGAAAATGGGACGTAAGACCGCTTGTACACATTTTAATACACCAAGTGCAGGATAGAATCCTGCCAATAACCATCATTTAGTAGTCATCAACTAAGTCAAAGAAATATCCATGCTGAAGAGGGAAAATTATGAGCATAGGATATTGCCTCGTTCTAAACCCACTATATGGGTTTAGAATTCAACTCTGGGGGTTTAAACTAGTAGCTTGGGGATGCTAGGCTAGCTAGTAAGAGTTATCTGCAGCTAGACGCCAGTCTGGCCATATCAAACCTACGCTATAAAAAGCCCTTCTAAGATCACTTGGAAGGCAGACAATTTCACCCTAATCACATTACTATTGATTATATCATAGTAGTGTCAAGTAGTCAATAAGAGTGTATTATTGATACTTCACAGATCCTGCCAAACCACCTCTGCCCAAAGCTGCCAGTGTTGTGTCTCTTGACCACAAGACCTCACAGACTAATTGACTCCAGCAACGTAAGACATAACTCTGCCTGTTGTTACCATAAAACCCGCACCAATTGGAAGCACATCTGTCAACATACAGAGTCACTCCAATCAACAAACAACCTAAGATCTCTTTACATCATTACAATAAAAACAATAATACTTTCTCAAGACCCCAAAATCTTGACACAGCTAATATTACTTTTATAAAAATAATAGTTTTACATTTAATAGCATTAATATAGTGCACTTATATATTATTCTTTGATATATATACCTCTGTTTACAGTATTAGATTTCACATTCCATATTTGAGGACTTCTTTTTGCACCAGCACCAAAGTTCCAAAAGACCTTGGTGCAATTAGGCTCCAAGTTAAAAATAACTGGTCATAAAGTCTATCGAGATATAATGGAATACTTACTTGGGTTATCTCTAAATGATTTACTGTACATTTATTTTCTATATCTGGCAATAAACTCTTCTTTAAACACTTTGGAATCATTCGAAAGGATGATGAAGGACGGGACACCGCTAACTACAAAATACTTAGGATGGGAGAGTACCTGGCGGATGGTGCATTTTTTACCTACTTTAACTAAGCTAGGCTTGGTTACATTGGTAGGGAAAGATTCGAAATAGACTTCGATGCTATCCTTGGTGTATTTAGGAGACTCAGGGTTATCCCATGGAGCGGGCATTTCAAACATCACCTCCAAATGATCCATGAAGCTGGTCCCATCTTCACACTTTTCAATAAAATCGCTCTCCTTGAACTCAGGATAAAGGAAAAATACAGGCCATATTAACTGACCAGAGCTCTTATCGAATTTCACTGATGAGTTTGATTTGAGATCAGGCTTGTACATTTTGTCGTTTGAATCTATCATTCGAATTTTGCCATCCTGATTATTAGAAAGGTAAGTAGCATAATTACCTGGAGAGCAGCCTCTAATTCTTTGACACGCTCAGCTTCTTTCTGTTCTCTTTCGGCTTTAATCCGTTCCTTCTCATCTACTTTTTCTTTGAGAGTCTTTGCTTGTATCAAAAGAGTTTTGAGTGAAGAGTTCTCAGGCTCAACCTAGATTTGTTAGGCCAAAATAAAAATAAAGATTTACTCGCAATCCGCATTCACAACAAGCAATGACGTCTTGAGCACGTCCTAATTGGTAAAGAGCTTTGGAGGACCGATAGAAGGCCTTGACGTTCTTGGGATCCAAATGCAGCGCCTTGGAACAGTCACCCAATACTTTTCCATAATTTCCTAAAGGCTTAGGTTAAATATGGTCTAGAAGCCCAAAAATAAACGTAGGGCTTACCCAGCTCAAGGTTAACAGCCGCACGGTTGATGTAACACGCAATGTTGAGACTGATGTCTTGAGAGTTTTGATCGAGTGCTTGAGTATAATATTGAACTGCGTCATTGTATCTCATTTTTCCCAAAAGTAAAGCATTCATTGCCAAGATTCTTAAAGTTCAGAGCGTTCTCTAACTAATGTGAGCTATGAATGCCACTGGCTCACCTTCAGGGGTTCCGTCAAACTTTAATGTCTGAAGTGCAGCAAGAGCCACATTCTCTTCTGCATCACTAGGGAGATTTTTTCATGAACAGAGGAACCTGATCCATTTCTTCAAGAAAATTTTCTTCGGTAAATGCCCAGTCAGGACGAGCTGGGCGACTAGGGCCTTTGGAGGCGTCAGGTGTACTCTTGGAGACTTCATTGATAAGCTTTTCCAACCCTTCTAAACCTTCCATGTTTGTTTATCTATAAATATAATTAATTGCAACTATATTAATCAAGTTTCATTGAAAAGAATGGGATCGGATAGTAAATTCAAAATCCTTTTAAAAATGGTGAATAATAAAAGATACTTTACTTCATTTACTTTACGAAGTGGCCAAATAGAATGAATGCCAAAAAATTAAAAATAAACTTTTCTAAATGTCAAAATCAAACCTAACTTTTTATAATTCTTATTTCTTTATCTTTAATTGTGTACAAACGATAGGAGCAAGAAGTAAGAAAGCATTATCTAAAAATTAAGCGCATAACATAACAAAAAATATTTTATTCCAAAGGTGAAATTAAAAGAACAAATATATACGTTTTCAGATAAAAATATCATAGAATCTAGAAAAATAGTTAAATAGGAATTCACCGAAAATTTGTTACAAAAAATTACCTTCCGTAAATAGTTTTATACTCAACAATGTGTTTAGTTGGAATCTAGGGGGCTTTAAAAATATATACTTGCAGCATATATTTTATTTGGTATTTTATATGCCTGATTCAATCTAAGCAATCAGGGCTTTGAACTGTATTCAATTTTAAATAAATCCATCAAGTTGATTACTCTGCTTCATACTCATTAAGTCTTTCATTTAAAATATTCTCTAAGCTTTTGACTATTCCTCATGAAAATATTCCTACTCCAAGTTTAATGACTTTTATCACAAAGTAATCTTAAAAAGTGGGGCAGGAAGTATCCCATCAATTAATGTTCCTACAACTGGTCTTCTGTTGCAACTGAACCAATGAGGATTCAGTATTTGGAATTGGGGAAGACAACAGTCCAATAGAAAGGACAGAATAATAAGAATAATGTATCATTTATTGAAGAATATTGTGATTAATATACCATATGGGGAAAGCCACAAGGCCACAAGGAGGTAGAATAGTGGGAAGTTTCATGTAAGGTTTGAAGCCAAGGAATAACTCGTGTGGGGATCAACAAGTCGAATTGGTAGTGCTCCTAATTAGGATGAAGTACCCGCCATTTGATATTGCCATCAGATTGGTTATGTTGATAGATATGTCAAGGGGCGACTCATCGAGCGCCCCCTGTGTATTGTAAGATACATTAGCAGGCGAGTCTGGAAACTCGGTTACAACACCCCCCCTTGCCCCCTGCTTGTCGTCAGACACCAAGACCGGAGTCTGCAGAAGGTCTGGGAAGGTCTGCACAAACAGCCTTTGTGTGGGGATGGCGCAGCAGGGGCACAAGCAATTGTGGTGAAGCTTCTTGGTATTCCCTTGGGCATCTTCAAGTTGATAGGTATGCTTGTCATAGACAGTGGCTATCTTGAAGGGCCCTAGGTGGTTGGGCTCCAACTTGGCAGAATTGGGGTTGAGGGTGTAGACGGGGTCACCTACGGCGTACTTGGCTTCAAGGTGCTTCTCCCTCCTTCAATTTGCTTGTGTTCAATTTCCCAGGCTTTGGCACGCCATTGGTCTAGGGATGGGGTTGTCACTAGGGGAGGCTTTTCAGGAACTCTGGACCATAGCTTTCCCTGTTCAACTCCTGTCAGGGGTCCCAAAGGCCAGGGTGCTGGGGCTGAACCCAGTGCCCCTGTTGATCCTTGCTCATAGGATAAGTAGAGCAGTAGGAAGGTGTTCAGTCCATGCGGTGTTGGGGTGCCCTTGTGAGAGCTTGGCAATCAGTTGAACCAGTGAGCCATTTAACCGTTCTATGCGCCCATTGGCTTGCAGATGGTAAGGGGTTGTAACTATACGTTGGAGTGTGTTCTTGGCGCAGTATGCCTTCATGACATGTCCAACAAGTTTGGGGCCGCCATCTGTGATGAGGCGTTTGGGTCGCCCAAAGCGGGCCACAATCTCCTTGCCAATAAAGCGGGTAACAGTAGTGGTGGTGTGGTTGGTTGTGGCCCAGGCCACTGGCCAACGCGTGAAGTAGTTGATGGCAGTGATAATGTACTTCTTCCCCAGTCTTTCTTTGGGGAGTGGCCCCACAATATTGAGGGCCCACTGCTCAAAGGGTTCCATGGCCTTGATGGGCAGGACAGACTTGGGGGGTGCAGGTTTGGACATGTTCTTTTCGCACAACACGCACGTTTTGAGGAGATCCAAGATGTCTTGACACATGCGCGGCCACCAAACCTTCTGTTTCATAATCTCAAAGAGGCTACGCCCTGTGATGTGACCCAGAGTTTGGTGGTAGTGCAATATTGTGTCACCTTGTTGCGTGGTGGGAATGTAAGGCGTCTTCTCACCTGTCTCTGCCCGACGGCAGACGTTACCAGCATTGGTGGTGAACTGACCTCTTGTTGTCCTTCAACTTGGAGATGGTTACTGAGTTAAGGCCTTTGTATTGGGTTGCCTCAGGGCGGAGGTAGAGCATGGGCCAATCTGGGTCCAAACCATTGTCCCCAGTGATGGATGCTACATAGAGTCGTGAGAGGGCGTCAGCTGTGACAAGTTCCTTCCCAGGCTTGTACTCAATGCACAACTGGTAAGGGGATAGACGCTCAACCCAACCTGCTTGGTGGTGTGTCAAGTGGGACTGTGTGTTAAAGTACTGGAGCAACTTGTGGTCTGTCAGGACGCAGGGTGGAAAGGTGGCCCCCTCCAGGTAACAGCGCCACTTCTCAATGCAGTGCACGATTGCCGCCAATACTTTATCATGAATGGGATAGCGTTGTTCTGAGTTGGTAAGTTTCCTGGACTCATATGCCACGGGGAGGAAGACACCATTGTCAGTTTCCACCCTTAGCACGCCCCCTACGGCCCTGTCAGAGGCATCAGTCTTGAGTTTGTACTGACGGTTTTGATTGGGAAACTGCAGTACTGGTGCTGTTGTGAGTCTTTGTTTAAACATCTTGAAGGCACAATCTATGATGGGGGTCCAATGAAAGCGCTGTTTGGTATTGAGGAGCTCAGGAGAGGTGCAATTAGTTCCCGCAATTGGGAATGAACTTGTGCATGTAGGCAACCATGCCTAAGAATGTCCGCACCTGGCCCACATCAGTGGGGGCGGCATGCTAGTGATTGCCTTGATTTTGGCAGGGTCGGGCTTTATCCCTTGGTCAGAGATGGTGTGCCCAAGGAATAACAGCTCTGACTTGATGAACTCGCATTTGGAGGGCTTAGCTTTTAGCTGGTTTTTCAAAAGGGTGTTGAGGACAGCACAGAGGTGTTGGAGGTGCGTGGTTTGATCTTGACTGAAGACAATAATGCCGTCAAGGTACACAACCACACATTTTCCAATCAGTTCCTCAAATGCTTTGTTCATCAACATGGCAAAGGTGGAAGGAGTGTTGGTCATTCTTTAGTTCATGACTCAACACTCAAACGTCCTGTAGCGCGTGTGGAAGGTAGTTTTTGCCTCATCCCCTGGTGCAATGCGGACCTGGTTGTACCCTGCAGTGAGATCAATCTTGCTAAAGACCTTCACACCTGCGAGTGTATCAAACAGGTTGTCAATCAGCGGCAGGGGGTACTTATTCTTAACAGTCATCTCATTTAGGGCGCGGTAGTCTGTGACCAGGCAAAGGGACCTGTCCTTCTTGGCTACAAAGAAGACAGCTACCCTGTATGGAGAGAGCAAGGGGCAAATGAATCCCTTATCAAGCGCGTCCACAAGGTGTTGGCAGAGGGTCTCATCTTCCTTTGGTGTAAGACAATATAATGGTTGTGCTTTAGGTAACAATCCTTGGAGTTGTAGAGCGTGCTGGATCTCCCAGGGAGGAGGTAGTTGTTCAAGTGTCTCACTGAACACGTCCTTGTACTCCTCAAGGAGTGCAACAAGCACTGGTGGGGGCAAAGTGGCCAAGGGAGGGACCACAGATGGTTCAGTGTGGATAACTTTGACTGAACATTAATTGAAGTCTAGTTCCCCCTTGAAGTTGTACAAGCCTGTCTCTGTTATCCTAACAAACACAGTATTGTGGAGTAACTTGCTCATTTCCACAGGGTAGATCTGAAAGCCCACCCCATTTACATTAAGGGTGATAACAGATGTATCCCAGTTGATGTAGGGACGGTTGTGCCAAAGCCAGTCAAGTTCAGCAATTACGTTGTGGCTGAGCCCTGCCATGATTGGCCCAGAGAGCTTACCTGGATGGTTCCCATCCTCACAGAGAAGGGTACCGTCTCATGGTTAATTGCAACTCTACGGGAGTCAGCTACTTGTACTTCCTTGAACCTACTAGGCACTTGGTCTAATTTTTGAGAGTCATCAAACACCTGGTCAACCATAGTGTGGTTGGCCCCAGTATCTACCAGTAATTTGTGGGTGTTCCCACGGAAACAGAAGGGATAGTCTAAGTGGGTTACTTTATTTGGAGAGTGGCTTGCTTGTAGTACAGGGTCATCATTGTGGACTTGAAAGACGTCCAGGGTTTCAACTTTGTGAATGTTGTAGTTGCAGGGATTTTTTGCGAGCAGGGATTGAGAGGATGGGTCAGGTGGGGTTGTAAAGCCTCTTGTTGCTACAACCCCCAGGCTTTTCCCGGATCCTCAATCTGTGCTAGCTGAAGCTCCCCCTTGCAGGGGCGTTTAGTCCCATTATCCTGCTGACGGGGCTGGCAGCGGCCCACTTGATTGTGGCCACTGCCAGGTGTGGTACAAGGTTAGATGGAGCGTCACTGGTACAGCAGAAGCCCATTGAAGCCTGGTTGTTAGTCTCCATAATGGCCTTGTAGCAGTCATCAATGGAGGTGCAGCAACCTACAGGGACCCACTTACAGATACAGAGCTTTAACTCATTGATGATGAAAGTGAGAGCATTGCATTTCTGTTGGTCACAGCTTTGGGGGCGGCAGCAAGGGCTTGTTGCCAGGCGGCAATGTACTCAGGAATGGACCCAGTCTGTTTGATTGCTAGAAGAGGAGTCCCCATGACAATGGGAGAGAAAGTTTCACTATATCGGGATTTGGCAGCGTCTTGAAACGTCACCCAGGTGACGTCAAACTCCTGGCTGGCCCAGTTGGTGAACCACACAGCGGTGGGCCCTGTGAGGCAGCCAGATGCAGTGGCAACTCACATGGGCTCAGGAACCTGACAGATATGGAGGCAGGTTTTGGTAGATTGGAGCCAACTGACAATGTCAGCCCCTTTGACACCACCCGCAAAGGATTCTAGCTGAAGGTTGAGCATGCCTTGTGACAGGTCTGACTGAGGTGGGGTGACGCTGGCGTCACGCTGCCTGAGGCAGAGCCAATTATACACACTTGTGAGGACTAGCAACAACTGTGGTAAGGTTGACTCCCTTAAACTTAACTCCCTGGTACTTGATACTTTGTCAAGTACCAGAGAGCCAAGTGCCGCATATGTGAATCTATTAGTATTTTTGGCTTAACCAATTTTAAGCTAATTTTTACTAGTAATTTAGGGGTTTGAAACCAAAAACCAAGGTTAATTTACTTGAACTTGACTCTGTTTAATAAATTGGTTAGCTAAAATACCAATTTAAGGGGCAATTTATAAGTAAATTTACTAATAGAAATGAAAAAAACCTGTGTTTGACACTCTAAACCCAAAAGTGACCAGTTTGACACTTTTTAAGCCAAATTTTAATTTTATTAATAAAATACATATGCGCTTATATAAAATTTGTTATTTACTATTATATTTTTATTATTAGTATCCATAGTTGTCAATTAGGCTCCCAAGCACCACTATACTAGATTTAGTGGCATAGACATTAATCAAATACCCCACTTGTTTTACATTATGTCATTCTCAGGTTTTTGGATTAAGTGGTGCCACATAAATTAAGCCCAATTTATTAAGAGATTTCATATATAATTTATAAAAAACTGAAACTTGACACTTTCTTTGTTTGACTCCATCCATTTGACACCTGATTGGTTTTGGATTTAACTAATCAAAGGCTCAGAATTAAGGCTAAATTAATATGTGACGCACTATGAGCGCCACTCGACACTCACACAACTTGACACTTTAACTTGGGGATTAGTACAGAGAGCTTCTTAACGTTTTAACCAACACTATGGTAAATAATTCACTCCCAGCTCCTTACAGCACATTATTATCACTAATAAACACCTTCCTACTCATTTACTTTTTTAACTTATGTTGTATTTTTTATTTTTGAGCATACAAAACTGCCTTGCTTTTGGGTTAACTTTTGAACCCGGTTTAAATTTAAGCAAGTTTTATATGTAAAAAACATAGTAAATTTGATTTTTCTGCTCGACTCTGGCATACTCAACAGTGAGAATTCAGCTTTTTCTGGCTGATTAACAGTGCCAAACTTGACACTTTACTATGTTTTGAATTTTCAACTCTCAATAAAAAAATTCCACATAATAATTTTTTTGCTATTATAATCTACTACTTTTTCTGCTGCTCTCCATATAATTTTCATATATTTTTTTGATTTTCAATTAAACTTTTACATTGATTTAACACTAAGATGTTATGATGAACCTAACATCTTTGATGCTTTATCATAAATCCATTTATTTTCTATGTTTTAACCTTTATATCTACACTTTGAGTTTCTATTTTGCTTCTATTTACTTTTTTATGTTTTTTTTGATAAATAAAACTTTATTTGCATCCTTTTTATTTCACTTTTGCTTTGTTTTACCTCTGTGTTTTATATCTTTTATACTTCTATTATTTACAATACTAAACTTTTCTTTAGAAAAAATCAAACAAGAAGAGCCAACAGCCTAAGCGCCAAGCCTCCAAAGGCTCCAAAGAAACTGCCTTCACTCCCAAGCGTGCCAAGAAGCCTGAAAAGGCAAAGTCTCCAACCCCATCTCCTCCCACTCCATCTCCTCCTACTCCTCCCCCCTCCACCCTCATCTTCTACATCCCCTTCACCTTCCCCCCAAAAATTCTCCCCCAATAAATCTGATGGTGATCTTACCAACCACTCATTTTATCACTTGGAGGCTGACTCCGAGCCCACCAAGGAGCGGCATAACAAGAAGTCAAAGGCTGCCAAGGAGCTCACCTCTTCTTCTGGTAAGAAAAAGGAGGCATCCAAGCAGGCCTCAAAGAACCCTTCCCCTCCCCCTCCCAATGGCTCTTCTCCTCCTTCTTCATCTGACCCCCAAGATGAGCCGGAGGATTACTCCAAGAAGTTTAAAGTTTCTGGTCATGTGGCTTGGGATCCACTGGCCATCCACAACATTTGCAACGTGGACGGAGAGTTTAAAGTTCCCAAGCGCTTCCCCTGTTACTTTCCAATCATGTCTGTAAAGTGCAGCCCTGGTTACGTTAACAACAATCATATCTTTAATTGCAACAACCAAAAGCGGCAGACCAAAAGCAAGCACTTTGTCTGCAAGGATAAGACTTGTGGGGCCCGTTTGAACACCGAGGGCTGGGAGCAAGTAACGTTGGAGAAGGGGAAGCCCACTTGTGAGCCCCCTAATCATCTAATCACTCAGATGTTAAAGTGGTACCTTGTGCAAGTAATACCCACATCCTCTCATCTTTGCACATCAGATCTGGCCATCAAGGCCCTCCAAAATCTCAAACCCAACAATCTCAAGTTGGTACCAACACAGGAGCAGTTGGTCAAATTAATCAGCAATAAGTGTATTGCTGCCAATCCCCCTCCCCCCAAGGCTTCTGACGTCCTCTCTGAGCTCACACTCACTCATGAGATTAAGCAGCTTCCAAGTGGGGAGCGCTTCCTGCTTCATGATGACAGGCCTGCAGCCAAAGACCGGATAATCTGCTACTCAACTTGGCAGAACCTGATAGAGTTGAAAAGGGCGTCAATCTGGCTAGTTGATGGTACCTTTGCCACTTGCCCCCGGATGTTCAAGCAGCTCTGGATGGTCCATGCCCAGATTAACATCCAGGTGATTCCACTTGCGTTCTTTCTTCTTCCTATGGCCACTGAGGCCATCTATACCCGCGCGTTCTCCATCCTCCCCCAAGCAATTGCCCTCCTTCCTCCCGCCAATGATGATGAATCCAAGAAGACTCCCCCCCCACACCCGGGCCAACCCACCTGCCTCTGAAAAGGACCAGGCCACCCTGGACTCAGAGGAAAAGGCAAGGCTAAGAGCTCTTGGGCCTTGTGTGTGCATTATGGACTTTGAGCCTGCTCAGTTCAATGCATTATAGCAGATGTTTAGCAGGGAGGCACAGGGGTGCCACTTCCACTACCGCCAAGCAGTTGCTTGAAACGTGCCGGCCCACGCAGAGCTTAGTAGGTTGAGCCGGAGGGATACTTCAGACACCTGCAGATTTGTGCTGGCACAATTTGGTGCCTTGGCTTTTTTAAAGCCAGAGCACACTGCGCAGGGGTTTGAGGTGCTCTCAAAGGATCCCTACATAGTGAAGCACCCAGAGTTCAAGTCTTTCCGTGAGTACTTCAAGCCCCAGTGGATTGGGAAGGTTGTCACGCAGAGGCGAGGCAAGGCCCGTGCCAAGGCCAGCTGGAATGTGTACCAGGCGGCAGTGAATGGTGAGCTCAAGACCACCTCAGCGCTAGAGGCTTACCACAAACACCTCAAGGCCAACTTTGAGCTCCACCCAAAATTCAATAAGTTCTTTTCCCTCTTGCAGCACAAGCAGGAGAAAACCATCTCCAAGCTGCGTGATCTCTCCAACTGTGTCCCCCACCAAGCCAACAACCCGCTGTACCCTCTTCACCAAGGCCATCCAGGGTGCGGCCAAGAAAAAATACAAGGCCTCTGAGCTTAAGCAGCAGCTTGAGCTTATTACCACTGCCCTCTTGGAAGGGGCCAAAATGAAACGGGGAAAGAATGACGAGGAATAAACTTGCTTGCTTGCTCAGTTATATGATTTTTACTTTTAACTTTTAACCTTTTAACTTTAATTTTTAATTATTAGCTTTGATCATTTAGTTTTTAGTTTAAACTTTTGAGTTTTTTAATTTAAATAGATAGCAGTGATTGTTCTATGTATGCATGGTAAGTTTGAGATGAATATTTATAGTTGAAAGTGAGTGAAATATCTTAATTTTTGTTAATTTCCAAATAAAACATATGATATTCAAAGTTGTGCTTATATGAACTATATCAAATAAACATTAATATTTCTTCATATTTTGCATAACTTTATTTGTTGTGTTTGTGTTTATTTTTGTCTCATTGGAATCTTAATTTTTATGGTAATAAAAAATATTTTTATAATGAAGAGTGTAAATTTCATAGTAAAATGAGAAATAATTGCTTATTTCTTCTTATTTTTATTAATTAAAATACTGTTTTTATTGCATTTCTGAGTTCTCTGGGAGTACTTTAGTATATATTAGCTGTATTTCTTAAGTTTGTATATTAAAATTTTTCATTACATCAAGATCTGTTAATTAAAAAAGTGTCAATTTCCAGTTGTCAATCAGGGCAAAAGCTAAATTCTCACTTTACTATAGTGTCAACTACCAGGGAGTCAAGTTTAAGGGGGTCAATCACCAGGGAGTTGATCACCAGGGAGTTGAACTTGCCACAGTTTCCAACTAGCTGGTCTTGATAGATGACATACCCGTCAGGGATGTCCCCCTCGGGGATTGGCAGGAAAGTTTCTTGTTGGGGAGTAGCCATATGGCCCGTACTCTGTCCTTTCTTAGGAGGAATTTTGTTTTAGGTAGGTTGCCAACCTACTGCTGCTACTACTGTTGCAACTGAACCAATGAGGATTCAGTATTTGGAATTGGGAAAGACAACAATCCAATAGAAAGGACAGAATAATAAGAATAAGGTATTGTTTATTGAAGAATATTGTGATTAATATACCATATGGGGAAAGCCACAAGGCCACAAGGAGGTAGAATAGTGGGAAGTTTCATGTAAGGTTTGAAGCCAAGGAATAACTTGTGTGGGGATCAACAAGTCAAATTGGTAGCGCTCCTAATTGGAATGAAGTACCTGCCATTCAATATTGCCATCAGATTGGTTCATGTTGTTAGATACGTCAAGGGGCGACTCATCAAGCGCCCGCTGTGTATCGTAAGATACGTTAGCAGGCAAGTCTGGAAAATTGGTTGCAACACTTCAGTCAATTCTGATCCTACTATCATTTTCTTCATATGTAACTTTTTTAGATTTACAAAAAAATGAAAAAACGGGTAGGGCATGGCATCTCAAAATACACCATCTTAATTTACTCCATCCCAAAAAAGCTATCTCAAAATAATAGTAGATATGATATCTCAATTTACAGCATTGTAAATTGGAAATACTATATCAACAGGTGTTTATGTTTGCTGCTAAAAAACATATAAATAACATAAAAATTCAACATCCATAGATAGACTAAAAAGACCTCAGGATTTCAAATCTTCAACAAAAAATGGGATTGATTATTAGCAACAAGATTGTACAAAGCTAAAAGGCCAAGAGATCCAGTATAAGCTATTTCCAGCTATACTATCTATAAGCTATAATTTATACCATATATAATAGATAAAAACTATAAAAACTAAAGGAGAATAAAGGTAGAAAAATCAGAGTTTATTGAAAAACAGCTCAAACAATGGGATAAGAGCAACATAGATAGCTTGCAAGTGCTCAAGCTTTCTAACCTTGGGATAGTAGGCAAGGACCACCTTGCTGATCTCATTTTGCTTTTTTGCCGCCTTTGGCTGCTTTGGTGGGTCATCCTTGCTATTCATTCCAGCCTGGAAAGTTTTAGAAGAGATTACCTGCTGGGTTTTGAGATGAACCAAAATTTTGTTGAATTTGGGCTTCTCATTCATGACCCTGGTTGCAAGCTGACTATGCCACCCTTCAAGAGAAGAGAGGGTTTTTATCAATCTATCATTAACCTTCTTGAAGAAATTTCAGCTAATAATGCCTCATTTTCTGATCTAGCATGCTTCTTAGAAAACTTCAATATATTTAGTCTTAAAGTGCTCAATAAAAAGTGAAAAGGCTTCCTTGTTGACAGTGATCTAGGGATGATAAATGAGCATGCTGTATAAGATGTTTACCTCCTCTTTCCTTGCTAGAGCCAGGGAAGCAAACAAGTTTAAGGCATCTTTAGTCTCTTTAATCCCTTTATTATTGACTAGCTCATTCAAGTCTGAGCATTTCTCATGGCAGCAGCAGAGTGCCTGATAGAATCATTGGCCTGAGCCTGCTCAAAACCAACCACCAGATGGGTGTGATAGGGCAAGCTTTTTCCCTGTTTTTTGGCAGTGTCTTTATAATCAACTGAGGGGGGATCTTGTTTTTGTGTCCTCTTTTCTCCTTGGGTGTCTTTTCAAGGATTGGTGATAACATCCAGATTATCCTTAAAAATGTGTTGCAACTGAACCAATTATAGTTCATTATTTATTTTTTGGAATACAACAGTCTAATTAGAACAGATAAGAATATGAATAAGATGTTGTTTATTGGTTGTTATTCTGACTAATATGCTATACAGAAAAGCCACAAAGCCACCATTAGATGGCACAGTGGCAGGTTCAACATAAAGTTTGAGCCAGGAATAACTTGAGAAAAGGAATCAGCATGTTGAATTGACAACACTCCTAATTAGGAGGTAGTGCCCACAGTTTGACATTGCACTCAGATTAGTCCATGCCGTTTGTCATGTCATGGGGCAACTCATCAAGAACCCCCTGTGTATTGTGAGATACATTAGTGGGTGGGGGAGTAATCTTGGTTGCAACACCCTCTTGCCCCTGTTTGTGGTCAGCCACCAGAATTAAAACCTGTGGAAGGTCTGGGAAGGTCCGCACAAACAACTTTTGTGTGGGGATGGCACAGCAGAGGTGCAAGCAATAATGGTGAAGCCTTTTGGTGTTTCCTTGGGCGTCTTCAAGCTGGCAGGTGAGGTTGTCATAGACAGCAGCTATCTTGAAGGGGTCAAGGTGGTTGGGTTCAATTTTGGTGGAGTTGGGATTGAGGGCAAAGACAGGGTTTCCTAGGGCATATCTTACCTGAAGGTGTTTAGTCACTCCCTTGATCTGCTCATGTTCAATGTTGTGGGCCTTGATACACCACTGGGTTAATGGGGAGGAGGTGTTAAGGGGTGGTTTCATTGGGACATTAGATTTTAACTTCCCTCCCTCTATTAAAGTTAAACCAACAGGGGTCCCAAAGGTCAGGGTGCTGAGACTAAAGCCTGTACCATGGTTGAACCTAGCTCACAGGATAAGCAGGGAAGTGGGAAGGTGCTTGATCCAGGCAGTATTGGGATGTTCCTGGGAGGGTCTGGCAATTAACTGTACAATGGAGATATTTAGGGGTTCTACACACCCGTTAGCTTGAGGATGTTATAGGGTAGTGACTATTTGCTCAAGGGCATTTTTTGACACAGTATGCTTTCATGGTGTTGCCTATAAGCTCAGGTCCCCCGTTGGTGATGAGCCATTTAAGACAGCCAAAATATGCCACAATTTTCTTGCCAATAAAGCAAGTGATGGTTGTGGCAGTGTGATTAGTGGTTGCCATGCCACCAACCAGAGGGTGAATTAATCAATAGTGGTAATGATGTACTTCTTTCCCAACTTGTCCTCAGGTAGGGGTCCAACAATTTCAAGGGCCCACTGTTTAAAGGGTTCCATTGCCCTGATTGGCAGGACTTACTTGGGTGAAGCGGGCTTATATGTGTTCTTTTCATACAGCACGCACGTTTTAAGGAGGTTCAGAATGTCCTGGTGCATGCAGGACCACCAAACCTTGTGCTTCATGATCTCAAAGAGGTTACATCCTCTGATATGGCCTAGGGTGTGGTGTTAATGCATTATGATACTCCTTGTTAGGTGGTGGAGATGTAAGGCATCTTCTCTCCTGTCTCTGCCTGACAGTAGACATTGCCAGTGTCAGTGGTGAACTGGTTCTTGTTGTCTTTCATCTTAGAAATGGTCACGGAATTAAGCCCCTTGTAACAGGTGGTTTCATAGTGCAGGTAAAGCATGGGCCAATCTGGTTCCAACCTGACATCACCCATGATAAACACTAAATACAGTCTGGAGAGGGCGTCAGCTGTGACAAGCTCTTTGTCAGGCTTGTATTCTATGCAGAGTTGATACAGGGACAGGCTTTCAACCCACTCTGCTTGGTACCAGGTCAGGTGTGACTGGGTGTTGAAGTACTGGAGAGACTTATAGTCCATCAGAACATGAGGGGGAGGTGGTGCCTTCCAAGTAACATTGTCATTTCTCAATGCAGTGTACAATTGCCACTAGCTTCTTATTGTGTATGGGGTAGCTTTGTTCTATGTTGTTAAGTTTACTGTATTGTATGCTATGGGTATGAAGGTGCCCTCATTAGTTTCCAGTTGCAGCATGCTCCCTATAGTCCTTTCAGAGATGTCAGTCTCAAGTTTGTACTGAAAATTCCAATTGGAAAACTATAGTATGAGCACAGTAGTAAGCTTCTGTTTTAACTTCTCAAAGGCCTGATCCTTATCAAGCATCCAGTGAAAGTGTTGTTTGGTGTTTAACAACTTGGTGATGAGTAATGTGGAGTTCCTGTCCACCAGTCCCCAAGTCCCCAAGTGTGTCCTGGGTCATAACCAGGTACTGGCTGGAAGAAGTTGTCATTCTCTAGTATGTAAAAATTTATCTCAGAAAATATGTATAGGGGTTGAAATGGGTGTTTATTAACTCTCAGAAGGAAGCTCCCCTTAGAAACCTTCTGGTATATAGCCCAGGGGCCAAGGTAACCATTGATATGTGCTAATACTGAGGGTCCTCCAATCATATCTTGGACCTCTGCTTCTCAGCATTAGACTTCTACTTTGCTGTCCTTGGCTCCTGCTCCTCATTCTCAGATTCCTGCTCCTTAGTCTTAGGTTCCAGCCTCTGATCTTGAGCTTCAGCTTTCTCATCTTAGGCTCCAGCTCCTTTATCTTGGGCTCCTGCACTCTTCTCCAACTCTTTATCTCCAGCTCTAGCTCCTTGGGCTTCTGCACCTGTATCTTGGTCTTCTGAACCTTTGTTTTATGCTTAAGACCTTTGTAATCCACTTTTATCAGTCTTTTGTGGCCTTTGAATCCACTGTGAGTCCCTGAAAAGCCTCAGATAGCTTCCCCTTTTATAGTTCCTTGTTTTACAAATTCTCTTTCAGAACTCTGGTTTTCAAAGCTTAAACTATCTATTTTTTCTTTCTATGTAACATATTAAACTTTTTATCTTACTTCATCCAATGAAACCCCTGATTTGTCTGCTTCTGCTCCTCATTTTTTAGGCTTTAACTCTTCAGTTAAAGCCCTTAAAACACTGATCAAACAGGATTTTACCTGCAGCCAATCAAACGCTCAGATTACATGGTTTTGCCAAACAATTCACCCAAATGACTTGCTCTTGACCATGGTTTAAACCTGGCACTGTCTTGCTCTGGATAAACAACTGCTCCGCATTTTGAGTGGTCTTGCCATAATTCCCGACATGTTTCTCTGGCAAAACTTGAGCGCTTTTGCCTATGTTTTACTTAAGGGATTTTTAAACCCTTGATTCTCCAACGTTTCTCCAAGTTTCCCTGCATTTTTTCAGTATTTCCCCACTTCAAACTTGCCCATTTCTTGCTTTTTGCCTCTCACAACAATTTTGGCAAGACTTCAATACTTTTTATCACAGTTTCTCTGTCCTGTTTCTGGCCTCTTTCTGGCTTCATTTCAACTAAATCAGCTCTTAATAAATTACAGTTTAATTCCTGTAATTTTTTTTCTCTTCTTTTCTTTATCCATATGATAATTAATTCCTTCTTTTATATAGTAGTTTTCAAACCTTGTTGAGATAAATGTATATTATTTAGTTTAGAACACATAAACTTGGTTTAAAAACAAAAACAAAAATCAAGGAATTTATGTTAAGTTACAATAGATTTGGATCCACTTTGATTTTGTTTTTAGACTTAGTTCATGCATTTTAAACTGAATAATATATGTTTATATCAACAGGTTTGAAAACTACTGTATCATATTTTTGGTAGCATTAAATAATTCTTAACTGCTTTTTCCTAAAAAATTTTCTTTCAAGAAACCAAAACCAGCATTCTTGCTTCTGTACTCATTCCAGCTAGTCTTTCTGAGCCATTTTTCAGTTCCTAAGCTAGTCCTGCACCATAATCTCTTGGTCATTTAGCTATTCCTTCACCATGATCTTCTTGTCCTTCCTTGTCCATCAACAGTCCTTTTCAGTCTATCAAACAACCCTTTCCAGTCATCAAAAAGCCCTTTTTGGTCAGCAATCAGTCCTTTCCAGCCAAAAATCAGTCCATGAATCACCTAGGTTTCAACTGCACAATGAATCATCTTGGTTCCAAACTTCACCATGATTTTCCAGTCCCTAAACTAGTCTTCACTGTGATCATACAGTCTGTCTTACTAGTCTTCCCTGCTGATCCCACACTATGAACCACATTGGTTCCAGAATTTCTGTCCCTATTATCATAACCTTTAGATCCAGGCATGAGTTCACATTGTTACTGGTGTTTAACTGGGCCCTTGAAAGTGGCATCCACTTAGGCCATCCAACCATAGATCACAAATTCTATGCAGTTGTCTTTACTCACCCAGGTTGATTAAGTCTGAGCTTTCAGTTGCAAAGTTATCAACTTTAATTCCCAAAGTCCTGATCATACCAAGTTCTGGAGCTACTTCCCCAAGCAACCACCCTGGTAACACCTCTGAGCATATCAATGCCTTCACTATCAACTTTTAGTCCTTCCCAAAGTCTCTAGAGAAACACAAACAAGGACATCCTACCAGTCTGGTAGATAGGATGCTTGCTCACAGACCTCCTGTAAGCGTATCAGGTTACGTAGAGCCCTCAGAGCTCTTCCTCTCCCTGGAAGCCCGCACTACCCGCCAGGGGTCCAACATTATCCTTTAGCCCTGGTAGCCATGTTACCTACCATGCCGGCACAACCTTCCTCAGCCCTGGTAGTCAAGTTACCTGCCATGATGAAACAACCTTCCTCTAGTAGTCCCTTGTTACCTACTAGGCCCCTACCTGTCAAAAGTCACTAGACTTTCTCTTGGCCAAAATTAGCCCCGCCTATAAGACCACCCAAAATGTGTACCGTCACAGGTACAATGAGTTTTCCACAGTTGGGGATAAACTTATGTAAGTAAGCAATCATTCCAAGGAATGTGCCAACCTGGATCACATTGGTTGGAGGTGGCATGTTAGTGATTGCCTTTATCTTGGCAGGGTTGGGTTTGATCCCTTGAGCGGAGATGGTGTTCCCAAGGAACATTAGCTCCAACTTCAGGAACTCACACTGAAGGTTCTGCTTTCAACTGGTGCTTGTGAAGAGTGTCTAATATGGCATGAAGGTGTTGGAGATGCATAGTTTGATCTTGACTAAACACAATGATGTTGTCAAGGTACACAATAACATACTTTCCAATCAGCTCTTCAAAGGCCTTATTCATAAGCATGGTAAAAGTGGATGGAGTGTTAGTCAGGCAACTGTGATGAAGTCAACTCCCTGGTACTTAACACTTTGTTGAGTACCAGGGAGTTGAGTGCTGCTTATGTGGATCTATTATTGTTTTTGGCTTAACTGATTTAAAGCTAATTTTTACTAGCAATATAGGGGTTTGAAACCAAAAACTGAGATTAAATTTACTCAAATTTGACTCCGTTTACTGTAAATTCAGAACCTGAATGTAAAAATGCAGGATTGTCAAATCCTTGGTCCAAATTTTGAATCACTTTTGTGGGCAACTCAGCTGAATGAAAAATAAAATATTTAATAAAATCAACCATTTATTTTGATTTTTTTTGGTTTATTCAAATTGGCAAATTTCAAATCTCTTGAGCAGATAACTCAAATAACAAAAGACAATACTCAGCAAACAAATGCAGGATACATGAATCAAAAATGTGGGATTCTAATGTACAATTTAAGATTTCCTGTATGTCAAACAAATCATAGACATCATGTAAAAATTAACAAATCTAAAATTGGGGATTGTCAAATCCAAGCACCAAATTTCAAATCATAATTGCGAGGAATTTGAAATAAATATAATTTATGGGTGTCTCAAAAAGGATGCCAAAGGATCTAGAGTGGATTTGTGCTAATTCTTTTAGGAATCATAGGTATTCTCAAAAATCACCCTATTCTATTTTAGGACAGCTAAAATTTAGATGCTTGATAACAGTAGATTTTAAAAAATGCTAATATATAATTCTACTTTATTATTAGCACTTTTTAAAATCTACTGTAATCAAGTATCCTTAGTAGCAATACACAAATACATAGTGTAGCAAACTGATGGGTTATCTTTCCCACCTCTCCTTCTTCCTTGAAAGAAAGTTTTATGGCCCCTGGCTATGCTGGGGGCTAAAAAACTTTTAAAAATTTCTGCGTCATCAGGAGGGTAGCTCATATATCATTATATGGGTTTATGGTCGCTATATTAGTGATTTAAAGTGCAGAATATTGCATCATTTCCAGTTAAAATAATTTTTCATTTCACTTAATTTCATGTCTAAACATGGTTGTTGTGATTGGATTTTTCATTTGATTTTATCCAGAGTGGAGCTTCTTGATTTGGGTTGATTTGTCCTAGTTACTTACTTTACATTCAATTTGGATTTCAGTTCCCACAATTATTATTTGAGTTTACTAGTGGCATTCCTAAGTGATTTGAAATTTGGTTCTTGGTTTTGACAATCCCGCAATTCCAAAAAACATAGTAAACTTAATAAAAATGGTTGATGGATTTGAACACTTCAAATCTGATTCCAGTTAGTTCATTTTGTCCATTGTAAATATGCAGTTTGACTTGAACTTTGCAAAGTGTCTATGAGTTCCTGCATTTTTAAAAATTCAAATAAATACTCAAAAAATCAATTTAATTAAAAAAAGGCTATCCTGCAAAAGTGATTCAAAATTTGGACCAAGGATTTGACAATTCCACATTTTTATGTTCAGGTTATGAATTTACAATAATAATTTGGTTAGCTAAAATACTGATTTAAGGGGCAATTTATATGTAAATTTATTGGTAAAAATGAAAAAAACCTGTGTTCAACACTCTAAAACAAAAGTGGTCAGTTTGACACTTTTTAAGCAAAATCTTAATTTTATTAATAAAACACATATGTGCTTATATAAAATTTGTTATTTACTATTATATTTTTAGTATTAGTATCCATAGTTGTTATTTAAGCTCCCAAGCACTACTATACTGGATTTAGTGGTATAGACATTAATCAAATACTCCACTTGTTTTAAATTATGTCATTTCCAGGTTTGTGGATTAAGTGGTGCCACATAAATTAAGCATGATTTATTAAGAGATTTCATATGTAATTTATAAAAAACAGAAACTCAACTCCCCTTTGTTTGACTCTATCCACTTGCCACACAATTGGTTTTGGATTTAACTAATCAAAGGCTCAGAATTAATGCTAAATTAATAAGTGATGCACTATGAGCGCCACTTGACACCCATCCACTTTACACTTTAACTTGGGGATTAGTACAGAGAGCTTCTTAATGTTGTAACCAACACTATGATAAATAATTCACTCCCAGCTCCTCCCAGCATAACTTAAACACTAATAAACACCTTCCCATTAATTTACTTTTTTAACTTATGTTTTATTTTTTATTTTCAAGCATATGAAACTGCCTTCCTTTTGGGTTAACTTTTGAACCTGTTTTAAATTTAAGCAAGTTTTATATGTAAAAAACATAGTAAATTTGATTTTTCTGCTCAACTCCAGCATACTTGACAGTGAGAATTCAGCTTTTCCCAGCTGATTGAAAGTGCCAAACTTGACACTTTACTATGTTTTGATTTTTTAACTCCCAATAAAAAAACTCCACATAATAATTTTTTGCAATTATAATCTATCACTCTTCCTTCTACTCCCCATATAATTTGTATATACTTTTTTGATTTTTAATTATACTTTTACATTTATTTAGCACTAAGATGTTATGCTGAACCTAACATCTTTGATGCTTCATCATAAAATACTTACTTTCTATGTTTTAACCTTTATATCTATACTTTGAGTTTCTATTTTGCTTCTATTTACTTTGTTATGTTTTTTTCTTAATAAATAAAACTGTATTTGCATACTTTTTATTTCACTTTTGCTTTGCTTTACCTCTGTGTTTCATATCTTTCACACTGTTTTATTTAGAAAACTAAACTTTTCTTTAGATAAGATCAAACAAGAACAGCCAACAGCCCAAGCGCCAAGCCTCCAAGAGCTCTAAAGAACCAGCCACCACACCCAAGCGTGTCAAGAAGCCTGCAAAGGCAAAGTCTCCCACTCCATCTCCCCACCCCATCTCCTCCCACTCCTCCACCTTCATTTTCCACTTCACCTTCCCCCAAAAATTCCCCCCCCCCAATGAATCTAATGGTGATTTAATTGACAACTCCTTTTATCACTCAAAGGCTGACTCTGAGCCCACTAAGGAGTGCTGTACCAAGAAGGAAAAGGCTGCTAAGGAGCCCACCTCTTCTTCTGGTAAGAAAAAGAAGGCATCCAAGCAGGCCTCAAAGAACCCTTCCCCTCCCCCTCCCAATGGCTCTTCCCCTCCTTCTTCATCTGACCCCCAAGATGAGCCGGAGGATTACTCCAAGAAGTTTAAAGTTTCTGGTCATGTGGCTTGGGATCCACTGGCCATCCACAAAATTTGCAACGTGGACGGAGAGTTTAAAGTTTCCAAGCACTTCCCCTGTTTTACCCATCATGCCTGTAAAGGGTGGCCCTGGCTACATTGCTGAAAATTACATCTTCAACTTTAATAATTAAAAGCGCCAAACCAAGAGCAAGCACTTTATCTATGAGGATAAGACTTGCAGGGCCCTCCTGAACACCAAGGGCTGAGAGTAAGTAACATTGGAGAAGGGGGAGCACACTTGTGAGCCCCCCAATCATCTAATTACTTGGATGTTAAAGTGGTACCTTGTGCAAGTAATACCCACATCCTCTCATCTCTGGGCTTCTGATCTGGCCATAAAGGCCTTGCAGCACTTAAAGCCCAACAATCTCAAGTTGATGCCAACTCAAAAGCAGTTGTTTAAGTTCATTAGCAACAAGAGGATTGATGTCAAACCTCCTTCTGCCAATACCTCTGATGTCCTCTCAGAGCTTACGCTCACCCACAAGCTTAAGCAGCTCCCAAGTGGGGAGCACTTTTTTATCCACAACAATGGGCCCAGCTCCAAGGACCAGATTATCTGCTACACAACTCAGAAGAAACTGGTGGAGTTGAAAAAGGGTTTCAACCTGGCTATTTGATGGTACCTTTGCCACTTGCCCCCAGATGTTCAAACAGCTCTGGATGGTCCATGCCCAGACTAACATCCGGGTGATTCCACTTGTGTTCTTTCTTCTTCCTGTTGCCACTGAGGCCATCTATACCTGTGTGTTCTCCATCCTCTGCCAAGCAATTGCCCTCTTTCCTCCCCCCAATGATGATGAATCCAAGAAGACTCCCCCCACACCTGCGCCAACCCTTCTGCCTCTGACAAGAACCAGGCCACCCTGGACTTGGAGGAAAAGGTAAAGCTCAGAGCTCTAGGACCTCACATGTGCATGATTGACTTTGAGCCTGCTAAGTTCAATTCATTTGAGCTGCTGCGTAGAAGGGAGGTGCAGGGGTGCCAATTCCAATTCTGCCAAGAAGTTGCTTTCAATGTGCAGACCCATACCAAGCTTAGTAGGTTGAGCCAGAGGGACACTTTGAACACCTGCAAATTTATTCTGGCACAATTTAGTGCCTTGACTTTTTTAAAGCCAAAGAAAACTGTGCAGGGGTTCAAGGTTCTCTCAAAAGATCCTTAAATAGCCAAGCATCTGGAGTTCAAGCCTTTACTTGAGTACTTCAAGCCCCAGTTGATTGGGAAGGTTGTCACACAGAGGCAAGGCAAGGCCTGCGCCAAGGCCAGTTGGAACGTTTAATGGGCGGCTGTCAACAGGGAGCTCAAGACCACATTGACTCTGGAGGCTTATCACAAGCATCTGAAGGCCAATTTTGGGCTTCACTCAAAGTTCAACAAGTTTTTCTCCCTCATGTAGCATGAGAAAGAAAAAACCATCTTCAAGCTCAGAGATCTCTCCAACCGCGTCCCCCCACCAAGCCAACAACCCGCTGTACCCTCTTCACCAAGGCCATCCAGGGTGCGGCCAAGCACAAATACAAGGCCTCTGAGCTTAAGCAGCAGCTTGAGCTTATTGTCACTGCCCTTCTGGAAGGGGCCAAAAAGAAAAAGTGGAATAATGGGGAGGAATAAACTTGCCTGCTTGCTTCTATGGTTTTAACTTTTAACTTTTTAGCTTTAATTTTTACTTTTTTACTTTTTAGTTTTGATCATTTAGTTTTTAGCTTTAAATTTTGATTTTTTTGCTTTAATTAGAGAGCACTAATTATTTTATATATAGATGGTAAGTTTGAGATGAATATTTATAATTGAAAGTGAGTGAAATATCTTAATTTTTGTTAATTTACTAGTAAAACATAAGATATTTACAGTTGTGCTTATATGAACTGTATCAAATAAAAGTTAATATTTCTTTAAATTTTTGCGTAACTTATATGATTGTGTTTGTGCTTATTTTTGTTTCATTGGAATTTTAATTTTTATGATGAAGAGTGTAAATTTCATAGTAAAATGATAAATAATTGCTTATTTCTTCTTATTTTTATTAATTAAAATACTGTTTTTATTGCATTTTTGAGCTCTCTGGGAGTACTTTAGTATACATTAGCTGTATTTCTTAAGTTTTTATATTAAAAGTTTTCAGTACATCAAGATTTTTTAGTTAAAAAAGTGTCAATTTCCGGTTATCAATCAGGGAAAAAGCTGAATTTTTACTTTACTATAGTGTCAAGCACCAGGGAGTCAAACTTATCACAGTTGCTGTTAATTATACCAAAGTTCCTGATATGACTCTCAAACAACCCATAGTGTGTTCAGAAGGCTGTCTTGACCCTATCCCCTGGCGCAATGTGGACCTGGTTGTACCCGCAGTAAGATCAACTTAATAAAGACCTTTGAACCTGCTAGTGTGTCAAACAGGCCGTCAATCAATAGCAGGGGTACTTATTTTTGACAGTTACTTTGTTTAGGTTGCATTAATCAGTAACCAGAAGGAGTGATCCATCCTTCTTGGCCACAAAGAAAATGGTGGTTCTGTATGAGGATAGCAACAGGCAGATGAATCCCTTGTCCAGAGTGTCCACAAGGTGCTGGCAGAGAGTTTTGTCCTCCTTGGGCGTCAAGCAATAGAGGGGTTGTGCCTCTGGCAGCAACCCTTGTAACTGAACAGCATGATAGATCTCTTGAGGGGGAGGAAGTTGGTCTAGTGTTTCACTGAAAACATCCTTGAACTCCTCAAGGAGTGTTATTAGGGCTGATGGAGGTGCCTGATTTGAGGAGAAGGTGTGGCAGGTTTGGAGTGGATGATCTTGACCAAGCACTAGTTTAATTCAAGCCTTCTTACCCCTTGAAGTTGTAGGCATCAGTCCCTGTGAGTTGCACAAACACTATGTTGTGAAGTAACTTATTCATCTTGATGGGGTATATTTGGAAACCTACCCTGTTCCTGTTGAGTGTAATCACAAAAGTATCCCAGTCAATTTTATGGGCAATTATGATGGAGACAGTCAAGGCCAGAAATAAAGGGTGGCTGAGTCCAGCTATTATGGGTCCAGAGAGCCTAACCTGGACATTCCTCATTTCTGAAGAGAATGGGAAAGTCTTGTGGGTGATGGTTACTTTGCAAGAGTTGGCCATGTGTACTGCCGTGAAGTGGCTAGGGACTTGGTCTAACTGTTGGAAGTCCATGAATTCTTGGTTGAACATGGTGTGATTGGCCCTTGTATCTACTAGAAGTCTGTGATTGTTTTCACAAAAGAAAAATAGTTAGGTCAAGAGAGTGACTTTATTTGATGACTGAATGTCTTGGAGGGTGGGGTCTCCACTGTGTACCTAGGATACATCTAAGGTTTCTACCTTGTGCACACTTTAGTTACAGGGATTCTTGATGAGTAGAGATCAAGAGTATGAACCAAGAGGGGTTGCAGAGCCTCTTGCATCTACAACCCCCAGACTTTTCCCAAGTCTTTGATTTGTGCCAGCTAGATCTCCCCCTCACAAGGGTGCTTGCTTACATTCTCTTATTGATGGGGCTGGTGGCAACCTACTTGATTGTGGGCGCTGCCAAGCACAGGAAGAGGTTACAAGAGTGCATAATTGGATTGATGAAAGCCTATTGTGGCTTGATTGTTTGCCTCTACAATAGCTTTATAAAAATCATTGATGGAAGTGCAGCGCCCTACAGGTACCCATTTGCAGATATGGGGCTTTAACTCATTGATGATAAGGGTAAAGAGCATGATGTTTCCGTTGGTGATGGCTTCTGGGGAAGAAGTGAGTGCTTTTTGCCAAGAAGTGAGGTACTTGGGAACGCTCCCTGTCTGCTTGATGACAAGCAAGGGGTTTCCCACTACAATGGGTGAAAAAAATTCTGTAGCAAGACTTGGCGGCGTCTTGGAAGGCTGCCCAGGTGGCTTCATGTTCCTGGACAGCCCAGTTAGTAAACCAGATTGCGGCAGGCCCAGTGAGGCGTCCTGACACAGTGGCAAATCACATGGACTCAGGAACTTGACAAATGTGGAGACAGGTTTCTGTGGAGTGTAGCCAACTTACTATGTTGGCCCCCTCCACGCCACCTGTGAAGGATTCCAGTTATAGGTTCAGCATGTGCTGTGACAGATCTGACTGAGGCAGGGTGACAATGTCATGTTGTCCCAGGAAGAGTTGGTTGTAAGTGCTGGTGAGCACTAGCTAGTCCTGGTATACAACATAAACCTTGGAATGTCCCCATCAGTGATGGGGAGGAAGGTTTCTTGGTGAGGTGTAGCCATACAACTAGCACTTTGTTCTTTCTTGAGGGGAATTTTCTTATAGATAGGTTGTTAATTGAACCTACTGCTACTACCACTGGTGCAACTGAACCAATAATAGTTCAGTATTTAGATTGGGGAAGACCACAGTTCAAATAGAAAGGACAAGAATAGGAATAATATATTGTTATTAGAGAATATTGTAATTAATATACCATACTTAGAAGACACAAGTCCACCAGGGGGTGGCACAGTAGCAGGTTCAACATAAGGTTTGAACTGATAATAACTTGAGAAAAGGGATCAGTATGTCAAACAGGCAACACTCCTAATTAGGAGATAGTGCCTGCAATTTGACATTGCTCTCAGGTTAGTCCATACCATTTGTCACATCATGGGGTGGCTCATTGAGTGTAACTGTGTATTTTGAGATATGTTAGCAGACAGGAGAGTAATCTTTGGTTGCAACAAAGTTCTGCAAGTAATAGTGTGAGGACTTTTCTTGGGATTTTTCAGTAAATCTTTGAATAAATATCCAGAAGTAATTTGGCAGAGGTTCCCAAGCATTTGGTGAGGATTGAAGTGAAGGCCCAAGGGAGAGGAGTAACTTTACAAAGAGTCTTACTTCTGACAATGTAGAAGTTATCTTGGCTAAATTTGCTCCTTATTTTTCCTCCTCTGATATGACTATAATGTCTGTTGTAAGCTTTGAGAAAGAAGGACCTCTCTGTCATGACCTGGGTTGCTCCCAGGGGAACCTTCAGTCAAGGGGAAGGGCCAAGCCTGGAAGGCCCAGTAGATGACGGGAGTCATTCACATCACATAATTGGCAGCTGTGGCCCAAGGACGCCACACTCCCATGTGGCGAATTGCTTTCTCAGTGAACCTCAGTATGATCAGGTAGGTGAATCCAAGCTTACTATAATCATATGAATGTGCAGAAAAAAAGTGGAAGTTCTCCTACGTTGGCACTCATGGTCTGGCTTGACTGGGCAAGTTAGTGGAGCAGAGGGACACCAGGAAAGAAGAGGCAGGGTGCAAGAGCAGGAATTATCTCTTGATCCAGCACTCTAGGAGATGTTATGAAGGCTGGTGTTGGTTGGTTGGAGGCAGCAAGAAGTTGCTCTGCTTTTCAGTGCTGGTGTTGGTGCTGAAGGTACTCTTTATTTGAAAACACCAGCAATATAAAATTTGTTATAATGTAATAAATCCCTGCAAAGTATAAATGCTCAGTGTGTATTAACCAACAAAAGTTTATATAGGGAAGATGTCAACAAGAGAAGGGTTGTCAGTGTTCCCAGTTATATCCTGCTGGAAAACTGCAATTTTACTTACTGCCAACTCCTTATTGTCTTTCAAAGAGTTATTATTGAGTTAGGTTTCATTGGTGGGCCCTGATTTGTCAGTTAAGTGGATCCTTTCACTATTTTTTCCCTGGGGAAGCTGACAAGGGATTCTGGGATCATTTGTAAACCCAAGTTCTAATTCCTTGGTTTCAGAGGGTGTAAGCCAATTAAAATTCTTGTCTCTTGGTGTTGGAACAATTTTCAATTGCCCTCATGTTTGGCTTTTGCCAGGGTTTGATTCCCCACTTGACATTAAAGTTTTCTTTTGTTCAATTATTGTGATCAACAACGCAATTTTTTGGATGTGTGATTGCTCAATTGCAGGCATTAAACCTATGCAACATAGGGTTTTTTCTGGCCCATTCTGGGTCCTGGCACTTCCCTTTTGATCATCCTTTCCTGGTGTTGGCACCAATTTGTACTCCCTTGCTGTTGTCAGGTATGCTGCTAATGGGAGTTAACATCTACTTGCCTCAAATGTCCTTCAAATCCTCCCTGTGGATCCCTGTTTGAGCGGCTATTCCAGTGTTGCACTGGTTGGCATCCTGGTTATTACTGTTACTTGAATGGAATCCAAGCTTAGTTAGTTTAGCTCCTTTCTCACACTGAGATGCCTTTTTAAAAATATTTCTTTGCTTTGATATTGTTTTACACTTGTGTACCACATTGAACTCTCTCATGGTTATTGTCTGGAAAAGCCCAAGGTGTTAAGTGATTTCTCAAAAGTCCAGCCTTTGTGTTTTCAAGACCATAATCTCCTGCACAATATGATTTATTACAACTTTTTGGCCTTTATTTGCTGTTGTGCTTGAGTTTTTTTTTGAGAAAGGGCAAATTCTAATTGAGTGAATTTATCTGGTGAAATAAAAGTATCTTTGACCAAAGGCAGATTGGTTTTAATGCCTTCAGATACACATGTATGGTGATTACCCTGGTCAGCAATGGTCTCTATGTAGTATCCAAACAACAAGCTGTTGGTTTTACTAGCAGGAACATACAGTTCTTTATCCTCCTGAGTTTATTTACATTCATGGGTGTATACACTCACTATATTACCACCTTGCTTTTAGTTGGCCTTTCATAAGTTCTTGATACTGAGCATCAATAATTGAAATATCACTATCACTTGCAAAAAACCATTTTAAAAATGCAATAAAATCTTAACAAAAAGAGAAATATATTTATATTTGTTTGGTTGATATGAGATGGATTTTTTTAAAATTGCTAGTCAATATTTGAATGATCTAATTGGAAAGCTGAATTTTAAAATTTGATGCCCTAATTTTTAAACAAAAATCAATGATTTGATGGTAAAAATTTCACTTTCCTCTTTGGGTCTTGATTTTAATAAAAATAAAGTGAAAATACATCATTATGTGTCTGGTCTGTTCTCTGTGTGCACAACTTTTCTGCACTCTCTATTAGATAATGATGTCTTCTAAAAATGAATTTTCAAAGGAATACAGTAGTTTTAAAAGCTATGGCAACAATCAAAAATACCTCAGATTTAAACAAAATGATTTCAGATTTGAACAAAATCCAAGTTGCGCAAGATTAAGGGTTCAATTAATTTAAAATATTTTATTTAATATATGAACTGTCAAACAAAAAACAAAATTTCACTAGCCCATTATACAAAATTATATCAAACATCAAACGGCGTAGTTCAAACCATAAACAAAATGGACTGACACAACAAGTGAGATGGATGGATGCTATTCCAGAGTATATTATAATCCAATCAGGATTCATATGAGGCACCAACAAAAGGACTAAAATAAAACAAAATTAGAGCAATCTAGAAGCAAGATTCCACAAGCACAAAACAAAATGAAGTCACACAAGATGTGTAGTATGAGCAGCCTAAAATAGAAAATTAACAGTTTAACAGCCAATCAACAGCTATCTAATTTAGGGACAGAGGCATTTTATTCATTTTTATGAATCCTGATTTGTATGAAATGTTTTTGAGAAGCTTCTAAATATGGACTTGATATTACAATAAAAATAAATCATAAAATGTTAAAATTTCTACTTTTAGTGATTTTATCTTAGTTTTTTACAATGGTTTTTAACAGCAATATCTTTGACGGCGCCAGCAGCCAAGCCAGCTTCAATGGAGGCAAGTTTCAGGGCGTGGAGGCACCTGTTTATACCCAAGCCTTTGAGGCAGGTAACAAGGAAGCTGACCTGTACTTGATCCCCAACCCCTATGGCTTTGACTTGTTTGAGAGTCACTTAGTGTCTAGCTCTGCCCCTGCTCCTGTACCCACCCCCGCACAAGCTGCCTGTCAACCAACCAATCAGGATGGCAACCTTGATTTGGAACAACTTTCTGCCACCAGCCAACCTGCCCCCCTACAGCCAATCAGGATTCAGCTCCCCCGGCCCAGCGCCCCAAATGCAGAACCATTACTGCCCAAATTCTCCAGGAAATTGTGACCCTGAACCTGCAGGCTCTGTCCTGGGATCATATTGCTGACCAATTGAATTTTACCTTGGCCACTATAATGCGGGAGTTCAACAGCCTAATGAACAAGGGGAATCTGATTGGGACAGTCAAAAATCCCAAGAAGGCCCCTGAGTCCCAAATCACCAAGGTGTACCCAATTATGCTTGACCTCCTGCAGCGGGACCCCAAGCTTCCCTTGACCCAGGTCTGGAAGCAACTTGCGCATCATGGCATTTGGGTGTCTGATTGTATGGTGCAGCTATGAATGTATGGCAAAGTGGTGTCAGTCTGTGTGCTGACCAATGTTGCCGGCAACCAATGGGATGGCGCTGAGGATTCCCCATATGATCCTGCCATTGAATCCACCCTAGTCAAATGCCTGACAAGTTTGTCTGATGATGTCATTTTTATCTCTTACTATAAGCTATCAATAGCTTTTGATGATTTTGGCGAGCAAGAAAGAGCTGCCACTCAAAAAGAAAGGAAGAAGGTCAAGAAGGGGACTTTCATTGGTTTATTTCTGGCTGTTTCAGCCAAGGTTCTGTCTATTATCAGACAAACCCAGATTTCATCAATGGCTACAAGTACAGCCACATCCTCAGTGGATTACTTGACTCCTGGGATAGCTCAAATTCCAAGCACTGGGTTTTCTTGAGCCACCAGATGGAGGGTAGCTCCACTGCCCTCAAGGCTATCCAGCAACATGGGCACCAGGCCTCTGTCTACCCCACCGGCCATGCAGACATCCATCTGGGTGATGTTGTCTTCTTCAACATTGGATCCACACTACGGAACACCACCCTCAGGCTTTCAACAACCTCTATCTTGGGGTCCTTGACCACAATTCTCTCTTTGGTCACCAAATAGTGGCTGACTTGTTTGCCCAAATTGTCTTCCATGTGAACATGGGCAATCAATCATGTAAGGATAAGCGCCTCCCACCCTGTGCCAAAGCCACCTACCAGCTAATCAAGCCAATGTCAGACAATAAATATGATGCGCAGTATATGGTGGCCATCACGTGAAATCCTCCTACCCCTACCCCTGCCACCACTACCCCCATCTTCCAGCCCCACTCACCCAATCCCAGACCCCCCAAGCCAGCACTGCCTCTATGTCTTCCTTCCTGCGCTATTCTGCCTACTAGGGATTACTCTTCCCTGCCCCAATAAACCCTCTGTTGCCAAAAAATTTCTATTTATATTATCTTTATTTTTAATTTTAATTGCTCATTTTCTCTTTGTTAATAGTTAGTTTTATTCTTTATGTTCAGCTTATTTCTATAAAATCATATATTTACTATGCCATGTATCTAGATCTAGAACACAGTTATTTTTAGCTCTTTACACAGCCCCTTATGATAATGTTAACAACAATTTGGTGGTTGTCAAAATTTGAATTAGAAAATTATAGGTTAATTGTGTTTAGGTAAAGTTGTTACTGATCCAAATTCAAAACCTTAATGATAAACTTTAAGCCAATCAGGAGCCAAGTGATAAAGTGATTGTTGTGACATAAGGGTTATTCAATAATTCTTTTGTGCATGTACGCTAATTAATATAATTGGCTGGTTGTTTTGTTATTGTGTGCCACAGCAACAATGGCGCACAATAGCAAAACAACCAACCAATCATATTAATTAGTGTACATGCACCAAAGAATTATTGAATGACCCTTTATGTCACAACAATCACTTTATCACTTGGCTCCTGATTGGCTTAAAGCTTATCATTAAGGTTTTGAATTTGGATCAGTAACAACTTTACCTAAACAAAATTAACCTATAATTTTCTAATTTAAATTTAGTTATCACCAATTTTTTTTTAATATTTTCACAAGGGGCTGTGCAAAAAACTAAAAATAATATGGCAATTAAAGGACAATGCCAACACAAAGCAAACAACACATATTGATGTTGCAACCAAGTTTCCAGACTCACCTGCTAACATATCTTACAATACACAGGGGGCGCTTGATGAGCTGCCCCTTGACGTATCTAATGTTATGGATTAATCTGATGGTAATATCAAATGGCGGGTACTTCATCCTAATTAGGAGTGCTACCAATTTGACTTGCTGATCCCCGCACAAGTTATTCCTTGGCTTCAAACCTTACATGGAACTTCCCACTATGCCACCCCCCTTATGGCCTTGTGGCTTTCCCCATATAGTATATTAATCACAATATTCTTCAATAAACGATACCTTATTCTTATTATTATGTCCTTTCTATTGGACTGCTGTCTTTCCCAATTCCAAATACTGAATCTTCACTGGTTCAGTTGCAACAGTGGTAGCAGCGGTAGGTTTACAACCTACCTAAAACAAAATCCCCCCCAAGAAAGGACAGAGTACGGGCTGTATGGCTACTCCCCAACAAGAGACCTTCCTGCCAATCCCCAACAGGGACATCCCTGACAGGTACGTCATCTATCAAGACCAGCTAGTTCTCACCAGCGTGTACAATTGGCTCCGCCTCAGGCAGCGTGACGCCAGCGTCACCCCGCCCCAGGCATATCTGTCCCAGCACATGCTCAACCTTCAGCTAGAATCCTTTGCTGGTGGCGTCAAGGGGGCTGACATTGTCAGTTGGCTCCAATCTACTGAAACCTGCCTTTGCATCTGTCAGGTCCTGGAGCCCATGTGGGTTGCCACTGCGTCTGGCCACCTCACGGGGCCCGCCACTGTGTGGTTCACCAACTGGGTCAGCCAGGAACTTGACGTTACCTGGGCGGCATTCTGAGACGCTGCCAAGTCCCGTTACAGTGAAAACTTCTCCCCCATTGTTGTAGGAACTCCTCTTCTAGCAATCAAACAAACTTGTTCTGTTCCTGAGTACCTTGCCGCCTGACAACAAGCTCTTGCTGCCCCCCCCCCCCCCAAAAAGCCATGACCAACAGAAATGCAATGCTACTCACTCTCATTGTCAATGGGTTAAAACCCCATATCTGCAAGTGGGTCCCTGTATGTTGTTGCATCTCCATTGACAACTGCTATAAGACCATTGTGGAGGCTAACAACCAGGCCTCAATGGGCTTCTGCTGTACCAGTGATGCTCCATCCCAACCATGTACCACACCTGGCAGTGGCCACAATCAAGTAGGCTGCTACCAGCCCCATCAGCAGGATAATGGGGCTAAACGCTCCTGCAAGGGGAGCTTCAGCTAGCGCAGATTGAGGATCAGGGAAAAGCCTGGGGGTTATAGAAACAAGAGGCCTTGCAACCCCACTTGACCCATCCTCTCAATCCCTGCTTGCAAAAAATCCCTGCAACTACAACATTCACAAAGTTGAAACCCTGGACGTCTTTCAAGTCCACAATGATGACCCTGTACTACAAGCAAGCCACTCTTCAAATAAAGTAACCCACTTAGCCTATCCCTTCTGTTTCCGTGGGAACACCCACAAATTACTGGTAGATACCAGGGCCAACCACACTATGGTGGACCAGGTGTTTGCTGACTCTCAACAATTAGACCAAGTACCCAGCAGGTTTAAAGCAGTACAAGTAGCTGACTCCTGCAGAGTTGCCATCACCCACAAAACAATACCCTTCTCCGTGAGAATGGGGAATGTCCAGGTTAAGCTCTCTGGGCCAATCTTGGCAGGGCTCAGCCACAACAAAATTGCTGGTCTTGACTGTCTTTGGCACAACTATCCCTACATCAATTAGGATACTTCTGTCATCACCCTCAGCCAAAATGGGGTGGGGTTCCAGATTTAACCTGTGGAAATGAGCAAGTTCCTCCATGATACTGTGTTTGTCAAAATAACAGAGACAGGCTCATACAATTTCAAGGGGGGAACTAGACTTTAACCAATGCTTGTCATGGTAGGCTCCATAATGCTGGGTATTGTCTGTCCAAGTAAGAAGACTCAGAAGGCCGGGAAACCTGTATCAAAATTGACCAAGTTAATGTATTTAAACCAAATGGTCAATCAAAAATTGGTCACGGCTGTCCCTTCTGCCAGCAAAACCAGCTCCCTCTTGCAAACTGACATTGATAAATTGACGTAATATGAGGATCACCCAATATAAGCTTATTAATCAGCATGGTCATCAGAAACTGGTCACACAAGGGTTCTTGGCAACTTGGACTAGATACTTACTTGAAGATGTAGAAGGAATAGGAGGTCAAGACCTAGATGGTATTGCTTAGTCAATTTTTCTGATATATATTGAATAATTTTCCCTGTTTCAACTCTAAGAGTTGAGTCCTCCTAAATTTACACAATAAAAATCAATTATCCCAAGTTCCAATTTTAAATTTTAAAAATGCATCCTGTGATTGGGTAGTTGCAGTATATCCTGTACAATCTGATTCTGAACAGAATCATTTCATGAAGATGGGGCCCAGCATCTGGAACTTTTTTGTCAGCACCGCCAAATGTCAATTTCATGCCAGCCAATTTTTTAGCTCCTCCCCCCATTCTTGAAACTGAAAATTGTGTCACTTCTCAATGTCCAGAATTCTGCGCTAAGTTGCATTGATGCTTTCACAGGTCATTTATCTTGGTTTACTCTGGTTAGGACAGATTGTTCTACTTAATCCTGGAGTTACAATTGGAAATTTCACAAAAAAATATCTGAAGCTGCTTTAGTGGTTAATCATCAATTCTATGTGGATTTGGGTGGTAATTCCCCATCATTTAGAAACAGCTTCATATTATCCAGTGATTTCTGTCACATTACTCAACTCTTCTACGTCTGAGATTTTGGAAGCAGTTTGTCATGAATTTGTGTTTCTTTTCTCTTGCTCTGTTGAGATATCTGCATTTACCATGTTTATTTGCATCAGTTTATTTCTGAGTTTTCAGTTAGGGCTTTTCTTTAATTTGTGGTTTCCATCTCTGGCTGCAGTTGTAGAGACTGGATCCTCTGTTTCCTATTTCTGTTGTGTCATGTCATTTTGGTGTCTGTATTATTTTCCTGCTCCACCCACTGATTAAATTTTGCATGAAGTTTTGTCAGCATTATCATTTTATTCCGTCTCTAGCCTTAGTCACAAATCCCAAGTTTACCATGTGATGACAAAGGTTTCTGAAGATGCCCATGAATGGTTGTTGTCCGCAGTGGAGCGCAACCACGTGTTTTAACTGAGAGTGTATCTCTATACCCTTTGTTAAAAAATTTGTTTGTATCTATTGAGGAGCTCAAAGTATATTGTAAGCTGTATGCCTTCCATAAGGGTACAACTCTGCTTTTGGTATTCCTTCCTCAGTTTCTTACCTACTGCTGTACAATCAATGTTCCTGAGGTGAATAAACTCTCAGCGTTGTGGTTAGCAGTTGACCTGCCTGCCCAGGATTTGGCGGTTTGGTATTCCCTGTTAACCACAACTGAGGCCCTGGTAAGCCAAATTCTTTATCTGGTCTCAAATCTGTCTACTTCCAAACAAGGTATGTTGGTAATTGAAGATAAACCCGCTGCGCGCTCTTGGTTTTCTGGTCCTTGCTCCACGGCAGTTCCTTCCAACCAAAGCCAAGGTTGTTCTCCCCCTAGCTTGTCTCAGCTACAATTGGCAGTGGTGAACAAACCTGGTGATGTAAAGGAGGCCCCCGTAGTTGCTAGTCCTGAAGTTTCTTGGCAATGCTTCAGCACGTTGTACCTGCAAAATCTTCTGTTATTACCTCCAAAGAGTTGCCCCTTGTTCCCATTGATTGTAAGAACCCCGTTCTTCCAGCTGCTGTCCAAGAAATGATTGAGCATTAACCCAGGAGCATCCTGCCTCCTTAGCTGCCGTCTGTACCGCCAATGAAAAACAAGACCCTGCCCAGATTGCTATCTTTGCTGCAAATAAATCTACTTCTGGTTACTTCTTGTTCTATGGTAGCATTGATAATGGTCAGACTATCTATCAGCCAGCTATTTTTGTTGAATACAGGTGCTTCCAAAAATTTCATGAGCGTGGAAACTGCCAACTTGCTACAACTCAAGTACCACCCAGGAATGCTTGTTAGGGGTGGAAATTGTCAAACGTTTCCCTCTTTCCAGTTAAAGAAGCCAGTTACTTTTGTAGTTGCAGGTCAGTCTTTTACTGCAAGGTTTTCCGTTTGCCCTACTCTTATATATCCTATCATTTTGGGAGTGAGTTGGTTGAGAGATCATAATGTATCAACCTTACTGGAGAAAAATGAGCTACAGGTGGAACACTCTTTGGGTATAACTATTTGTATTCTGCTGTTGGATATATCTGAATTGGAGCAATCATCACAGACCATATAATTGTTTCCTGTCCCTGTCCCCGTAAGTTTGGATTTACCAGCATGCTTGCAACCCTGGTCCGTGGCATTTAATGCCACCAGAGGCAAGGTCCTTCCCAAGAACACTCAGTTTGACTTTGACTTTAAGGTCACTGTTGATCTGATCAGAATTGTGACTCCTATTTACCCTTTAACTTTGAAGGAAGATGCATGTTTAGAAGAGTGGACTTGTGACATGTTGGCAAAGGGCTACATTTTTAATGAGGCTTCATTGATCTGCTCTCTGTTATTGTTTGTTCAGAAGTCTGATGGGTCCCTTTGTCCTTGTGTTGACTACAGGAATTTAAATAACATTACAATTCCGGATCCTTATCCTTTACCTCTCAAAGCACAGATCTCTAGGTGTGTTGAGAAGGCCAAGGTATTCTCAAAACTGGATCTGTTGAATGCTTTCAATCAAATCAGGATTGCAGAAGGAATGAAATGGTTAACAGCATTCAGAACTAAGAATGGTATCTTCCGGTTCTGCATAATGCCTTTTGGATTGAAGAATGCCCCAGCTTGCTTTCAGCGGCTAATTGATTTGGTCTTGGGAGATCTCCTAGGTGTTTGTGCCATTGCATATATGGATGACATCTTGGTGTTTTCTCCAGATGAGGAGTCTCATAAGGCCCACTTGTTGGCAGTTGTAGAGTGCATTCTCCAAGCAAACTTGATCATCAAAAGGAGTAAGTATGAATTCTTTAAACGTAAGGTTACCTTTCTGGGTAATATTATCTTTGAGGATGAGCACAACATTGCCCCTGACAAGGAAGCTGCAGTTTGAGAGTATGCTACGCCTGTGACAGTATCCCAACTTTGTGTTTAGTGGGTACATGTACGTTCTTGAAGAAATTCACTCCTCACTTGTCTGAGGTGGCTGCCCTTTTATATTTGGCTAGTGGAAAGACAACTTTAGTCTGGATGCCTGAGTGTGCAAATGCCTTCTCAGCAGTAAAGGCTCTTTTGTTGTCCTCCCCAGTGTTAAGACATGTGGATCCTGATCTTCCTTTTGTTGTTTCCACCAATGCATCTAAATACGCTGTGGCTGGTGTGCTGTTGCAGATGGCTAGTGACAGGATCAAGAGACCTGTAGGGTATTTCTCCTGGAAGATGGAAGCTCAAGAATGCAACTACATGATTTACAACAAGAAATTTTTGGCTGTTGTGGAATTGTTAAAGCATTGGCATCACCATCTCATGTTGGCACGTCATCCATTTATAGTAAGAACTGACCACAAAGCTCTTCTATATTATTGACAACCCAGGGTTTTGTTGGGTTGCTAATCCAGATGGCATGGTGATCTGACAAGATACAAGTTCTGCTACAAGTTTATTAAGGGATCTGACAATCACTTGGCCAATGCACTAAGCAGGAATCCTTCCCATCTCCCAGATGCTAGTGTGGATGTCAAGTTCAACACACATACTATGATTCCAGATGAGGCTGTGGTGCCTTTTGTGTTGTCTCCACCTGCTACGCTGGCTATCATGTCTCTAACTGAGGGCGCAGACCTGGACTTGTATTCCAAAGTTAAGTTTCTGCAACCTTTGTCCAAAGGTTATGATAGGCTATTGGAGCTAGCATGTGCAAACCCAGTAGGTTAGCCTCAGGGTTATCACAAGATTGTTACAGTCCTATATCATCAAGGTTGCTTTTGGGTTCCTGAGGGCACTATTTGGGATGAAATCATGGAGGCTGATCATACCTGTCCAACAGCTGGTCATCCAGGGAAAAACAAAACAGTGGAACTTATCCGCTGCCAGTTCTCCTGAAAAGGTTTGACGGTGCAGGTAGCGGCTTTTTTTGAGATTGCCTGGTATGTGTTTGATCCAAGGCCAGTCGGAATAAAAATACTGGTTTACTGGTTCCACTTCAGCCTGCTGCGGGTCCCTGGATGTCTGTGCTGGTGGATTTCATTGGTGAGCTTCCCAATTCCAATAGGTTTAACGCAATCATGGTGGTAGTTGATTGTTTCACAAAGATGTCACACTTTGTACCTTTCTCAACCACAATTACTTCAGTGGAAACTGCTAGGTTATTTATGAACAGAATCTTCTCTCTGCATGGCATCCCAATGGAGATTGTAAGTGACTGTGGTCCTCAATTTATTGCTCAGTTCTGGGAAGCTTTTCTGGAATCCTTGGTATCAAATTGTGCCGCTCTACTGCTTTCCACCCCCAATCCAATAGACAAACAGAGAGGGTAAACCACAGTTTGGAGGTCTACCTATGTTGCTACACCAATGCGCAACAAGATGACTGGTGTGATAATCTACCCATGGCAGAGTTCACATATAATAATGCCCCACACATGTCAACTCAAGTATTGCCATTTTATGCCAATGTGGGCTACAATCCGTCTTCCAACATGGGTCCTTGTTTGTTTAGCAATGTGGAAGCTGCAACTGATCAAGCCGCTGCATTGAAGCAGGTCCATCAGGAGCTCCAAGTTACTCTTGCCGCTACTGTGACAACTTACAAGGAATATGCAGATTGCAAGCGCCAGGAAGGTCCAACTTACAGGCCAGGTGATCTAGTCATGGTTGATGATTGCAATACAAAACTGAAGGTTCCCTGCCGTAAGTTGGGTCCCAAGCAAGTTGGTCCCTTCAGGGTAGAACATCAGATTGGTCCCTCTGCCTATCAGCTGAATTTACCTCCTGCTTTCAAGATTTTCCACACCTTCCATGAATGTCTTCTTACTCCCTTCAAAGGAACAGAGACCCCTTCTTCCCAACCCATTGTTGTGAAAGGAGAACCTGAGTATGAATTGAATTGTATTTTGGCTTCTTACAATAATTGACAACGCTTGGAATATTTGGTGTTGTGGAAGGGTTATCTTGATTCTGAAAACTCCTGGGTTCCCCATTACAATTGTTCCAATTCCCCAGATCTTATTCATGAGTTCTACAAGCGCAATCCCACTGCTATGGGTCACCCCAAACTTATCTTGGCCGTGATGAAACTCCCACTTGCCCATAAGAATTTCTCTTTATCCTATCTCCCAGATGGTGGTATTGTGCCCAGGGCTAAAGTGGAGGGTAATATCACGGTAGGTTCCATAATGCTGGGTATTGTCTGTCCAAGTAAGAAGGCTTGGAAGGCCAGGAAACCTGTATCAAAATTGACCAAGTTAACGGATTTAAACCAAACAGTTGATCAAAAATGGGTCACAGCTGTCCCTTCTGCCAGATAAAACCAGCTCCCCCTTGCAAACTGACGTTGATAAATTGACGTAATATGAGGGTCACCCAATATAAGCTTATTAATCAGCATGGTCGTCAGAAACTGGTCACACAAGGGTTCTTGGCAACCTGGACTAGATACTTACTTGAAGATGTAGAAGGAATAGGAGGTCAAGACCTAGATGGTATTGCTTAGTCAATTTTTCTGATATATATTGAATAATTTTCCCTGTTTCAACTCTAAGAGTTGAGTCCTCCTAAATTTACACAATAAAAATCAATTATCCCAAGTTCTAACTTTAAATTTTAAAAATGCATCCTGTGATTGGGTAGTTGCGGTATATCCTGTACAATCTGATTCCAAACCAAATCATTTCAGGAAGATGGGGCCCAGCATCTGGAACTTTGTTGTCAGCGCTGTCAAATGTCAATTTCATGCCAGCCAATTTTTTTAGCTCCTCCCCCCATTCTTGAAACAGAAAATTGTGTCACTTCCCAATGCCCAGAATTCTACGCTGAAGATGCATTGATATTGTATCAGGCCATTTATCTTGGGCTACTTTGGTTAGGATTAATTATTCTGCTTAATATGGTATTACAATTGGAAATTTTACAAAAAGATATTTGAAGCCACGTTGGTGGTTAACCATTAATTCTATGTGGATTTGGGTGGTAATTCCACATCACTTAGAAACAGCTTAATACTATCCAGTAATTTCTGTCACAATACTCAGTCAAAGTTATCCGCGCTGAACTATCTGCGGTCCCTCCCTTGACCCCATCACCACCAGTGCTTGCTGCACTCCTCAAGGAGTACAAGGATGTATTCAGTGAGACACTTGAACAACTACCTCCTCCCTGGGAGATCCAGCACACTGTACAACTTCAAGGATTGTTACCTAAAGCACAATCATGATACTGTCTCACACCAAAGGAAGATGAAACCTTCCGCCAGCACCTTGTGGATGCGCTTGATAAGGGCTTCATTTGCCCCTTGCTCTCTCCATACAGGGCGGCTGTCTTCTTTGTTGCTAAGAAGAATGGGTCCCTTTGCCTGGTCACAGAATACTGCACCCTAAATGAGGTGACAGTTAAGAACAAGTACCCCCTGCCGCTGATTAACAACCTGTTTGATACACTTGCAGGTGTGAAGGTCTTTAGCAAGATTGATCTCACTGTGGTGTACAACCAGGTCTGCATTGCACCAGTGGATGAGGCAAAAACTACCTTCTGCATGCGCTACAGGTTGTTTGAGTGTCGTGTCATGAACTTTGGAATGACTAACGCTCCCTCCACCTTTGCCATGTTGATGAACAAAGCCTTTGAGGAACTGATTGGAAAGTGTGTGGTTGTGTACCTTGACAATATTATTGTCTTCAGTCAAGATCAAACCATGCACCTACAACACCTCTGTGCTGTCCTCAACACCCTTTGGAAAAATCAGCTAAAATCTAAACCCTCCAAATGCAAGTTTCTCAAGTTGGAGCTGTTATTCCTTGGGCACACCATCTCTGCCCAAGGGATAAAGCACAACCCTGCCAAAGTCAAGGCAATCACCAGCATGCCGCCCCTCACTGATGTGGGCCAGGTGCAGATATTCCTAGGCATGGTTGCCTATGTGCGCAAGTTCATTCTCAATTGTGGGGAACTAATTGCACCTCTCACTGAGCTCCTCAATACCAAACAGTGCTTCCATTGGACCCCTGTCAGAGATTGAGCCTTTGAGACACTGAATCAAAGGCTCACAACAGCACCAGTACTGCAGTTCCCCAATCAAACCTGACAGTACAAACTCGAGACCAATGCCTCCAACAGGGCCATAGGGGGTGTGCTAAGGGTAGAAACTGATGATGGTGTCTTCCTCCCTGTGGCATATGAGTCCAGGAAACTTACTGACTTGGAACAACACTACATCATCCATGATAAAGAATTGGCAGCCATTGTACACTGTGTTGATAATTGGTGCTGTTACCTGGAAGGAGCCACCTTCCCACCCTGTGTTCTGACAGACCACAAGTTGCTCCAGTACTTCAACACGCAGTCCCACTTGACACGCCGCCAAGCAGGATGGGTCAAACGTTTATCTCCTTACCAGTTGCACATCAAGTACAAGCCTGGAAAGGAACTTGTCACAGCTAAGGCTCTCTCACAACTCTATGTAGCATCCATCACTGGGGACAATGGCTTGGTCCCATATTGGCCCATGCTCTATCTCCACCCTGAGGCAACTTGCTACAAGGTCTTAACTTGGTCACCATCTCTAAATTGAAGGACAACAAAAGTCAGTTCACCACTGATGCTGGTAACGTCTGCTACCAGGCAGAGACAGGTGAGAAGACGCCTTACATTCCCACCACACAATAAGGGGACACAATATTGCACTACCACCAAACCCTGGGTCACATCAGAGGGCGTAACCTCTTCAAGATCGTGAAACAGAAGGTTTGGTGGCCGTGCATGCGTCAAGACATCTTAACCTCCTCAAAACAAGTGTGTTGTGCAAAAAGAACACGTCCAAACCTGCACCCCCCCCCCCAAGTCTGTCCTGCCCATCAAGGCCATGGAACCCTTTGAGCAGTGGGCCCTCAATATTGTGGGGCCACTCCCTGAAGACAGACTGGGAAAGAAGTATATTATCACCGCTATCAACTACTTCACGTGTTGGCCAGTGGCCTGGGCCACAACCAACCACACCACCACTACTGTTACCTGCTTTATTGGCAAGGAAATTGTGGCCTGCTTTGGGCGGCCTAAACGTCTCATCACCTATGGCAGCCCTGAACTTGTTGGGCACGCCATGAAGGCATACTGCACTAAGAACACACTCCAATGTATAGTTACAACCCCCTATCATCCTTGAGCCAATGGACGTGTGGAACAATTTAATGGCTCACTGGTTCAACTGATTGCCAAGCTCTCACAAGAGCACCCTAACACTGCATGGACTGAACACCTGCCCACCGCTCTACTTATCCTACAAGCAAGAATCAATAGCAGCACAGGGTTCAGCCCCAGTACCCTGGCCTTTGGGACGCCTGACAGTCTGACAGGAGTTGAACAGGGAAAGCTATGGTCCAAGGTTCCTGACAAGCCTCCCCTAGTAACAACTCCATCCCTAGACCAATGGTGTGCCAAAACCCAGGAAATCAAACACAAGCAAATTGAAGGAGGAAAAAAGCACCTCAAAGCTAGATACGCTGTAGGTGACCCCGTCTACACCCTCAATCCCAATTCTTCCAAGTTGGAACCCAATCACCTAGGGCCCTTCAAGATAGCTGCAGTCTATGACAATCACACTTATCAACTTGAAGATGCCCAAGGAAACATCAAGAAGCTTCACCATGATTGCTTGCACCCCTGCTGCGCCTTCCCCACACAAAAGTTGTTTGTATGGACCTCCCCAGACATTCCACAGACTCCAGTCTTGGTGTCTGACAACAAGCAGGGGGGCAAGGGGGTGTTGCAACCGAGTTTTCAGACTTGCCTGCTAATGTATCTTACAATACACAGGATGCGCTCAATGAGCCGCCCCTTGACGTATCTAACATTATGGATTAATCTGATAGCAATATCAAATGGCAGGTACTTCATCCCTATTAGGAGTGCTACCAATTTGACTTGCTGATCCCCACACAAGTTATTCCTTGGCTTCAAACCTTACATGGAACTTCCCACTATGTCACCCCCCTTGTGGCCTTGTGATTTTCCCCATATAGTATATTAATCACAACATTCTACAACAAACAATACCTTATTCTTATTATTCTTTCCTTTCCTTTCTATTGGACTGTTGTCTTCTCCAATTCCAAATACTGAACCCTCATTGGTTCAGTTGCAACATTGAGTTGAGTGTAAAACATATACACAGTGGGTAAAAAATGGGATATTGGAGTAATGTGAAAACAGACAGGGATAGACAAAGAGGCAATATTATCAGAATAATACAGATTTTATTGGGGGTAAATCTATAAAAACATAAGGAAATGTTAGTAAAAAATCAATGAGAGAATTGGAGAAGCTTTTAAAGGACCTTGACTCTGCAATTGCAGAGATCAAAGAAATCGACTGCAAGGTCAAAGCAAGAGTTAAGTATGCCGTCCTTGAAGGAGACAAAATTGATGAGGTGTCAGCAAAGGCCCTTATGACTAAAATACCTGACACCCCTGAGAAGACAATCAAGTGCTTACTAAACATTCAGAAGACGGTGGTTGAGGGCCTCCAGTTTAAGGTGTACAATCTTTCTGTGCTGTCTGTCTGGGTTGACAACCCTGAGATGTATGCCCACCTCAAACCTGCAAAGCGCGCCAGGTAAGAGGATACTGAATTGCCTGCTCAACTTCTTGTGCCAAGAATGGCCAAGCCTGCCAAAGCCGCAGGCAAGGAGGAAACCTGCAAAGGTAACCTAAAAAATAACATTAATAAAAATTTCCAAATACTTAACTTTTTTAGAAAACATAGACAGCAAACTCTGTCAAGTCCTGGTCCCCTTTGTCCCGGCCACATTCTACGCCAACTACGCCACTCATGTGGCCAAGCAGTTGTATCTGTCCCCCTGGTTTGTGGGAGCTGGAGGACCGCATCCACAGGTCCTTTCCTATGTCACGGGAGGCATTGGTCGGGCTGACGCATGGCAAGGGGGCGTCTGAGTGGGCATTTACTGCCTACAAGAATTCCTAACTGGTCTGCCTAGACCTGGTATCCCTCAGTGGAGTTTAATGTGTAAACTCTATTGAGCTTGTTTGGGACGTCCTGGAGACACTCCCATTCAAGAATGTACCGGAGATGGGCCAGGCCCATGCAGCTGCTTGCTTCTGCTTCCCGGTGGAGCACACAATATCTTACCTGTTGGAGAACTTTGGGCGTTTGGTGTCAACATTGGCTGCTGCAGACGCAACAGCCATCAAGAAAACCAAAATTCCTCCTGGCAGACTTTGGGCTGGCCTGGAGTGCCAACAAGACGGGGGTCACTCAGGCAATGGAGCTGACCTTTGCTAAAACCAAACACAGAAAAAATAAGTGCAGTATACAATAAGCTGTGTGAGTTTACTGAAGCCTTTGCTGGGCAAAGGCTTCATCTGGTGGTTTACCTTGGGTATCTCTTCTTCTTTGGAATGAGCGCTAGCGTGGAGGACCTAGACAGGGTCTTTTTTGGGATTGACAAGGTCCAGCTCTCCCTAGATGGGAAGAAGGTCCCTCCCTGGATACAAATTGGTTGACTATATGATCCAGGACGCCCTGGTCCTGGCTGGAATATACAGGTTTGCAGCCCCACCTGAAAAGCTGCTGCTTCACTCCCACCTGACCCTACTCTATTTTACTAGCTGCTATAAATATTTTAATAAGGGTGTATCTACCGTTCACAGTGTGGCAGTGGAGGTTGTGCGCCACCTCCATTGTGGGGTGGGTACATACTGCCAAACCCATTACAGGCGCCCTTAAAACTCTCTTTTCTAATAAATATCTTTACACTTTAGATTATTTTTATTATAAATAGTTTTTATAATTCTTATTTTAGCAAACAAGTTTTTTAAAATAAATCCCAGAGAAGGTTTTCATAAAATCATATTAATATATGTTAATAAAATATAATTCTACTTTGTACCTTATACATTTAACTTTTTTAAATTTGATTTTTAATTTTATTTGACAAAAGTAATATAAATATATTTGTGTAGTCCAGTATCAAGTGTTTGAATAACCTCATATGGCATAATAATAAAAATTAATATAAAATAAATAAATTACTGACCTTCATTGATGATCCTGCTGAATGTGATTGTGGGCTTGGAAGCTTTTAAATATAAAATGATAATTAATAGATCTTAAATAGTAAACTAGAGAATATAAAAAAGTTGGACAAGCTAAGCCTTTAATTGATTGGCTGTTTGGCAAGGCACGCGGGGATGAACAAATCAGTGTGGCCATAGAATTGGGCTGCAGTCTCAGCTGGGAGGGTGTGGATCCTGGCCTGCAGCAAATCAAAGAGGTCCTTGGTCTCAGTTGGGGTTCCTTGCTTGAAGACTTGCTTGAGCCACCCAAAGACTTCCTTGATGGGATTTAGGAAGGACAAATAAGCAGGAAGGAAGAGAAGGCGCATATTTGCTGTGGCCAATTGCTGGGGGCCCACTGCAATACTAGTGTTAATCATTGGGAATTCCTCAAGAATATCAGCCACCTTATGGAGACCAACATTGTCCAGCACAATGACGTTGATGAAGCCCAAGCTCGTGAGCCTCAGGTGCTCCTGGATCAATTGGAGGAATGACAAAAAGGTACAGCTGTTGTGAGAACCCAAAATCATTTGATACAGCTTGACCGGCAACCGCCAGAATTAACTCATTCCGCAAGTTGACTTACTACATGTTGATAATCAGAATTAAAAATACTTTGATATCAACAGCATTGAAAAGTCAGAATTAAGTTTTAACTCATGCAGACTACTAAATGTTGACACTTTTTAATAAGCAGAAACCTGTTTCCTGAACATTTTACTTAATAAAAAATTAAGCTTTAAGAAACTTTTTAGGGTAATGTGACAACATAGATTTTAAATGAGTCCATAAAAAATTATACATGACAATTAAAAAATTCATAAAAATACACTTTTATTTTATTTTATTTTACTATGAAATTAGCTATCTTTACTATAATAAATATTTTCCCACTTATAAAAACAAAAAAAATCCAATACACAAAAAGATACTACATAAAAATTTACATATTATAGCAAAATATAACAATCCTAAACAGTAATAAAAAGTTTTTTCTATATTAAAAATACAAAAAAACATAATTGACTAGTAAAATACCAATATAGGCCATGTAATACAGTCTAAAGCATAAAACTATCAATAGAAAATAAATGATTTTATAAAAATAATATCATAAATTATTAATGAGTTATTTAGAATAACTATTCATTTAAAAATATTATACGTAATATATAAGAACTATATAAAAAATTAGGCAATACTCAATAAATTTAATTGAAAGCTAGACTGTGATCACCTGGTTGCCATTAAGAACTGTGGCAATCTTCTTGATGTATTCCCCAATCTCTGAAAGCTTATATTTGGCCTTGACAACGTCCTTGATTTTCTCTTGATACTGTTTCTCTTTGGTGGTTCTCTTCTTCTCGGATGGGTGGTTCTCAATATCTCTGATGGATGCAGCAGTCTTCCCCTGTTGGACTTTGAGGTGCTCATAGAAGGTATTGTATCTGGGTTTGATTCCAAAGGAGGACTTGATATGCTTATACCAGCCATCCAAAGATGAAGTAGTTTTCATCTCATCCTTAAGAACTGCCTGATAGCAGTTCTAGCTGTCTTTGGCTCTGGGCTTGCTCCAGCGCTTAGTGACTTTACGTCCAATCCACTGTGGTTCATAATATTCAATGAAAGGGTAGAAGGCATCCTCATGTTTCTTGGCATAGGAGGTCAAAGGCTTGTTTAGTATGCTCTGGCTTTACAAAGGCTAGTGCTACAAACTGCTGAATTAAGAACTTGCACTTTCCTGATGTATCTAGACGGTGGAGCTTGCTGAGCTAAGGTAGACCCTTTAGTTGCCTGTTGACAGCCTTTCAATAATGGAAAAAACACCCCTGGACCTCTCCATCAAAGGTATTTACAAAAGTGTTATACTGGGCAGTTCCATAGTCCATGATTATAGTTGAGGGGCTAAGTGCTTTATCTTGAGTTTCTTTTTCTGCAGCAAGGGTGGCTTTATCCTTTTCATCATCATCTGGATTGGCTCTAGTGTTATGGCCAGGGGGACTCTTTCTATTATTAGGTAGGGCTTTGATGTCCTCCTGAAGGATTTTAAAGGCCCTTGTATAGATCTCTTCTGTTGCCCCAGGAAGCAGAAAGTAGGCAAATGGGAGCACCTTGCCTTTAATAAGGGAATGTACAACCCATAGTTGGTAAAAAAAGGAGGGGGCATACTGTAAAGGTACCGTCACATAATCAGGTCTCTGAATCCCTCAATTGCTCCAGGTTCTGTTGTGTAGCATAGCATATAATTCTTGCCTCTGCTGTAGGCCCATCATCATGTAAAAGGAATACCTCATCACCATTGAACATCTTTAACTCCTTTGTCAAGACTAACTCTCCTTGGACCATGGCAAATTTCTTATGGGGGAATAGATCACGGTGTTTGTCACATATGTACTTCACTAACTGGTCGCGGTCAGGGATGAGCTTCAGGTTCTCATTACTTAGGTGTTTGGTGGCCTTAACTGCCAGATCAGAAGCCTTGACATCTTTGGAGACTGGGACTATTTGGTAGAGGTACCACTTTAGAAGCCTTTCAATAAGATTAATTGGAGCATTGCATGTGTGCTCTCCTTTTTCACTAGTGACTTTATCCCATCCTTCTGTATTGATCCTGGCAGCGCAGCTTCTATCTTCACATACATAATGTTTGCTTCTTTCTGCTCTCTTTTGATTGTTGCAATTAAAAACATAGCCATCACATACTAAACTTGCACCTCCTTTGACAGACATTAGAGGGAAAATTGAGGGAACTTCTTTGGGAGCTTAAACTCTCCTTTGACATTACATATATTGTGAACCTTTAGGGGATCCCATGGGCCAATTAGTGCTTGATGATAGTCAGACAGGTAATCATCAGGATCTTTTTATTGATACTTGATGAGGAGGGTGGAGGTGCAGATTTTTGGGTGGTGGAGGGGAATTATCTGGAGTTGGATTCTTGCGCTTCTTGGACTGGGATGAGCTTGATTATTTGGGGCTTGGTTCCTTTGAGCTTGATTCATCTGGGCTTGAATGGGGTTCTGGACTCTTGGGTATCTTCTTTCTTCCTTGCTTGTTTAGTGGAACCTCATCTCCTTCTTATTGGTACCAGCTTGGAGAAGAGAGGGAGCAGGGGAGGGCTCTTTGCTTTCAGGGTCTGGGGTCTTCTCCTTTGTCTTCTGTTTTTTTGAGGGCTCTTTGGCTGGTTTTTATTGGGGTAGGGACTTTGGGCCTTTCTGGAGGCTTTGGTTACTTTCTTGGTTGACTTGGGGTTCTTTTGTGGCTTTTTGGAAGATTTGTCCTACAATAATTAGAGTAGAGTTCATAAAGTAAGAATAATCATGTGAGACATGAATAAAATTAAATAATAATCACTTGTTTTATTTTTTATTATTCAGTAAATAGTTTATAGAAGTATGGAAAGTAATTTTAGAGCTAGTTTATTAGTAAAGAATAGAAAAAACTATGTTTAAATAAAAAGTCAATATTCTGGTAGTCACAATAGTCAAAAATATTTAATTTAGTTTGTCAGCATAAAAAACGCTTTAATTTTGCTGTTGACATACTGACAGTCAGCATTAAAGTGGAAAAACACTATGTAAATCACTTATAAAGCTTGGTTAATATTTTCTGGAGTTGGTTTTTTAAGTCCAAAATTGATTATTTTTAAATTTAAAAAACTTAAAGATTTGCGTATGTAACTTATTGAAACTAAATAAAAGGGATTGTAGATGGAAGTCTAAAGTAAAGCCCTGGGTACTTTGGCCTGAATTACCATACCATTGTATGTGTGCTTTTTGTTAAGCGGCAGTGTTTTACTAATAAACAAGTGAAGGTGTCAACATTCAGGCAGTCAGTGTTCTTTTATAGCAACTCTCATATTAAATCTTGCTTAAATTATGTCATGTTGTTTGCTTAGCCAAACCCCTTTGTTGCAATTTAGGTGGTGTGTTGATTTGACACAAAGTTGACATTATAAATACATATATAAATTCTAGTTTTAACATATGTGTTTTGGCTTAAGTGGACTTCTGGAAATAAGCTATAGCTTATCCAGTGGGTTTAAAATAACAGTAAATATCTAAATAATACAAAGAATTCTCTGAAATTTGGCATATGTCTTTGTTCAATGCTTATCTTAATATATATATAATAAAAACAGTAGTATAAAATATAAAAAATAGTTATTTTTAGAATATTGTGTATTTTATTAAGAAATTCATGGATTCTTATTTGGGGTTGACATCCAGATATTACTTACTGTAGTTGACCTTAATATAAAAGTACAAAGAAACTTACACTTTCATAGTAAATTATATTAGTTTTTTGGATTAAAATTAAGCCTTTGTTTAAATGGTGCCAACATTATGTCTGTCCCCTTTTAATTTTGCAATTCTGACTTAATAATTCACTATGAAAAATTAGCTTAGTTTTGGAAATGCCCAATTCTGGCGGATAAATACTAAAATAATGTCAACTTACTGAATGTTGACAAATTGTCAACATTCAGTAAGTCAACTTGCAGAATGAGTTAATTCTGGCGGTTGCCGCTTGACCCCCTTTGGACCAAGGAGAGCCACCATTGAATGGGCTGTGGCGCAGACTGCAGCACACCAAGCCACCCCATCATTTGAGCCTTTGGGGACATACCCATACCCATTTTGCATTGACAAAGCAAATGCTGATTTGTCAATGTAATAGAATTTGACTGTTCTCTTGGCTTTGAGGGAAGTGTACACCTCCAAGTAATTTTTCCAGATGTCAATGTTGGCTGGACTATTACAATTGTAGGGGGATACCCCAAGCTTTTTCCAGGAAAAGTGCATTCCCTTGACCTAATAATAAAAGGAAATTGAGGCCTCAGCCCCAAAAGTAGATTTGACTATGGTCTGTATATTTTTCCAGTTCAAGATTACAATCTCAGGTTATCCACTGGTGGATTGCCCATTTGTGCTCCTTGGTGAGCATGGTTGAAACGTGCAAGGATTTCTCTGTGGCAAGGACTCAGCCAGTATCAATGAACTTGTTGAAGGTCTTCAAGGCGTACTTGGGATCCATCCCAACAAGAGCTGCGGCTGCCTTGTAATCACTAGATTCCTGCATTTGCTTAAGCAGGATGATGTGTTTGATATTGGGGATGCGCTTCTGGGCAGGCGTTTTTGGCAGTGGGGATTGACTTGTTGGCATTGGGCACAACACAGGGCATGGGTACCTTGGTGTAGAATGCAGCAACTTTCTTTAGCACTAACTGTCCCTCATCAATTCTTAAGAACTCAGGCTCCTTGTCCTCTTCCTGATTGCCATCACTGATGTAGGGCTTGTAGCTAGTATCAAGTACAGGATTCACCTTCTCCAGCATGGCTGACGGGACCAACTCTTGCGGGTACACAACGTCAAACACATACAAAGTAAGTTCTACCTCCTTGCTTCTAACTTTCTTGATGAAGGTAACCTTGGTGGGCTTCCAGGTCAGCTTGGGGACCCAAAGGTTGATGCTCTGCATCCTAGCAGCTTGTGCTCCTCAAACTGGCTGTGTCAGTGCAGCATCACTATTGAACTCTCTTCTTCTGTCTCCTTCTTGAGTAGGCATTTGTGTTGCACTAACTCTGTTCTTTGACCCATAGGGCAACCGCAACCATGGCGCACAATGGGTGCATTGGTACTCTGTTGTTGTGTTCCTTCCATTTTTAGAATTTAATATAATTTTAAATAATTTTAATTTTTGCTTTTATCTGAATATGGATATTTAATTAATATTTTCCTCCCAATATCCCAATTATAGATTTTTTGTTTCTTAATTATGTCAATGATCTGGATGTACAAGCATTCTGGCTACTGTCAACTTACTTAACATCCAGTCATTGCCCAATTTGGTGACCTTCCAATATACAGTTCAACATACCAGGAATGGCAACTAAGCAATATCACATGACTGTCCAAGTATCCAGTGGCTCAAATTCATCCTGCACATGACCAACCCCTAGGTTTGATCCAACTAAATCTCTGCCACAGCTAAATCTATATAAGTCTAAAATATTATCCAATAAAATATACTTCTTCTCCTCCTACTTTTATATTCAAAGCTTCCCCAAAAAGGTGCTCCTTATCACTGGTAGCACTATGGTTTTTGACCACGCCAATGAAAAAGAAGATGACTGACCAAACCCCACCCACCTTTGCTCACGTACTCAACCAGGCCACATCCCAGGATGCCTGGAAGATGTACTTCTGCGCCCACAATATTGACAAATATATACCTAGTGGATGCACCGTATTTGAAGAACTGGTCATGCCCAAAGCATGCGCCAAGATAATTCAATACAGTCTCTCTCTCTTCAACCACAAACAAAAGCACAACCACCTATCACAGGTGAAGCTACCAACACCAAATATATTGGTATCAACAAGTTCTTTGGTAAAAACAAAGAAAATGTCATCAACTGGCTAGACCACTCAGCTGCTAAACTCTGTGTCAGCTGCATCCCCATGAGAAATGGGTCCAGGAGGCCAGCAAGCGCCTGTACAAGGCCGCAGCTAACTGGTTTTCCACTTGGGTTGGCTCACAAACTGATGACCAGCTTGACAACTGAGAAGAGTTCAAAGCGGACATCACACACAATTTTTGCGTCACCAAATCCCTCCAAGACATTGCAATACAGCTCAGTGATCTTCCTCAGAAGACCACTGTCACAGCTTATGCCAATGAATTTGAGGAAATACACCGCAAAATTCAGAACCCAGCGCAAGCTGACAACGTACACACTAGAGCCTCATTCATCAACAGAATGAAACCCTCTGTTGCTGCCCTCATCTGCCCAGAGGCTAATACCTCCATGTCCGCGCTCATTGCAGAAGCCAAGCGCGCAGAAAAATGTGCAAACATAGAATATGCTGCACACAACGGCAATTGCTCCTCAAGCGGCAATGGTAGAGAAAACTCTAATGGCAACAAACGCCAAAACACCAATCATAGCAACAGCAACTCCAATTGCAACAATGACAATTACAGCCAAAGTGTAAACCGCTCCTGTCCCAAGAAAGAGGACACCGCCAAAGTTAACAATGCTGAAGTAGCAACCCACTACAAATCTGATCTCACATTCTCTGATATCAAAGGTTTCAAAACAGAGGAACAGGGAAAAGAGGAGGAAGAACAGGCTTAAGTGCCCCTTTCTCCCCCCCCCCAAATTGACAAGAAACTATACCAAGGCACAAACCTTGCTGCTTGCATCCTACGTGTCCTGCAATCCCCCATTTTTATGAACTTAAAAATTAAAGATTGCTCACAACTTCTTGTCTATCCATGCACTTATAAATCTCATACACATAAGATGTTATTTGACTCTGGTGCACAACACGCTATGGTTAGCAAACCATTTGTAACCAAATACAAAATACCAGTTGTCAAATCCAACTTTAAATACGCCAGAATAGCAGACAAATCAAAGGTTCTACTCAAAGGCAAAACAATTTCCTTCAGAATTGACCTCAAAGGCATACAAACGTCCATCAAAGGACTTGTCATGAACAACATAAACTACAACATTGTAGCAGGCATGGACTGGTTCACCCAAGTGAACCCCAGTGTATTTTGGAAAACAAAACCCATGACCATCAAACGCAGCAGAGTCAATTTTAATATCCTCAAAGAACCCAACAACCTCATTCTAAGAGACACAGTATTTGACCAGGTCATAAACTAAGAAAACTCAGAACGTCTAATCAAAGATAGTACCCTCCACATAACAAGGTACACCAAATTCAATAATATACAAACAACCAAAATCCAATGCCCAGAACTTGTGGCACTCCTAAATAAATACGCTCATTTATTCAAGGAAGAACTCACAGAGTTACCACCCAAACAAGAGGTCAAACATGGCATCAACCTATGTAAAGATATGCCTAAACCTGCACCCCTCTACAGACTCTCTCCCATGGAGACCCAAACCCTCAAAACCCATATTGAGGACAATCTAGCAAAAGGATTCATCCGTCCATCAGAATCCCCTTAGGGGGCAGCAGTGTTCTTTGTAAAGAAAAAGGAAGGCACTCTTTTCCTAGTAACTGACTACAGAGCTCTAAATGCAAGCACAGTAAAGAATAAATATCCCTGTGAGATTAGGCTGATTGACCACAAATGATCAGGCTAATCATTGCACGCAGATCTTAGTCAGTTACACACCGTATAATCACCAATATATTAATATGAAATGGCAGTTATATGCTGTGTAATTGTTAGTTTATTAGATTAGATGCAACAATTATATGCCGTATTATTACTGATCAGCATCCCAATGTGTATTGAGTATACACTGTATATTACCTGCTTCATTATAATTGATGTAACTATTATACACTGTATAAACGTTAGCCAATATAGTGAATATCATTGATTACACAGCGTGTAATCACTAAATCATCAATTGCATATCACTCATTCTACCCTACTGGATGTTGTATCAACTCAGCCCCACACAGCCTGATGGGCATATATGTTCATATCAAACAAGTGATATACAAATGGCTAGGAAATACTGAGTTTGGATCAGCATTACACAGCGTATAATTGGGTTCCTTATTGGTTTGGGTCAGCATTACACGGCAGATAATCTACGAGTCACTATTGGATTGGGTCTGCTATTATATGATGTATAATCCCTAATTCAACCCGTTGCATTAATAAGCAGAAGGTTTGCCAGCCAGAAAAGGATCACTGATTAAGCCCTGAAAATGGAATACCAGAATTCTACCTTCCAATATAGGAGGGCTGAACAGGGACAATTTCTAAGCATCAACTAAATACGGTGTAGTTTCCCAGCGCAATAATAGGCGTGTAAGATACAGCCAATCAATAAATGACAGTAGGCTATCTCAAGAAGAGTGTAGGCTGTAGCTGAAGTGCCATGCACGCTTTCAAAGACCAGTAACAACACACATGCCAAGGACAGCCAATCAGGATAAGTGCAACTAGAAAAGATGTATCTATTGTGAAGGTAGCCACTGAGAACTGTCTGAAAGGACAAGAACAAGGGTTGTTGCAGTATATATTGGTACAGACGCCTGAAAGGAAAAAAACAAGTTCATAGTTACACCTGGATAGATTGCAGCTGCTGGCTAGATTGTACTCCAGTATCAATAAACGTAATTATCTTCAAAGTTCTATTCTATTGTAGTCTGTAGTGCTCTTGCATAGGATTAGGTAGAGTACATTGGCAAGGCTAACATCTATCTGTAGCTTTGAACATACCAGCAATAACACAAGTTGCTCAACAATCCCCTTCCACTCATAGAGAATCTGTTTGAAAGACTCTCTGCAGCCAAATTTTTCTCTAAAATTGACCTCACCTCAGGCTACAACCAGGTTGAAGTAAATGAAAAGAACATGCCAAAAACTGCGTTCTGTACACAATTCGGATCCTTTGAGTGTAGGGTAATGAACTTTTTGATGACCAATGCTCCTGTAATGTTTGTCACCATGATGAACAAAGCGCTAAATGGCCTCTCAAATACATTATGCTACCTCAACAATATCATCATATTCTCAAAAACAAAAGAGGAACACCTCATGCATGTCCATGAGACACTCAATCAACTCTCAAAGCACAAACTTTATGCAAAACCAAGTAAGTGCCAATTTATGGAAAAGGAACTCCTGTTCTTGGGCCACATTGTCTCTGACAGTGGCATCAAAGCAGATCCAGACAAAATAAAAGCCTTAAATAACATGAAACACCCCACCTCTGTTAAACAAGTTAGATGCTTTCTCAGAATGGTAGCTTACCTAAGGAAATACATCAAAGACTGCGGAAAACTCACTGCACCAATCAACAACTTAACCAAGGGTAATGCCAAAAAGAAATTCATCTAGACTCCAGAATGTGACAAGAATTTTCAATTATTAAAGCAAGCTTTGATTAAAGCACCAATCTTGCAATACCCTAATAACAACGGGTGCTACAAGCTTGAGTCAAACGCCAGTGACACCACCATTGGAAAAGTCCTGTGGATCTGCCAGCCAGGTCAGCAAGATTTCCTGCCAGTATGCTACAAAAGCAGAAAACTAACCAACACTGAGCAGAGATACCCAATACACGACAAGGAATTGCTAGCAATATATCACACATGCAAGAAATGGAGATGTTACTTAGAAGGACATTTAAATTTCCGAGTACTAACTGACCATAAATACTTAATCTATTTCAAAACTCAGAATGCATTTGCGCGGCACCAAGCCAAATGGATGTCCCTGCTAGAGCAGCTTAACTTGGACATCCAATACAAAAAGGGGGCAGAGCTGGTCACAGCTGATGCTCTCTCTAGGCTATGTCAGCCAAGAGAGGATCACCCTGACCACCTAGACCCTGACTGGCCAAACCTATACAACACTGAGTACAAGACAAAAGGAAAGGATCCCTTCACACATCAACTAACCCACAATACACTAGTAAGGAATGAAAAACATTTCTAAGTATCAAATGGTATGGTATACCAAATCATCAAGGATAAACACATTCCATACATCCCACTTGCACAAATAGTTGACACTATACTAAGACACCATTGTCGGCTAGGACACACAAAGGCTAACAACCTATATCTCACACTGAAAGAGATAGTATGGTGGCCCAATCTCAAACAAGATATAATTGATGTTCTGAAAAAGTGTACAGTGTGCAAGAAATACACTAGCACAAAGGCTCCCCATCCAACAGTCAACCCAGTACCTGACCCTGAACCATTCAAGGTTTGGGGGCTAGACATAGTGGGCCCCTTCCAAGAAACAAAGACAAACCAATGTTTCTTAATTGTAGCCATTGACTTTGTCACATGCTGGCCCATCTGCTGGGCAACAAAGGACCATAAAGCAGAAACCATAAACCAATTCATTAACAAAGCAATCATAGCCAACTACAGCACCCCATACTACATCATAACTGATGGAACAACCAAGTTATCAGGTCACATAGTAAACAACAATCTAAAATCCAAAAACATTAACATTCCACAACCTTGCCCTACAGGCCACAGGCCAACAGCAGAGTGGAACGCCTCTACGGCAGTCTTATCAGGACCCTAGAAAAAATAATGGATGGCAAAGCCAAAGACACATGGCCACTATACATGAAACATGCATTACTAGTATCCTGAGTCCACACCTATCAAGGGACAGGCTATTCACTGTTTGAACTAACATACGTAAAGATCCCCCTAGGGAAATCCCCCACAGTAAAACAAGTACCAAATCTACAACACATACGCCTCAAAGCTAAAATAGCAGAAATAAAAAGGCTCAAAACACAAAAGGTAACCTCTACAGAGGAACCACTTCCCATTGATTCCCCCGTCTGGGTCCTAGCTGGAAGCAGAAAGAAACTAGACTCAGTACATAGAGGACCAGGAAGAATCATCAAGTACAGACCAGACTGAAACACCTATCTAGTGAAATTCCAAGGTGCCAAGACCCCTATTATCAAGAAATATCACAGAGCCTGTCTCTGCCTTAGCAAAGGAGAACACTCAACCAGACTGGTACCATTTAGTAAACAACTCCAGGAACATCAGACAGCAGCTGTTAAGGCAAAGCCCCCTCCTGATGTACCAGAGTAACCCCTTAAGGGGGGTGTCAAGGGTCTGGATGTACAAACATTCTGGCTACTGCCAACTTACTTAACATCCAGCCATTTCCCAATTTGGTGCCCTTTCAATATACAGTTCAACATACCAGGAATGGCAACCAAGCCATATCACATGACTGTCCAAGTATCCAGTGGCTCAAATTCATCCCGCACATGACCAACCCCTAGGTTTGATCCAACTAAATCTCTGCCACAGCCAAATCTATATAAGCCTAAAATATTTTCCAATAAAAGATACTTCTCTTCTTTCCTAATTCCATATTTGAAGCTTCCCAAAAGGTGCTCCTTATCAATTAGTTGTTTTTGGTTTTACAACGCCCATTTTAGAATACCCAAAAAATCCACCCATTTTCCCAGATTTTACTGCCAAATTCAAACAACCAACACAATATTTTTAAAATTTGTGTTTCATATTGTGTGCCCTATTTTAGATACCTTGGTATCATTCTTGATTAAAATACATTGCACACAACATTTGAGTGATTTTGTTTACATAGTGAGTTGTTATTGTGTTTTGTTTTTGGATTGAGTTTTGACACACCGTGTCAGAAATGACAATTTGGATGCTCCTAAATCTCAAAATACGGAACCAGAGTCAAACCCTAGACAAAAACCTTTTCAGACCCCCAGACCCATGGGCTGGGAACCCAATAACCCGCTACTGATTGATAAAGTTGTTACCAGTCCTCCAGGACCCAACCCCTTAGCCATCCCGCAGGATTCTGCAAGCAAACCGCCAGTGCAAGATGCTGAGAATTTCCCTGAGGTGCCAACGCCTGACACCAGCAGTTTGCTTGGTAAAATGCACAAGTTTCTCAATGAGAGTTATTCCAAACTCCCCCAAAGTCCCAGGGGGAGGCACTGAACCTGTGGAGGCACCCAATACCTAAATTGACAAAAAGAAGGATTTAAATTCTTCTCATCCCAAAGCAGCCAGTGGCAAACCGCCAGTGCTAAGCGCCACACTGCCATCTGAGACCCCCAATGCCGACCCGCCTGAGCCCAGAAAACCCAACCAGGAAGTTAAGCCTGACAGTGTGGCATAAATACCTGTCAGGCCAAGATCAACCCCCATTGTCATTTTTAAATAAAGGTTATGAGATATTGGTTTCCCCAATTATTGCCGTATTTTATTCTTGTCATCTGCCAGTTAACTCAAAGATCATCTGACCCCCCTGCCAGCCCGCCAGCTACATACTGTCTGCCAGGTACTCCCTTTGGTCCTGTCCATTTCACAGAGTACCCCTTAAAGCCTGAGTATAAGGACTACACTGCTGACAACATACTAGCCTGGGATCCCTTGGCCAGAACTACAGAGTTAACCAGATACAGTTGAGAAGGCCCTTGGTACGTTACCAAACCCTGCCTGTTCAGATATAAATACAACTTCCTTCCTGCCTACCAAATAGACATAGAACCACCTGTCACCCCCAAACCAATGCCTGCCTCTGCCGTCAAGCTCCCACTGGACCATACCAACAAGCTTTTTGGAATTGTATATATTAATCTCATGGGATTAATAGATACTATTGTCCCTGACACTGGTCTGTGGTTGTGGGTGGGCAAGTCAATGTGCTACCTTATTAAGTTAGCATCAATCCTTTGGTGGGCCCTGCCCACCCAGTCCGCAACCTGCCAGTTCCCAAACGCCAGCAAGCTGGCCAATCAGGGTTGGTTCCCTGACACACCGTGCTTGGGTGTATTTTGTCACCAATTCACATTTTAAACATATGGGTCATTATTTTAGGGATTAGGCCATTTTCTAATACACATGCTGCTCAAGTTGCAGCATAACACAGTTCAATTTTGAAAAAGTAACTAATTAACATTTTATATTTAAAACATTAATAACTCAATGAAAAATTAATATTTTTTCACACTGTAAACTATCAAAATGAAGCTAAAAATCCTATATTTCTATTGTTGTAAAAATTTTAATATGTATACTATACTCAATATTAAAGCTAAAATAATTTAAAAGAGTATAATCCAGATTTTATTATATGATTATATCTAATGATATAAAGCAGATCACTTCAAAGCTAATAAATACTCTTTTTTAATATACAACAGACTTTTTTATTTAACAAAATTAAAGATAAGATTGAGAGCTTTATTTTTGCATTTTATTTTATTTAAAAAGCTCAATTCTTTAGGATTTTATAATGGTTTGAAGTTAGGGTGTTTTTATCACTGTTTAGATTGATTTTAAGGTTCAAGTGAGCTTCAAACCTCAAATTAAGCATTCTTTAAATGGAATTCTTTAATTTTTTATCATTTTAAAAATATGCAGAAAAGTTATAATTAACTGAATACATCATTTTAATTGATTTGCATTGATTACAAAGAGGATATGATGTAATGATAATAATGCTTAGCTGCTTCACATGTATCACTTGTGCATGAAAACTGGGTATTTAATTAATTCTGCAAACATAAATTCAAGTTCAAACTATAATAAAAGCTATCACACCATTTCTTTCATAATGGTGTCATTTAGCTTGGTATATAAGAGCTAAAGCACCACAAAGCTTCTAATCCAAAAGACCCCATTCAAAGGCCACATTCTGATCATAACTACTCCATCATTAAGGCACACATCAGAGATCTGACCTAAATACAGATTCAAAATACTACCATGTCCTCAGTTAAATTTACTTCTGCCATGCTACCCTTTTTTCCTTGGGAGCTTCAACAAAAAGAGAGAGAATCGCAATGTTAAAAAAGGCATTCCTCTTTATTGCTGGTGATGATCTTGATAATTTCATCAAGCACTTCCTTACTCAAACTGAATTTGGGAAAGCTCAGTTCCTGCCAACTATTCAAAATCAAAAAGGCAATGAGTTCATTGAAAACTTAAAGGATCTCATGAAATCTTCTCCCCAAAAATATCTCCCAGCCTTGTGATCTCTGGTTACTTCCAGTTACTCTTTAAAAGAGCTTAATGATATGGGGTTTAATATAGCCAAAAGTGAGTTTGAATACTCAAGAAAAATAAATAAAAATAAAAATGTAAGTTTAAACAAAAAAGCCAAAAAAATAATAACTATTCATTAAAAAAAGAAATAACTAAAAAATAATTAAAAAATTGCTGTAAAATTCTTTTGAAACAAGCCAGTTTACAAAAAAGTGCCTGAAAAAATTTATAAAGATATAGAAAAAGAGATGAGTAATTACTCAACTGAAATTAAATACTCTCTACTTAAAACAAAAAAAGAAATATATGAAAATATGAAAATAAAAAATGAAATTTCAGTTTCAATTTCTACTTACTATAAATTAATCCATAAAAATATAATAAAAAGTTTAAAACAAACCAATATGTACAATATTTGTAATTTAAAAAATTCACTAGAAAAAAAAGGAAGAATGTGAAAGTAAAATCTTGCCATTACCAGAATCTATAGACAATGACTTAAAGACAATTAATCAGCACCAAGACTTTTATATTCATCAAAATTGTGAATATAAAAAAGATATTAATGAATTAGATGATGAGTCTTGTGTTGTAGTTATAGATTATTGTCAGGATTTCTGGATATTGACTAATTAATGGTTTCAATAAAATAACGCGGGCCAGCAGTTAATTGCTCTTGGGAAGGGTTTCAACAAAATAATGCGGGCCCCGGGTTGTGGAATCAGTGATCAAATTATATCCTGGCATCAACCTACTCGTGCATTACAATTAATTAATGGTATATGCATTTACTGCTCATTAATTAATCCACCTCAAACCACCACCTCAAACATGCTTCCCATAATAATTACTATTCTAAAACTTTAAATGAATCCTAGAACAAGAGGGCAGTCATATGCACTGTCATCTGCATTACATCTAGAAGAGTCCAACATGGACTGGGCTGTCAGGCCAACCACTCTAAGATAAAAGGCTTTGAGCCTATTGTATTAGAGTAGCTCTTATTAGTGTAACAATCATCTTGTGAACTAGTAGCCAACTGTTGGCTAGCTAGCCCTGGATAGTGGCCCAGGCAGGCAGCTGAAAAGAGATTCAGCTGTGCGGCGTGTCTAGAACAAACACAGTAAGCCAAGGAAGTTGTCAAGCAAGCTTCCACAAAATCCACCCTGAAAAGGCCAGGCCTCCTGCCGTGTTGACCTAATGCTACTTCAGTCTCTTCCCAGCGTTGTGAGCTAACTCAGATAAAACGCGGGCAGGCGGGCCGCCTTAAAGCCAGTCCATTAGAATAAAAGACTGATGATTCCGTATTGACTTGATGATTGATCCAAGTCCTATTTCCTTAATATGATCCTCTCTTAGGCTTTATTAGTAGAGCAAAAGATGATACTGTTGTCATACAGTATAATTATCTATAGTAAAATATAGAGACAACCCATGAACTGTATCCAGAAGTAGGAAGAACCGTCCCAAATCCCCTAGGCTTTGGGCCCAGTCAGACTTGCTACTTCTGCAGAAAACAAAGTATTCCAGACCGCAGGTTATGCCAAAGTCACAGGTTCTCTGTACTTTCCTAATGTTAGAAGACTTAGGATATCATCTGGTGGATGATAAAATACCATGGTCTGCAGATTTTCTGACAATTATAAAGAAAACTTAAAGGTTGGAGGTGGTCCAATTGAGACCAATAATTGTTTTTATTCAAAAAAACCAATCTCATTATTAGGGTTTGCATTAGTTTTTAAGGAAAACAATAAAATTAAATATGAATATCAAGATTTTTGTCTTAAATATTATCACATGTTTCTTTATTTTCAGGTGAGTGTTTTATAAAAATTCTTAAATTAGATAGATTTAAAAAAATAAAAAATACAAAAGTATGGACTGATAATGGAAATCATTTTAGATCATATGAATTTTTATATTACTTATTTAAAGAGGCATTTAAATATATTAAGGGTTCTATAAAATATAATTGTTTTGTGGAATTTCATGGAAAAAGCATTGTTGATGGTCACTTTGGTGTAATATCAAAAACATTAAAAGAGAAAGAAAATCAGCTTTATATTAATAATATAAATGATATTAAAAATATTTTTGAGCAAGAAGAAAAAAGAAAAGAATTATATAAATCAGCGCTATCAGGCTCAAATATTTCTCAAAAGTCATTCTTTTATATTTATGAAAGAAAAGTTAGGCCTATAAGGAAAGAGCTCAAAGTTAAAAATCTGTGCATTAATCTTTCATATTTGATGAAAAATGTGAAGTTGTATACTTCACCTTTAACATTTGAAATTTTCTCAGAATATTCTTAGATAACTTATCATTTGAAATCATGTGATGATACCAGAGAAACAAAAATATCAGAAGATGCTAGTGGTGCACTAGGGAAAGTTCATGAAGTAGGGCAGCATACTAGAGGGTGTATTTTAAATAGAGTTATCAGTCTTTCAAAAACAACAACATTTTTTTCTGAAACAAACTAAGAATATTTATGATGAGCCAAAGATAGGGTAATAGCATTTATAGCTTTGGGGCTGCTATTACTCTCCCATGCAACTCATCATAAATATTTTTGTTTTGTAGTTTGTAGTAGTACTTAAAATATTTTCAGTAATACTATAAGTTGCAATTTTCAATTCTAAAATTGATGATTTATTTTTTAAAAAAAATCATCTAGGCCCAAGATCAATTAAAGTTTTGGAATTTTTTGATTGTATTTTAAGCTTTCTGAATAATTTGAATATGAATAATGTGATTAAGTTATAAAAGAATAAATCTGGCGCCTAGGCATAACAAGAAAAATAATGACCCATATGTACACCAAAAGTCAAATCACACCGTTTTGTTTGTGAATCAATGTATTTCAGATTGTATTTTAAATGGTTTTGCTTTGTGCGTGAGCACTTCTTTGCTGTGTTGACCCATTTTGCCCATTAACGCCAAAATCCCTGTTAACAGAGTATATATTTTAATCTGATAGTTGTATTTTGTTTAAATCTGAGGTATTTTTGGTTGCAGCATAGCTTTTAAAACTACTGTAATATACATCAAGGTGTTGTTTGACATCTGGATTATCCTTGTGTAAGTTTGATTTTTTCTGTTGTTCAGTTGTGTATTGTTAAATTTGAATGTGTTCATGTTATTTATCCATATTTGATGTGTCATATCAAAATTATTATCAGCTTTTGTCTCATGTGTCATCAGAAAAAAACTTGTGCCAGTTATTTTTTGTTTTATGTGCAAGTTTATATTGCTTTAATCTGACTTTGATGTGTTCATCTCAACAGCTGTGAAAAGTACAGTTGTTGTAACTGTGCTGTTTGAGCAGAGTTACAAGGGGAAAATATTTAGAAGCTAGATAATAATCTTTATTGAGAGATAGTAATTATACAGTCATTATGAGTCAATGGATACAGGAACATGATTGTGTTGATCACACGGTTAGATGGTGAAGGAGGGTGGCTTGATCCTGGTAATGATTCAAGCACCAAAACAAGGTATCTACCATAAAGAATCATCATCTGTTCATGCTGTTGGATTTGCCAATTCAAGTTGACTTCCTAGTCTGGCTTTGAGTGGCCGGGTAATCAGATTGTGGGTCACAAACCTGCTTGGTTGGAACCTTGCTGGTGGGTCAAGCCTGCTGTTTTGACACCCCCCCCAACTGAAGGTTGGCCTCCTCTGGAGGTAGGTTGTCAGGAGCCCAGGCGCCAATCTGGACTAACTATTGTTCTGTGGCAAGCAGGGCAGTTTTGTGTTGTTTCTGTCTTGCTTTGCAGGGTTGTAGGCAATTGTGGTGTAAGGTCTTGTCTTGCTTGTGTTTCCCAAGCCCTTGCACAAGGTAAGTGTTATTGTTGTTTACCTTTAGAATGATTGCTGGGCCTACTTTCTTGGGTTGTAGTTTGCTTTTATCAACGTTCACAACCCAAACTTTGTCCCCAACTTCATGCCTATCTTGGATGGGGACAAAGGTCTTTTGCAGACGTTCATTTTCTTTTTCTGTTTGCCTGCTGTTGACCTCTATAACTTGAGGGTCTGAGCACAGGGGGACTTTACTTGGGATTTCCTGTTTGGGTCCTGTTAATGCTTGAATGATATTTGGCTGTGTGCTGTATACCAACTCAAAAGGGCTTTTTCCGGTGGATCTATTCACTTGGGTTTGGCACACAAGTAATGCAGTCAGTAGCTGCTTATACCAATCTTCAGGTCTCCCGGCGGTGAGTTTGGCTAGGGCTTGCACAAGGCTGACATTAAGCCGATCTACAAGCCCATTGGCCTGTGGGTGGTATGGTGCTGTTACAGTATGTTTGACCCTATTTTTAGCAAGGTATACATTGGTGTTTTTGGAGGTCAATTCTTTTCCTCCATCAGTTATCAGGAGTTCTGGCTTTCCAAACTTGCTGATTATCTCTTTTCCAATGAATTGCTGTGCCTCATTGCCAGTGTGTGCCTTTACTGCTTGGGCTACTGACCATCTTGTAGCAAAGTTGATGGTGGTGATGATGTATTTCTTATTGTTGTGTTTTCCTGGCATGGGGCCAACAACATCAAGGGCCCACACCTTGAAGAGTAGTTGTGTGTGGATGGGTAGTGCTGAATTTGGAGGGGTTTCACTTTTGGCAAATTTATTGCATACCTCACATTGGTCTATGACTTCATGAACGTCACAATATAGGGTTGGCCACCAGGCCTTGTGTTTAAGGAACTCATATAGGTTTCAACTTTTGGTGTGTCTGAGGTCTCTGTGATATTGTAGGATGGTGTCTACTTGCTGGTGCGTGGGGATATAAGAGATGGTAGTACCATTGGACATCTTTCTGTGCAGGGTCCCATACACGTCAGCAAATAGGTGTTTGTTTTTGATGACTGTTTCCTTGGTTATGTTGGTTGTACCAGGAGGGAAGCCCTTGTATTTTATTTGTAGTATCAAGAGAGGCCAGTCTGGGTCAAACCCATTTTCCCCTCTTGTGGCACAGACATATAGGCGTGAGAGGGCTTCTGCCATGGCAAGCTTGGGACCAGGTTTATACTGTATGAGCATATTGAATCTCTCCAAGAGCTCCATCCAGTGGGCTTGGCGGAAAGATAGATTTGCTTGAGTTTTGAAATATATGAGCAACTTGTGGTCAGTTAATGCTGTGAATTCTTCCTGCTGTTCTAGATAACAACGCCATTTGACTAGATAGCATACAATGGCCAGCAGTTCCTTGTTGTGGATAGGGTATTGACACTTGCCATCTGTCAACTTTTGTGATTCATAAGCTACAGGCAGGAAGTCACAATCATTATTTTTGATTTGTAGAACTCCCCCAATAGATGCATCTGAGGCGTCAGTTTCCATTTGGTATTCCCCATCATGTTTGGGGTATTGCAGGATAAGAGCTTTTGTGAGCTTCTCCTTGAGGCGTCTAAAACAGAGGTCATGTTGGGGGGACCACACAAACTTGGATTTGGCGCCTGTTATGGCAGATAAGGGGGCAGTCAAAATGCCACAGTCAGGTATGAAGCGGTGTATATAGGCCACCATCCCCAAGAAGGTGTGGAGTTCCAACTTATCCTTGGGTGGCGGCATCTTGTAGATGGCCTGTATATTTTGACTTTCAGGTTTGATGCCATCCTTTGAGACTATGTGCCTTAGGAAGGGTAATTGCTTGCAGAAGAACTGGCACTTGGAGGGTTTGGCCAACAGTTTGTGTTGCGCCAGGGTAGCAAAGACTGCCTCTAGGTCCTTGTGGTGCTGTTTTACTGAGAGGCTGTAGACAATTATGTTGTCTAGGTAGACTAGGGCATGCTTGCCTATGTGTGAAGCAAACACTTTATTCATGAAGGTCACAAAGGTGGAAGGGGCGTTTGTCATGCCAAAGTTGAGCACCACACACTTGTATGAGCCGTATTTAGTGCAGAAGGCTGTTTTGGGGATGTCTTCCTCCTTAATTCAAATATGGTTGTAGCCTGCAGTCAGGTCAATCTTGGAGAAGACTGAGGCTCTTCCCAAAGCGTCAAAGAGATTGTCAATCAGTAATAGTGGGTAACAATTTTTGATGGTAACTTTGTTTAGGGCACGGTAGTCTGTGACCAGACGTAAGGTACTGTCCTTCTTGGCCACAAAGAATACGGCGGCCCCAAAGGGAGACTGTGAGGGGCAGATAAGTCCTTTCTCCAATGCTTCCTTGAGGTAGGCGTGTAGGGAGTTGTCTTTGTTTAGGGTCAATCTGCAGATAGGGCGCAATTTGGGTACAGCTCCTTTGAGTTGGATGGAGTGTTAAATGTGTTTCTCTGGGGGCAATCTGAGTAGAGCTTCCTTGAATATTTCTGGATGATGGGCCACAATTTTGGGATCCTGAGGCGTGGAGGTATCCTTGTGGTCTTTGAAGTGTATGATCTTATACTGGCAGGAGTCCCAGTCAATTGCTGTGACAGTCCACATGTTTGGTGGTTTGCAGGCGGGGCTAATGTTGGCCAAGAAAAAGTTTGGTTGTTTATTGCAGGTAGAAGCCTAGTAGGGAATGATGGCTACTAGGGATGGTAAGGCCTATCTAGTAGGTGTAAAGACTACTAGAGGCAGATGTTGCCTCCACCCAGCAGAAGATATTGGCTGCTATGGGCTAGAGTTCTTCACCTAGCAGGAACTGTGGCTGTGAATGGGTGAAGAATGAGATAGCTAGCAGGAAACCTTGTCTATTTGATGTGGAGAAGGTTTTGGACCCCTGGCAGGTGATGCAGGCTGCCAGGGAGGGGAAGAGGTCTGAGGGCTCTATGTACCCTGATACACTTACAGAAGGTCTGTGAGCAAGCATCCTACCTAACAGACTGGTAGGGTGTCCTTGTTTATGCCCCTATGGGAGCTTTTGGGGAGAATCCAGAGTGAGCACTGGAGGGCATGCATATGATCAGGGGTGTCACCAGGGTGGTTGCTTGGGGAAGTAGCTGCAGAACTTGGTGTGATCAGGCCTCTGGGAAGTAAAGCTGATTACTCTGCAACTGAAAGCCCAGACTTAATCACCTGAGTAAGTAAAAACAACAACATAGGCTTTGAGGATCTATGGCTGGATGGCCTAAGTGGAATGCCACTTGTGAGGGCCCAGTCAAATGCCAGTTTAATGTAGACTCATGTCTTGGTCTACAGGTTCTGGTAACGGGGATTGAGATAAAGAACCAAGGTGGTTCACAGAATCAGCAGAGAAGACTATTGAGAGGAAATGTTTGATCACAGAGAAGGCTAGTTGAAGGACTGTTGGTTCATATTAAAGTTTGGAACCAAAATGGTTCATTGTTCAGGTGGAACCAAGATGGTTCCTAGTGAGGATAAGTGGAAGGGCTCAAAGATCATGATGCAGAAGTAGCTGGTCATGATAAAGGAGTATACAGAGGACTGATAGGCTGTTTAAAGACAGGAAAGGAGATGTTCTGTGAACTAAGATAGACTGTTTGCTGGTTAAGCTAAAGATCTGGAGGATGTGGTTGAAGAGCTGGCTGAAAACCCCAAAGATGATGGTGAAGAACTAGTGGTCCAGAGAAATGAGCCAATATTTTGCCAAATTGATTTGCCAAGGTGGTAAAATGTGGAATGTTTTGCCTTGGTTTAGTAGTAACCTCAAGAATGAATGTGGATAGAAGTGTGGGTAAGATATTTATTTATTAAGTTCCTAGGATAGATGAAGGTATGTTGCTATGAGAGCTGGATACAAAGTTGTTTTGGTGGGATGTTTTCCCTGGATTTTACTATATTTGTAAATATATGGGGAAAACGTTGAAGAAGTTCAAAAATAATAATTTAAATAGTAGAATACTATTTTAATTGGTTCAGGTTGAATGCAGGAAAGACTGGTGCCAGAATAATGGACCATTTAACACTTGGGTGTGCAAAGAGTTGTTGCTTTGAGCGGTTTGAGCTGTGGAAATTATTTTCCTAGTTGGATCCCGGTGGAACATTAGAAATGGTCTATTTCCGCGCTCTGCATTCATTGGTTGATTTATGGCAGGTTTCCTGATGAAAATGATTGGTTGGAAGCCAAAAGCTTAAAGTGTAAGCAAGGAAATAGTGAATTAATACTTTAAACTTTTAAGAAAGTAAGTATGTAAGCTTAAGTTATTATAAAAAAAGTGAGCAACAACGGTTTAAGCTTCTGAAGAAAGCCATTTTGAAGGCAGAATTGTTGGAAAAAGGACACTATAAGAAGGTGGCTGGCTGGAAAGTTACAAGATCTTTCCTGGTCTTTCCAGGTCTTTTTGGAGGTCTTTTCCGGGCCTTTTGAGTTTCTGCCAAGAGGTTTTTGAAAGCATTTTGATCACCAACTGGAGTTTGATTGGACTGATACAATTGGAATACCAAGGCCACTAAAGATATACAGAGAGCTGAAGACCAAGAATAAGGAGCTGGATCCTAAGCGTGGTGCCGGAGTCCAAGTTTAAGGTGCAGGAGTTCAAGACCAAGTACAAAGAGTCCAAGATATTGTTGAAGGACTACAAGTATTGGCAAATTCATATTGTTTTCTTGACCCCCCTGGGCCATATACCAGAAGGTTTCTAAGGGGATCTTCCTTCTGAGAGTGAATAAAAGCCCATTTTGACCCTTATACATATTTCTGAGATACATTTTCTCTTACTAGAGAATGACAATCCCTTCCAACTGGTCCCTAGCTACAATCCAGGACACACTTTGGGGACTAGTGGACAGAAACCTCACAATTGCCTTCAGGTTTTCCTTCTTGTCCAGTGTCTCTGTGATGCGCACAAAGACGTGGACGCGTAGGAGTTGGTCCACTGAGTCAGGGTAGATCTGGTGGTTGACACCTTCACGCTTCATGGTCAACACTGAGGTTGCCCAGTCTACGTGAGGATTGCTCTTTCATAACCAGTCTAGCCCCAGTACAATGTCAAACCTTGGGGAGTTGATGACGGGACCTTGAGTGATGGAATGTAAGTTCTCAAGCATGACAGAGAAGGGGGCTGTTTTCCTTGTCACAGCAATGTGATGTTCATCAGCAAGGACCACGTTTTTAATCTGCAAAGTATTGGTGGCTAGCTTGAACTTATCTACAAAGCTGCTGTTGACTAGGGTTTGATCTGCACCCAATTCCAGGAGTGCTGAGCCTGTGTAACTGCAAAAACAGAAAGGATAGGACATCAGTTTATTGGAATGTCTGGAAATGGTGTACAGTACTGGGTCCTGAGAGGGTACTTGGATCATTGGACATTGGTCCACATCCTCAGGTTGGTACTCATTGTTGGGCAAGTCAGGAGTTGTGTGGGGAGAGCTTGGCTTGCTTAGTGCTCTCCCCGGGATTTTCCCTCATCTTGATTGCCTTGTGTGGCAGTGATATGGAAATGAGTACAATTCAACTGGCCATTGTTTCCATTTTCATGTCTGTTTGAGCTTGTGGGTTTATGGTTGGCGTTATTCCCATTGCTTCCAGGGGGTGGTCAAGTGGAGTGCCTGCCTGTGTGGGAATCCTTGGGTCCCTCTTGTTTTCCAGTTTGTGCCTTGTTAAGGGTGTTGGATGTTTGCTCCTCTTTTTCCGCTTTGTGGTACAGGCTTTTCAGGCTGGTTACCTGGTCCAGGTTCACATGTCTCATTACATGCAACTTAAGGGCGTCATATTACATGAGGTGTGTAGCTGGGGTGTCAAAGGCCATGTCAGATGGTGCACAAAGTCAGAGTTTCTTGTAGGCGCAGGTGAGTTCCTTCACAGTGCCTGTCTGGGTTAGGTTCTTCACTTGGCGCATGATCATGAGCGCCATGTCCTTAAGCACAAACCTTTTCAAGAAGTCTTGCTTGAAGGTATCCCAGTTCTTGTTGGTGTGTTCTTTGTGCCACTTGTCACACCAGGTGCCAGCGTTGTGGGTCAGGCGGATGGAGATTTTTGCAATCCAAAATTGCTGTGGGCATTCCATCTGGGCCAGCTTGCTCTGGGCGGACTGGATCCATGTGGCAGTGTTGTTGTTGTTGGCCCCAGCAAAAGGTTCTAAGGCAGCACTTTGCAGTCTTTGGGCTACGTAGGTGGGCATGGTGTTTTTGTTGGTTGGTTGCAGAATAGAGGAGGGAGCCTGAAAGAACCCTTGTGCAGATATAGTGTTGAAGGTGGGTAGCGGAATCACCGTGTTCTGGTACAGGACAAAGCCATCAGGTATCTCGGTACCAGGGGTGTATGGGTCCAGTCCAGCGGGAGGCCAGACATAATTCTGTCAAGGATTTGTTGGCTGCGGCGTGTGTAGGCAACAGGTGGAATTTTTCAAGATAAGGTAGGATGGAGAACCTACTGCTGCTATCAATGTCGTAACTGTGCTGTTTTAGCAGAGTTACAAGGGGAAAATATTTAGAAGCTAGATAATAATCTTTATTGAGAAATAGTGATTATATAGTCATTGTGAGTCAAGAATAACAGGAACATGATTGTGTTAATAACATGGTTGGAAGATGAAGGGAGGTGGCTTGATCCTGGTAATAAGTCAAGCGCCAAAACAAGGTATTCACTATAAAGAATCATCATCTGTTCATGTTTTTGGATTTGGCAATTTGAGTTGACTTCCTAGTCTGGCTTTGAGTGGCCGGGTAATTGGATTGTGGGTCACGAACCTGCTTGGTTGGAACCTTGCTGGTGGGTCAAGCCTGCTGTTTTGACACAGTATTCAAAACCAAATGCTAAAAACATTTCTCAGCAAAACAATTCTTGGCCCTGAAATTCATAAATGATAAACTCCAAGTAAACACATAGGCATAAGACAATTATTAAATACTAAAATAAAAGGCAACAATGCAAAAACTTTTTGAAATGAGACAAAATTTTGAAAACAAGTAATCTGACAAACAGGCTCAATTATTTTAGCAATTTTGGGCCTGAAGATTGCAGATAACAGCACAGAGGCTATAAAATTGACTCTGCAGCTAATGAGGCTCTGAGCAGGCATATACACTAACATTAACTTCATTTTCATGGAGTTTTGGAAGCCAAAATTTAAATATTGTTGTTTTTTTAAAACTTGGGATTTATTTAACTACTGGAATAGTTTTGAGCTACAACTCAGCTCATATGGGTGTTTGGCAATGATTGATGTCATCATCAGGTGAGATTTTCCGAACTGAGCCATTTGAAGTTATCAAAAATTTGATGATACCATAATTCAGTTTTTTGGTTAAAAAACATAAAACTACCTGGTTTTTGTGTTTTGGAGCTTTAAACAGCTTTTTTGAATATTTTGTTAAAATGTTCAGCTGTTTTGCTATAACTCACTTCTGGCCTATAAATTAATTAATATCTACATACTTCTTTAGGAGCTTCTTTTTGGTTTAAATTTCTTGTCTTTTGCCTTTACAAGACTGGGCAATTCTGGTTAAGATGAAACTATCTGTGACAAGTGTCAGGAATCCAACCTGTGGGGGGTTCCTGAGAACTTGCGGGCGGACGGCCTGCGGGCCCATCAGGGAGAGCCTACCACAGGATTGGGGCTAACTTTACAATATAAGATAACAATTTTCCAAGGATTGCCCAAGGTCCGCTTGTAGGCACCATAGAATCAATCAGCCCAGTGAGGGTGATATACATCACCCCAAATATTTGGGTGGAAGTGGATTCATCAGTGGCAATGGATTCTTGCGGGTGGTTGAGCCGCGGGATGAGGGGTGGCGTCATTGGAACCAAATATGCAGGCAGGAAATTATACTTGTCTTGGAATAGCAGAGGAGGTATGATGATTTTGATGCCTTCTCTGTATACAGTTTCAGTCTCTCTAGTTCTAGCTTCAGGGTCATGGATGAGGATCTCCTCCAGAGTAAACTCTGAATATGCTGGGTTGGGTGGGTACTTGGTAAAATTTACTGGGCCAAAGGGAGCTCTTGGTGGACGGTAAAGTTCGGGTGGCTGGTCCGCGGTTTCTTGGGGTATGTGGGCACGGGGGACAGGCTGCGAGGAGTAGACTGTAGATGAAGTAAAACTAATAACAAGTATGGTATGATCTGGTTGAACCAAAGGTTCATATCACTTTATTGCAATAATGGCAATGGGCATCTTCCTGGCGGCCCAGGGTATAAGTATGCCCATCTGTCATGGCAAAACTTTCAAAGATTTTCATGGCCTAGGTTTTCCCATCTACTAGGTCCTCACAGCCCTTGGTGGCAACAATTGAGGGGGTTATTTCATTGGCTGACTTGCAACTAGAGCACTCAAATTCCTTAACCAGGTCATGGGACGGGTCATCTCTGGGTGGCCCGCTTCTTATAGAAGGTATCTTTGTTTCTTCTTCCGTAGTGGCCCAGGTTATTCTGGGGTCTGTGGCTAACCCGGCTCGTTGATTGGTTGGGTTAACAGAAACCTCTAGCGCGGGGGGCATTGTTGTAGGCAAACTTGGTTCATCAAACTTCAGGAGACTCTCCAAAGTCAAATCCAATTCTGATTTGAACCCCAAAAACTGTGGCTGGCCCTGCGGGCTGGCAGCCCGCGGGGCGTCAGGGTTTGACTCTCATAGTTGAGGCCTTTTGATTATCATAGTTGACAGGAGTTTGTCACTCGTGACAACAAGCATGATGACAATCAAATGAAATAAAACTTGAAAAAATTCAATTTGAGCATTTTTTTCTAGACCATAAAAAATAAATTTTCAATATTTCTGAATTTAGAAAATGTTGAAGATAAGTTTGAAATGCCAAAATGTATTGTTTAATAGTTACACTGAGTTTATTTCTGGAGTTTAGAAACCCAAGTTAGCTCTCATAAAGACAATTGGTGAGCTTTATTGGAGATAAATTTGAAAAGTTCATAGTGAAATTAATTTTGACAAAAAAATCCCAATAGGGGAATTATTTGTTAGTTGGATATCCAACTTGGGTTTTTCAAAATCTGACTTGCAAATTTGACTTTGTTACATAAGCTGAATTCTAGGCTTTGGAGAAATTCAAAAACGGGTGCCATATCAAATTTGGCATTACACTAGCTAATTTCTGGTTTATGGTACCACTACTAAAAATTAATTTTATGGAATTAAATATAGTTAAATCACCATTCTGGCTATACAGGACCAGATCCAGTAAGTGTCCAGAGGTGGTCCACCACAACCCTAGTTCGGATCGTTTTTTAGGATTTTTCGAGCAAGTTTCAATCTAACTCGATTTTAAAATCAGCTCAAATAAAATTTATCAAAACTAAAGTACACAGTCTAAAATCGATTGAACCCAATCTCGGATTAGTTACATCAATTTCTTATGAATTCGGATTGAAATCAAGAACCTTAGTAAGAATCGGTATTACACATCCTTACCAGAATGCTCAACTCTCTTTTTAGCCCATAACTTTCACACTTATCCCTTGAGGCCAAGCAAAATGAAGTAATAAAATACACTATCATATGTCTAAGAAAGAGTAGAAGCATAAAGTATTAAGCAATATATTTTAGAGTTGAGCTGTGCGCCTTCTCTGGTAAAAAAATCTACCCCGGTCATGGTAGACTTTATGTCCGCACCGACAATCGGGTACTTAAAATCCTTTAAATGTATATTAATGTTATAGTCATTCCGTTTTGTAGACTCCAAATGTCTGTCTCTCTTTTTACAGCGCAAGAAACCCAGTAAAATCCACTGGACAATTGTGTTCCGTCGCATGCACAAGAAGGGAATCACTGAAGAAGTTGCCAAGAAGCGTACCCGCAAGACCGTTAAAGTTCAACGCAGCATTGTTGGTGTATCTCTTGAAAAGATTACTGCTCTTCGTAATGAAAAGCCCGAAATTCGTGCCGCTGCCCGTGAAAAGGCCATTAAAGATGCCAAGGCTAAGAAGGAAAAATCTAAGGCTGAAAAGAAGGTAAACAGTTTAGTATGTACGATACTAACATCTAGGCTGCTGGTGGAACTAACCCCAACAACAAAATCTCAAAGCAGCAAGCTAAGGGAGCTCGTCCAGCTGTAGCTGCTAAATCCCGATAAATAAAGATGAATAAAGACACAATTTCTCCCTTTTTCGTATTATTATGATTAAGAAGATAACTTTAAATTTATTTAACTCATTTTTTGTACATGAGCTAAAAAAATAGATCCTCCCTTTTTTAAAATATTGGTTAAACGATAGTGCAGTTTTTTAGTTTAGGCTCCAAACTAAAATAGTTTTGATTTTATCTTATAAGCTTTCTTCTGTGTTTTTACTATAGGGTAAAATATCATAATAAAAGTTAGTTGTCTCACTAAGGACTTAATATTTAATTAAATATTCTTTTTATTAATAAAATATTTATGATAAAATTTTGCAACTTTTGTTGACTTAGTATAAAACTATAGCTTGTTTTAAATACGGTGTAATAGAGTTCCTTTATTAATTTATTTACCATATTAACAAGTTTTAATATATATTTGTCTGAGAGAGGGCTAAGGTGTCAGTACTTCAGCCTACCTAGAAAAATATGAAAAAGGACTAAAAATAAAAAAAGTGAGAATAAATGCTCTGCAAGAGCAAAAAGTTACTCAAGAAGGGTGATGTGAGGCCTTATTCATAGAGATGTTGAATGATAAACTAGGGCATGTAAGACCTTTGGATTTGGATTTAAGAAATATAAAAAAGTAGCTATAGTCTGCAACATTAACTTGATAGACCCAGCTAGTAATATATATTGAGTAAACAAAAGAGAAAGTGTGCATAACATACCTAACATATAAACCAGACTAATGTATTGAAAAGTGAGCTATTTGTAATTTATCAGGGAACCAACCATGATCAGCTGGCCTGTGTAACAACTCATCATACAGAGTGTTAACCCAACCAATTATGAGGGCTCAATATACTTGGTGGTATAGACAACAATGAATGTGATGGGCTTAGAAGGCCCCAGTAGGGGCCAGGCTGAGTGTAAGAAGAAGCTAGTTGTGGCTGTTCCTTATAATACATGTTGTTGGTGTTACCTAGCATGAGCCCATACTGGTTAGAATTTAACTGGTGGCTCCCAAACCCAAGGTAACTTGTGAGCACAGCAGAGAGGATGAGAGAATTCATCTTCTGATCCTAAAAAAGGGTAACTAAGCTTAGAGCTATGTTCTAGTTGCTTTTTATGATAATGTTTTAAGTGATATTAAAGAGGATCAATTCTCTTAATGATAGCACAACCTATCATCAAGAAATAGTTATTTATTATATAGCAGTGTCCCTGTGGGGCAGAGACATTGAAAAGCATTGGATAGGGAACCCAAGACATTTGAAGGTCTCTGAAATTTCTTTTTTTGGTGAGCATTGGGTGTTGGCAAGTAGGAATGTTTGACCAAAATCCAATTTGCATTGACATGATGTTTGCTGGCCCTTTTTCATGCACCCAAATTCACTTTCTGAATGTCAGGGCATGAATTTGTATGTTGATAAGCTTATCAGTCCCTTCTGCATTGGGATGATTCCCAATCTGGGCAGTAGTTCTCACCAGAATAGGATTTGTGAAAATTGTCTTTTTTAGTTTTCTGATTTGCCTATTTTCCCAGGGAGTGAAGGAGAACTGGCCAGCTGGCAGAAGTAAGCAGGCGGCAGCTGGCTGACTGGGTAGCTGGTAAAGATGGGTGAACTGGCAGGTTGAGTGGCAGCGGGTGTCTGTGCGGTTGTGACAGGTGTCTGCTTGGTGGTTAAAATATTCCCACTCATGTTAGGTTGTGTTTGCATAGTTAATTTGTTTGTTTCATGCATCTTGCTTGTTTGGGGTATTTGTCAAATATTCTTTGGCCTGAATAGTGTGATTTTTTCTGTTTTTATCATATTAGAGTTAAGTTGGTTACATAGATACTGTAAATTTTAGAACCTAAACGTAAAAATGTGTGTTTGTCAAATCCTTGGTCCAAATCTCAAATCACATTTGCAGGCAACTCAGCTGAGTGAAAAACAAAATATTTAATAAAATTAACCATTTAATCTGACTTTTTTTGGTTTATTTAAATTAGCAAATTTTGAATCCCTCAAGCAGATAACTCAACTAATAAAAGACAAGACTCAGCAAACAAATGCAGGATACATGAATCAGAAATTCAGGATTCTAATGTACAATTTGAGATTTCCTGTATTTCAAACAAATCATAGACATCATGTAAAACTTAAAAAATCTGAAATTGCGGGATTGTTAAATCCAAGAACCAAGTTTCAAATCATAATTGCTGTGAATTAAAAATAAACACAATTTATGAGTGTCTCAAAAAGGATGCTAAAGGATCTAGAGTAGATTTGTGCTGATAATTTTAGAAAGCACAGACATTCTCAAAAATCACCCTATTTCAGTTTAGGACAGCTAAAATTTAGATTTTAATATTCACCAAGTTACCATATTTAACAATAAAATTGACTAAAATATAGACTCCTCTTTTTGAGTTTAGTTTTTTAATCAAAATTTATTACATCTTCTTCCAACACCAACCAAGTCAACGAGCTGTTCCCTGGCCTTGACAAAACCATGCAGGGCTACACTGGGTCTCTTAACGGTGAAGCCTCTGTCTATGACCACTCCCAACCTGCAGGCCCCTCCGCAAGCACCACCCAGGAGTGTGTTCTTTCTCCTGTGTCTTCTAGCATGGCCCTGTTTGCCCATCACGCACAGGCAGCTGCCAACCCAAATCCCATATCAACAATGGCATCCAGAGCCAGCCATTTGAGCCATGGGGTCACCCAGAGAGCCCAGAATCCCAAAACAGCCAATAAGATGACATTGACCAGTTTCCAAGATAGACACATCCCCCAGCCAATCAGCCTGAAATATGCAGAAGAAAATTCATCACCCTGGAGATTGTTCTCAAAATAGTTGAAAAGCAAGGGAAGTTAAAGTCCCTTGGGAAAATTGCGGCTGCAATGGGTTTTGCAAAGTCAACTGTGGCTGCAACCCTGCGAGCCCACGCCAACTGTGGCCCCCTACCAAGAAGACCCTAACTGGTGCACGTTCTTTAACTGAAGATGAAAAAGATCACACTCTCATGATGGCTATTATGAAGTGTGACCCGCAGATGCCCCTGGTCCAGGTCTGTCTCCAACTGGGACTCCACAGCATTTTCACCAATAAGAGTACAGTGAATTTGTGGATGCACAGAGTTGTGGTTGCCACCAGACTCTTATTCAATCAGGTTTTCAGTGGACCCAGTTTGGTGGATATTAACCCCTATGATTATGCTGTTATCAATTTTATCAAAGGGAGGGCAATGGGAGCCTGTAATGATGTTGTTTTTTTTGTCATATGCCAAGATTTTGGCAAGTATTCAAGACTTTGGGGAAAAGCTTATCCAATCTGACATCTTCAAGCGCGGGCCAATCCTGTATCAATTTGTTGGGCTTTTTGGTAGTTTCCTCATTAGGTGTCAATAATTACTCTGTGTTGTCAAACACAGCAAATAAGTATGCCTGCCAGACGGAGCTCAAGGTCATGCTGGAGGAGTGGGCTATCCAAAACACCGTGTCATTGTTGTACTGAGTGCCAAGATGGAGCAGCAGGAATGGGCAACCCAAGAAATCAGGGCTGCAGGGCATACCTGTTGGCCCTACCTGAACAACCACGCTGACATGCATCTTGCAGATGTATGTCTCTACAATTTTGGTTCTGCTCTCAGGCACTTAAAGCCTGCCACATACAATGAACTGTGCATCCAAATTGATAAGGATTATGAGCTTTTCCCGTCCATATTTGTCCAGGATTTATCTGATCTTGTCATATTCTATGCAAGTAATAGTGATAAGTCTAGAAAGAACTCCTGTCTCCCCCCACGCCAATCCATTTGTTTTATCAAGCCCACATATGTGACAGAAGACAAATTTGAACAATTGAAGCAATCAGCTCTTGCTGCCCCTTCCCAGTCAACAAACCCTGCCTCCCCAACCCCCCATCAAGCCACTTGCCTTCCAACCCTGACTCTCAAACCACCAGCCATTCCCTTCCCATAACCTCTTATGCTGTCCCTTCCACAGGCACAGATGATGACAATGTTCATTCTGCCCAGTCCCTCCCCTTCTCATCCTTTGATCAGTAAAATAAAACTTTTATTTGTGACAACTTATTAAAGTTGATATTATTTTTTTGATGTATAATTAAAAACATATTCTTTTTTCATTATCAACATTTCCCATAATTAATACAATGTTGTACATTTGATGTGGTAACATATAATTATGTGCATTAATATTTTTCATTAACAATAATAAATTAAGCATCACAAATGTAAATGATATGTTAGAATATTGCAATTAGACGTCAACTTTTGATATTTTGATATTATGTGCATAACTTAATGCATTTTTTTAATAAATTTCATTGTAAACAAGGCTTTTTCATTGTAATTGATTTAAATGTACTGTGTTTATATTAGAGAGCCATTAATGCTTAGTACAAATATTGATACATAGTGCATTTTACAGCCTGTATATTTATCTATTGGTAATAATTCTGTAAACTTTTCAGCCGGAGTTTGTGAGGTAATAATAATGTAATGGGTTAATAAATTACTGTTTATTACCATTAATTGACTGATTTTCTTTGCTGTGGCAATTGTGCATTTTCTGATATTTACGCACTGGTATCCAATTGGTTGGTTTCACATCCAATTACACAGGCAATAGGAAACGTGATCATCACCCTAAGACTGGATGTGGTTGGGGTGGCAACCACGTTTCCTATTGCATGTGCAATTGGATGTGAAACCAACCAATTGGATACCAGTGCGTAAATATCAGAAAATGCACAATTGCCACAGCAAAAAAAATCAGCCAATTAATGGTAATAAACAGTAATTTATTGATCCATTACATTATCATTACTCACAAAATCCAACTAGAAAGTTTACAGAATTATTACCAATAGGTAAATATACAGGCTGTAAAATGCACTATGTATCAATATTTGTACTAAGCGTTAATGGCTCTCTAATATAAACACAGTCCATCTAAATAAATTACAATTAAAAAGGCCCCATTTACAATGAATTTTATTAAACAAAAGGCATTGAGTTATGCACATAATATCAAAATATCAAGAGTTGTTGTCTAATTGCAATATTATAATGTAATATTTACATTTGTGGTCTTTAATTTATTAATGATGATAAAAAATATTCATGTGTTGAAGGTAGTACTATAAAAATCAGTTTTTTGATGTAATTTAAACAAAATGTCAAATATCTACAGCCTTATCAAGGAATTAGAGTCAGCCCTCCAAAAGATTGTCAAGCTTGAACATAACATAAGGGAAATTGTGGTAAATCAACTGGGAAATGAGGGAAGGGCCTTGGTCCAGCAAAACAAAACCACAAGAATAGCCTGGGAATGATGGTCAACAAAGAACACAAGGAAATAATTTTAAATCTTCAAAAGGAAATACTCAAGCAGTTGGATTTCAAAAGTGGAAGTTACAACTTGTGAGAATTTGCAAAATCAAATTGATTGAAGGAAATGAAAGCTCAAAGGAATTTAACACAAATGAAGAGGAAACTGATTAAATGGAAACAGATGAAAACAAAAAACACTCAAGAAGCAGAAGCGCCTCAAGAAACAATGAAAATAAAACTAATGAAAATCAAGAGAAAACACGAGTAACACAGAAAATAAAGAAGATCAAGCCCAGAAAAACAAATGAAGAGCAGCCAACACTCATGAAGTTTGCTGAAGGGGCACCTGTGGCTGAGGGGGCCACAGAGGAAACATTCAGTAAGTCTTTTTATGTTTAATTATATTTACTTTAGTTATAACTAGGAATAGGGACAAGGTTGCAAAAGTGGCAGCTTTCACGCTGAGTTGATTTTACGGGGGTTACTAATCACTGGTAGCCCCTGTAAAGCAAATAAATAAAAATGAACTAAATAAAATAATTCAATTACAGTAGTTTTAAAAGCTATGGCAACAAGCAAAAACAATTCAGATTTAAACAAAATGAACTCAGCTCTAAACAAATTGAAATGAATCCAAATCTATTGTAAATCAATATAAATTTTTTAAAATTGATTTTGTTTAAATCTGAGTTCATTTTGTTTAAATCTGAATTGTTTTTGCTTGTTGCCATAGCTTTTAAAACTACTGTAATATGAATAATTTAGCAAATATTGAAGCAATGAATAGGGAATTTAAAGCACCAGAAGCAAGTTCAACTTGGGTCAGAGAAGCCTATGAAGTAGGCGCAAGTATCAACTTCAAAGGAATAATGGATAAAAATAAACTCAACATGAATTTTGACAAATATATATTTGAATGCCTTGAATAATTAAAATTTACAACTATGAACACATATGAAATAAACCTGAAAAAAGTCAATTTCAAGTTCCACAAGAAAACATCAAAGCCACAATATTCAATAACTTAATAAAATAACATCAAATCAAATAGGCAATGCATTTTTAGTCAATGAGATGAAACCTTTATTCATATCTTTTGCAGAGGCATGGATGGCAGATGCCTCCAAAATGCCTGACTCTCCTTTAATCAATTTTTCAAGTACATTTTATACAAATCAATTAGTTATTATCTACAAGAAATTCTGCTTATTCGCGGAAATCTATACCTCACAGCAACTGCATCTTGCTTTTTATCTTGGGGTAGTACTACACAGCATTATGAAGGCCAACATGAAGAAGCTGAAGGACGTCCCCCTTCAAATGGACGTCTGCCAGCTGGCACTGGATAAAATGAAGACACTGCAGGGCTATCAAACCGTAGAGGATATCCTATATGACTTTTTTACGTTAGCTTTGTTGTACGGATACACAATACTTCCCAAGAACCAACTCCTCATCAATTCACTTTTAGAACTGCCTTTTATAAGACGCTCAGCCACCACTGGGGTGCTGAGCGCCATCCCTCTAGCAATTTGTGCCAGAGTCATCCACCATATACAGAAGAGTACGTGGTCCCAATTGGACACATTAGCAGAAAATATAATTTTTGGGGTATAATACCCCAGAATAATCACATCCCCCTTTGCAATTTGCACCCCCTAATAAAATATCTTCACTTGCAATTTAACTTTTATATTTTTTATTTTTTTATTAAAAACATTGAACTTTAAATATTAAATTTATTATTTAAATTTTAATATTTAAATTATAATAGTAATTTATCTAAATATATTATAAGACATTAGTTATAGTTGTAAACACATCAAATAATAAAAAAATAATTAAAAATGTTTTTATTTACTAGCTTGTCAAGTACAGGTTCATTTATTACATAGTTAAACATTGAGAACTGAATTTGTCCGCAACAGATGGCCTGCTCCACTTATGTTCTAAACAAGTGCTTGTTTATAACTCAAATTACTTTTCCCTTGTAATATGATTTGATAAATATATTTGATATGCTTGACCCACATCATAAGTACTAAATAGTAAGAGATAAATGAAAATCATTGGTTTTTGTGTCATGTGGCTATAGTGGCACTGAAATATTAAGGATCAGGTGATGACTCACAAGGTCAACTCTGTGGCTTTTAAAAAGAAAAGTCAATGATACTAAAAAGGGCTCACAATTATTTAAATAAAATTAATCTATTTCTATCATTTTTTAATTTTTTAATTTGTTAACTCTACAGTCAATACACTATTTGGTGGGTTATAATAAAAATACATATCTCTATATCTATAATAATTAATTTTAATTATTTTTCACTAGTTCTTATATGTCTATAATACAATTCAACTGTTGCAACTGAACCAATGAAGATTCAGTATTTGGAATTGGGGAAGACAACAGTCCAATAGAAAGGACAGAATAATAAGAATAAGGTATTGTTTATTGTAGGATATTGTGATTAATATACTATATGGGGAAAGCCACAAGGTCACAAGAGGGTGGCATAGTGGGAAGTTCCATGTAAGGTTTGGAGCCAAGGAATAACTTATGCGGGAATCAGCAAGTTGAATTGGTAGCGCTCCTAATTAGGATGAAGTACCTGCCATTTGATATTGCCATCAGATTAATCCATAACATTAGATACATCAAGGGGCGGCTCATTGAGTGCCCCCTGTGTATTGTAAGATACGTTAGCAGGCAAGTCTGGAAACTTGGTTGCAACACCCCCTTGCCCCCTGCTTGTTGTCAGACACCAGGACCAGAGTCTGCAGAAGGTCTAGGAAGGTCCACACAAACAACCTTTGTGTGGGGATGGCACAGCAGGGGCACAAGCAATCATGGTGAAGCTTCTTGGTGTTTCCTTGGGCATCTTCAAGTTGTTAGGTGTGATTGTCATAGACTGCAGCTATCTTGAAGGGCCCTAGGTGGTTGGGTTCCAACTTGGCAGAATTGGGATTGAGGGTGTAGACGGGGTCACCTACAGTGTATCTAGCTTTGAGGTGCTTTGTCCCTCCTGCAATCTGCTTGTGTTCAATTTCCTGGGCTTTGGTACACCATTAGTCTAGGGATGGGGTTGTTACCAGAGGAGGCTTGTCGGGAACCTTGGACCATAGTTTTCCCTGTTTCACCCCTGTCAGGTGTCCCAAAGGCCAGGGTACTGGGGCTGAACCCTGTGCCCTGGTTGATTCTTGCTTGCAGGATAAGTAGAGTGGTGAGCAGGTGTTCAGTTCATGTAGTGTTAGGGTGCTCTTGTGAGAGCTTGGCAATCAATTGAACCATTGAGACATTTAATTGTTCCATGTGTCCATTGGCTTGGGGATGGTAGGGGGTCATAACTATACGCTGGAGCGCGTTCTTGGCGCAGAATGCCTTCATGACATGCCCAACAAGTTCAGGGCTGCCATCTGTGATGAGACGTTTGGGTTGCCCAAAGTGGGCCACAATTTCCTTGCCAATAAAGCGGGTAATTGTAGTGGCGGTGTGGTTGGTTGTTGCCCTGGCCACTGGCCAGCAAGTGAAGTAGTCAATGGCAGTGATAATGTACTTCTTACCTAGTCTGTCTTTGGGGAGTAGCCCCACAATGTTGAGGGCCCACTGCTCAAAGGGTTCCATGGCCTTGATGGGCAGGACAGACTTGGGGGGGGTGCAGGTTTGGATGTGTTCTTTTCACACAACACACACATTTCAAGGAGGTCCAAGATGTCTTGACGCATGCGCGGCCAACAAACCTTCTGTTTCATGATCTTGAAGAGGTTACACCCTATGATGTGACCCAGGGTTTGGTGGTAGTGCAATATTGTGTCCCCTTGTTGCATGATGGGAATGTAAGGCGTCTTTTCACCTGTCTCTTCCTGGCGGCAGACGTTACCCACATTGGTGGTGAACTGACTTTTGTTGTCTTTCAACTTGGAGATGGTGACCAAATTAAGGCCCTCATAGCAAGTTGCCTCAGGGCAGAGGTAGAGCATGGGCCAATCTGGGTCCAAGCCATTGTCCCCAGTGATGGACACCACATAGAGTTGTGAAAGAGCGTTGGCTGTGACAAGTTCTTTTCCAGGCTTATATTTGATGCATAATTGATAGGGGGATAGATGTTCAACCCATCCTGCTTGGCCGCGTGTCAAATGGGACTGCATATTAAAGTACTGGAGTGACTTATGGTCCGTCAGAACATGGGGTGGGAAGGTCACACCTTCCAAGTAACAGTGCCACTTCTCAACGCAGTGTACAATGGCTGCCAGCTCTTTATCATGGATGGGATAATGTTGTTCTAAGTCAGTAAGTTTCCTGGACTCATATGCCACGGGGAGGAAGACACCATCATCAGTTTTTACCCTTAGCACACCCCCTATGGCCCTGTTGGAGGCATTGGTCTCGAGTTTGTACTGTCGGGTTTGATTGGGGAACTGCAGTACTGGTGCTGTTGTGAGCCTTTGCTTCAGTGTCTCAAAGGCTTGATCTCTGATGGGGGTCCAATGGAAGCACTGTTTGGTATTGAGGAGCTCAGTGAGAGGTGCAATTAGTTCCCCACAATTGGGAATGAACTTGCGCACGTAGGAACCATGCCTAGGAATGTCTGCACTTGGCCCACATCAGTGAGGGGCGGCATGCTGATGCTTGCCTTGATTTTGGAAGGGTCGGGCTTTATCCCTTGGGCAGAGATGGTGTGCCCGAGGAATAACAGCTCCAACTTGAGGAACTCACATTTGGAGGGTTTAGCTTTTAGCTGGTTTTTCCAAAGGGTGTTGAGGACAGCACAGAGGTGTTGGAGGTGGGTGGTTTGATCTTGACTAAAGACAATAATGTTGTCAGGGTACACAACCACACATTTCCCAATCAGTTCCTCAAATGATTTGTTCATCAACATGGCAAAGGTGGAGGGAGCATTGGTCATTCCAAAGTTCATGACACGACACTCAAACAACCTGTAGCACATGCAGAAGGCAGTTTTTGCCTCATCCCCTGGTGCAATGCGGACCTGGTTGTACCCCACAGTGAGATTGATCTTGCTAAAGACCTTCACACTTGCAAGTGTATCAAACAGGTTGTTAATCAGCGGCAGGGGGTACTTGTTCTTAACTGTCACCTCATTTGGGGCGCAGTATTCTGTGACCAGGCAAAGGGACCCGTCCTTCTTAGCTATGAAGAAGACAGCCACCCCGTATGGAGAGAGCAAGGGGCAAATGAAGCCCTTATCAAGTGCATCCACAAGGTGCTGGCAGAGGGTTTCATCTTCCTTTGGTGTGAGACAGTATAATGGTTGTGCTTTAGGTAATAACCCTTGAAGTTGTACAGCGTGCTGGATCTCCCAGGGAGGAGGTAGTTGTTCAAGTGTCTTGCTGAATACATCCTTGTACTCCTTGAGGAGTGCAGCAAGCGCTGGTGGTGGTGAGGAGGTCAAGGGAAGGACCACTGATGGTTCAGCACAGATAACTTTGACTGAGCATTAGTTGAAGTCTAGTCCCCCCTTGAAATTGTATGAGCCTGTCTCCATTAATCTGACAAACACAGTATCATGAAGTAACTTGCTCATTTCCACAGGGTGAATCTGGAACCCCACCCCTTTCTGTTGAGGGTGATGACAGAGGTATCCCAATCAATGTAGGGACAGTTGTGCCAAAGCCAGTTGAGACCAGCAATTACATTGTGTCTGAGTCCTGCCATGATTGGCCCAGAGAGCTTAACCTGGACGTTCCCCATTCTCACAGAGAAGGGTACCGTCTTGTGGGTGATGGCCACTCTGCAGGAGCCAGCTACTTGTACTGCTTTGAACCTGCTGGGCACTTGGTCTAATTGCTGAGAGTCAGCAAACTCCTGGTCCACCATAGTGTGGTTGGCCCTGGTATCTACCAGTAATTTGTGGGTGTTCCCACAGAAACAGAAGGGATATGACAAGTGTGTTACTTTATTTGAGGAATGGCTTGCTTGCAATACAGGGTTGTCACTGTGGACTTGAAAGACGTCCAGGGTTTCAACTTTGTGAATGTTGTAGTCACAGGGATTTTTTGCAAGCAGGGATTGAGAGGATGGGTCAGGTGGGGTTTTAAGGCCTCTTGTTGCTACAACCCTCAGGCTTTTCCCTGATCCTTGATCTGCACTAGCTGAAGCTCCCCCTTGTGGGGGCGTTTAGTCCCATTATCCTGCTGACGTGATTGGCGGCGGCCTACTTGATTGTGGCCACTGCCCGGCGTGGTACATGGTTAGGATGGAGCGTCACTGGTACAGTGGAAGCCCATTGAGGCCTGGTTGTTAGCCTTCACAATGGCTTTGTAGCAGTCATCAATGGAGGTACAGCAACCTACAGGGACCCACTTGCAGATATGGGGTTTTAACCCATTGACAATGAGAGTGAGTAGCATTGCATTTCTGTTGGTCACGGCTTCAGGGGCGGCAGCAAGAGCTTGTTGCCAGGCGGCAAGGTACTCAGGAACAGAACCAGTTTGCTTGATTTCTAGAAGAGGAGTTCCCACAACAATGAGGGAGAAGGTTTCACTGTAACGGGACTTGGCGGCGTCTTGGAATGCCGCCCAGGTAACGTCAAGTTCCTGGCTGGCCCAGTTGGTGAACCACACAGCAGCAGGCCCTGTGAGGCAACCAGACGCGGTGGCAACCCACATGGGCTCAGGAACCTGGCAGATGCAAAGGCAGGGTTCAGTAGATTGGAGCCAACTGAAAATATCAGCCCCCTCTATGCCACCAGCAAAGGACTCTAACTGAAGGTTGAGCATGCACTGAGAGAGGTCCAACTGGGGCGGGGTGATGCTGGCGTCACGCTGCCCGAGGCGGAGCCAATTGTACACACTGGTGAGAGCTAACTGGTCTTGATAGATGACGTACCCGTCAGGGATGTCCCCCTAGGAGATTGGCAGGAAGGTCTCTTGTTGGGGAGTAGCCATACGGCCCATACTCTGTCCTTTCTTGGAGGGAATTTTGTTTTAGGTAGGTTGATAACCTACACTGCTACCACTGTTGCAACTGAGCCAATGAAGATTCAGTATTTGGAATTGGGGAAGACAACAGTCCAATAGAAAGGACAGAATAATAAGAATAAGGTGTCATTTATTGTAGGATATTGTGATTAATATACTATATGAGGAAAGCCACAAGGCCACAAGGGGGTGGCATAGTGGGAAGTTTTGTGTAAGGTTTGGAGCTGAGGAATAACTTGTACAGGAATCAGCAATTCAAATTGGTAGCACTCCTAATTAGGATGAAGTACCTGCCATTTGATATTGCCATCAGATTAATCCATAATGTTAGATACGTCAAGGGGCGGCTCATTGAGCGCCCCCTGTGTATTGTAAGATACGTTAGCAGGCAAGTCTGGAAACTTGGTTGCAACACAATGTCACATCATTATATATAAATAATTTTTGAGTCCTAAAAAACAAAATATATAAAAATAAAAACAAATAAAACCTAGAGCGCCCATTTATCTGATTGGCTTGGAGGCAAGGGATTTGGGGAGGAAGGATTCTGAGTGCTCATAGAAAGCCACCACCACATCAGGTGGTATCACAAATTGGCTAATCTCAAGAATATTGAATAGATCCTTGGTGTCCTAAAGGAGGCCTTTCTTCACCTTATTCTTTATCCACCCAAAGACCTCCTTGATTGGTTAAGGGATAGAGAATACAGGGGGAGAAAGAGGAGTCTCATTGGGCAGTCAGCCAGGCAGTGGTTGAAGGAATGGCTGTTTTTATCTATTGGTGGAAACTCTAACACAACTAATTCCACCTTGTGGAGACTGACATTATCCAACACAACAATGTTGGTTGTGCCACTGTAATTAATCTGGGGATATTCCTTCACATCTCAGAGAAAATCAAGGAATGTCCTGCTATTATGGGAACCCTTGATCATCTGGTATTGATCCAACCTGCAAGGACCAAGAAGCGCTACCATTGAATAGGTCTGGGAACAGACAGCTGCACAATGGGCTACTGTAAAGACCCAACAATTGGGAAAGTTTTCTAGCAAAATAAGGGACCAAGTTGGCAACTTGGAAGCCTGTGAGCGCCGTCACAATTGGATAGACCGTCATCATCAATCAAAAGTTTTTGATGTGTACATTATAACGTCCAAAATTACTGGCAAAATACATGAGTACATAGTATACACAGGTGTATATAGCTACAGACTGGGTGGAATGAGGTGATACCAGTGTGGGCCAGGAGTACCACTTGGAGGAGTTGAGCTGCGCCGGCTCCTTGTAGTAGTACTTGCCAGATGGATTGTTGAATGGCCCATGCTGTTGATTATGTTGGTGGCCCCCAATCCCTAGGCATGCTGTGAGGACAGCTGAGAAGATTAGGTGATTCATCTTCTGGTCCTGGGAAAGGGCAGACAAAGCTTAGTGTCTTGTTTAACTTCTTTTAGGGTAAGTTTTAGATTGATTTATGTGATACTATTGAGGGGTAATTTCACTCAATGATAGCACAAACTATCATCAAGTGATTTGGCTTTATTATATACTATCATCCTTGTGGGGCATGAATAGTGCAAAACATTGGACAGGGAACCCCAAAAACTTGGTGTTGTCTGTAATTCCCTTTTGGGAGTGGTATGGGAATGAATTGGCAGGCAATGAATTGTTAATCTTGGCATTGCATGACTTTGGAACTTCTTCAGGTACTTTCATGCAATCATATTCAACTTCTGTAGTTGATGCATTAATTGTCATGCTGAGCATCTTGTAAACCCCCTCCAAATTTGGGCAGCAGTTCCCCCATTTTTAGGTTTGGGGAAATTGCCTTTTGGGGATTCCCAATTGGGCAATTTCCCCATTTGGCAGGGTGGGTGATCCCGCCGTGGGGGATGCGCTGTCCCCCGCTGGCTGGTGGCAGGCGCACGCGGGCAAGCTGCCAGGCTTGGCGTGCAGCTGGCCACGCAGTCCGCAGCTGGGGTATAAAACCCGTTTTTTCCAAAATTTAATTTTTTAATTTTTTGTTTCTTTGACCGGGTGTTTTGCGGCAGTTCCCCCTGATTGGGGAAACTGCCACAATTTTTTATTTAGCTCTTTGAGCCCAATTGCGCCCAAAAGATTATCTTGACACAAGGTGTTGTCAGGAATATTCCTGATAGCTACGCTGTCCTTGGACCTCTTCTTGACCCACCCATGCCTAGATCTGAGTGAGGAGGAAAACAACAATTCATCAATGTAGAAGAATTGGGCATTTCCTGTCTTCTTGAGAACCACATAGGTCTTGGCATAAATGTGTCAATCCTCTGATAAAGAGCGCCTTTTGGGGAAGCTTCAAATATAGAATTAGGAAGAGAAGAAGTATATTTTATTGGAGAATACTTTAGACTTATATAGCTTTAGCTGTGGCAGGGATTTTAGTTGGATCAAACCCAGGGGCTAGTCATGTTCTGGATGGGTTCAAGTTGCTGGATACCTGGACAGTCATGTGATATCAATTTGTTGCCATTTCTGGTATGTCAAATGGTACATTGGAAAGGCACCAAATCAGGCAATGTCAGGATGTTAAGTGGGATGGCAATAGCCAGAATACTTGTACTTCCAGATCCTCAACACCCCCCTTAAGGGGTTAATCTGGTGCATCAGGAGGGGGCTTTGTTTTCACAGCTGCTGCCTGATGCTCCTGGAGCTGTTTACTAGTTGGAACCAGTCTGGTCAAGTGTTCTCCCTTACTGAGGCGGAGATGGGTTCTGTGGTATTTCTTGAAAATTGGGGTTTTGGCACCTTGGAATTTTACTAGATAGGTGTTGTGATCTTGTCTGTGCTTGATAATTCTTCCTGGCCCCCTGTGTACTGAGTCTAGTTTCTTTCTGTTGCCAGCTAGAACCCAGACAGGGGAGTTGATAGTAAGTGGTTCCTCTGTGGATGTTACCTTTTGTGTTTTGAGTCTCTTTGTTTCTGTCAGTTTGGCTTTGAGGCGTATGTGTTGTAGAGTTGGTTTCTGTTCTACTGTGGGAGGTTTCCTGGGGGGATCTTCACATACAGTTGATTATTGCGGGTGATTATTTCTGGCTTGTACCTGTATGTTAGTTCAAACAATGAGTAGCCTGTCCCTTGATTGGTACAAACCTGGGATACTAGTAATGCATGTTTCACATAGAGTGGCCATGTGTCTTTGGCTTTACCATCCATTATTCTCTCCAGGGTTCTGATAAGGCTGCCATTCAGGCTTTCAACTCTGCCATTAGCCTGTGGCCTGTAGGGCAAGGTTGTGGAGTGTTTGATGTTCTTTGTTTTTAGATTGTTGTTTACTATGTGGCCTGTTAACTCTTTTGCTTCATCTGTTATGATGTAGTCTGGAGTGCTGTAGTCTGCTATGATTGCTTTATTGATGAATCAATTTATTGTTTCCGCCTTGTGATCTTTTGTTGCCCAGAAGATGGGCCAACATGTGGAAAAGTTGATGGCTACAATTAGGAAACATTGATTTGTTTTGGTTTCCAGGAAGGGTCCAACTACGTCCAGTCCCCAAACTTTAAATGGTTCAGGTCAGGTACTGGGTTGACTGTTGGCTGTGGCACCTTGGTGCTGGCGTATTTTCACACACTGTGCACTTCTTTAGAACATCAATTATGTCTTGCTTCAGGTTGGGCCACCATACTATCTCTTTTAATGTGATATATAGGTTGTTAGCCTTTGTTTGTCCTAGCAGACGGTGGTGTCTTAGTATAGTGTTGACTCTTTGTGCAAGTGAAATGTATGGAATGTGTTTATCCTTGATGATTTGGTATACTGTGCTATTTGATATGTGGAAATGTTTTTCATTCCTTACTAGCGTATCATGGGTTAGTTGGTGTGTGGAGGGATTCTTTCCTTTTGTCTTATACTCAGTGTTGTATATGCTGGGCCAGTCAGGGTCCAGGTGGTCAGGGTGATCCTCTCTTGGCTGGCATAGCCTAGAGAGAGCATTGACTGTGACCAGCTCTGCCCCTTTTTGTATTGGATGTCCAGGTTAAGCTGTTCCAGCAAGGACATCCATTTGGCTTGGTGCCGCGCAAATGCATTCTGAGTTTTGAAATAGATTAAGGATTTGTGGTCAGCTAGCACTCAGACGTTTAAGTGTCCTTTGAGATAACATCTCCATTTCTTGTGTTGCAACATCTTTGATTACTCTCTCTTGGGGAATTAACGCCCCAAGTAAATCACCAAACGGCGCACCGAGTGGTTCACTGCCCAGCCAATAAGCCGGTGGCACCTTTATCAGTTAACCATCTATTACGGTGATTCCTCAATCCAGGTCCTAAATGGAACACAACTTGATTAACCCTCGTGACTCAAGAGGAACATTACTCAGATAAGCCCCGTGACCGCCATGACGTACATGGACAACATGTGGCTTATCATGATACTATATATTAACCTATATTCATATTCAATAAAGTATCATTCTCTTCTTAATCTTCCCCTTTATTTTGTTTATTATACTTCCCAGAAGTATAAACTTGACAGTGGTAGCACAGGTAGGTTATACATACCTACCCAACTCAAAGGAAAAATTCCTCCCAAGAAAAGAACCCAAGCAATGTCACTCCCTAACAATTGGAGAGATTACAAAGTAGGACAAGACATCCCCCCTGGACTTGTCATCTACAATAATTTCCTTTGCCCATCAACCAGTACAACACCCTCAAGACCTGCAGTCTGTTCTCTATCACGCCAACCACAGCAACGTCTACACAACCTGAGATACCCAACATTGTGTTTCAACGCTTACGTACCGCTGATATTGGCGCCTTTGCAGGACTACGCTGTGAGAACGCCTCTCTTTGGATCAACAGCACTGAGAGTAAGTTTACACAAGTGGAGTACCCCCAAAGACTCTGGGTTAGTGAAGTTGCTCTCCGCGCAACAGGAACTGCCTCACGTTTTGTTACCAAATGGCTAGCACAACACCCTGACCAGAAGGAAAACAGGGAAGTGTTCAAAGCCACATTCCTCAAAAGATTCTCCATGAAGGATTCAGACGTAGTAATTATGACCAAACTCCAAACCTTCAAAATGACAGGAATCATTGAGGAATACATTGCCGCATATGAAGGACTACATGACTGTGCGCCCAACACCATCAATTTTGATGAACCTGGACCACGCCTGGACTTTTACAATGGTCTTCCTACACATATCAGACATCAGTTCAACATGACCCGCTGCAAGAACCTTGAGGATGTATTCCTAGAAGGAAAACATGCAGCTCAGAAGTCTGACAATCTACACGCCTCCAACAAGCGCAAGGACAACCCTGCAGCTAAAAGAGAGTCTTGCCCAATAAGCAAAACAATCAAGCCAACAGTACCTAACCTTAACACAGAAATTGCACTGCACAAGCCAACCAGGCTAGCACTGAAGATACCAACAAGGAGGGAAAAGCTCAGGGGAGTGCTTAGGCAAGCTGCCCTCCCCCTCTACACAAGACTCATACAGAGAATAGGACGTGGATTCAATCATCATGATTCAAGTACCCTCCAGCAACTCTCTACTGTTTGCTGCCCAAACCAGAAATAAACTAATCACTTATTCTTTCTGTTTTTGAAGATACCAGGGCACTGCACTATTTGACACTGGAGCAGACCAATTGCTCAATAGCAAGAGCTTTGCAGACCTCATGAAGTTACCTACCATTTGAAGTAACATCAAGAGAGTTGTCATGGTGGACAACCGTAGCACACCAGTTACCTTTGAGACCAAACCTTTCTGGGCACAAATTGGAGACGTCCAAACAACAATTAGTGGCCCCATCATCTCCATCCCAAAATATGATATCATACTTGGATTAGATTGGATGCAAAAGACAAAGCCTCACATCAACTGGGACAGTGCCACCCTCACAATCCAGCAAGGAGAAGTCCACCATCACGTGTACCTGACACACCTTGACACTCTCATGAGGGACCACATATTTGTAAAGATCATGGAAATGGAAAAGGAAACCAACATCAGCAAAATCAATTGGAGCATGTGTACGTATGAAGTCATCCACTTCAAAAACACAGAAACCCAACACAAACAGAACCCAATTAGAGACCAGCTAGTCAATGAGTTTCCCTCCGTATTTCAAGAGTCACTACCCGGAAGGCCTCCTAATTGGGATATCCAACATGAGATTGACTTAAAAGGTAGCATGCCTAAAGAAAAACTTATCTACTGCCTCACACCGCAAAAAGACAACACTCTGAAAGCCTACCTTGACAAAGCACTCGAGAAAGGCCTCATCAGACCTTCAAAATCACCCTTTGGTGCCGCTGTCTTCTTTGTGGCAAAGAAAGATGGAGGCCTCCACCTGGTCACAGACTACAGGGCCCTCAACAAGGTCACAATAAAGAACAGGTATCCCCTGCCCATAATTGATGACCTTTTTGATGCCCTGGGGAGGCCCCAAATCTTCACAAAAATTGATTTGATAGCAGGATATCACCAAATTTGCGTGAAACCTGAAGATATTCCAAAAACTGCATTTTGGACCAAGTACAGATCTTTTGAATGTGTTGTCCTCAATTTTGGCATGAAAAACGCTCCCAGTACCTTTGTAACCTTCATGAATGAAGTATTTAAGGAACACATTGGGAAAAGAGCAATCATCTACCTGGACAACATCATCATTTATAGTCCCAACCTACAACAACACTGGGAAGACGTCCATGCAGTCCTCTGCACCCTGCAGGAAAACCAACTGATTGCCAAACCATCCAAATGCAAGTTCTTCTCAACTGAACTCCCCTTCCTTGGTCACATAATTAGCAAGGACAGTATCAAGCCCAATCCAGACAAAATACGCACTATAACAGAAATGCCAGCCCCAAGAAACAAGAGCAAGCTCCGCACTTTCCTTGGGATGGTAGCTTATGTACGCAGGTTCATCCCTGACTGGGGCGCCCTAATAGCCCCCTATCAGCCATCACTGGGAAAACAACCAAATTTGTCTGGACACCTTTACAAGATCAACATTTCTTCCAGCTAAAAGAGCGCATGGTCATTACTCCCATTTTGTAATATCCAAACCGCAAGGGTATCTATGAGCTAGAAACCAACGCCTCTGATCATGCCATAGGAGGAGTCCTCCGTATCCAAACGGCCTAGAAAGACTTCCTCCCTGTGGCATATGAATCTAGGAAACTATCAGACGGCAAACAAAGATACACTATACACAATAAGGAGTTGGTTGCCATCATACACTGTCTCATGAAATGGCAATGTTATCTAGAAGGAGCTCAGACTTTTGAAGTACTCACTGACCACAAGTCATTGGTATTCTTTAAAACACAACAACACCTGTCAAGAAGACAAGCCAAATAGATGAGTCTCATACAGAGATACCCCATGCAAATTGAATACAAACCAGGCAGAGAAATGCTTACTGCAGACGCCCTATCAAGGCTATACAATAAACAAATCCTCTGCACTGATGGCGACCCCAACTTGCCCATGTTAATCATGGGGAATCTCCAGGAAGGGTTCCCACCTGGCACACCAATGGACATTCAAGAGAAAGTCCTCAATAACAAACATCTGTTCAAAAACGTATATGGTACCCTCCACCAAATCCTTCCAAATGGTGACACAGTACCCTACGTTCCGTCAACACAAAAGATTGACACAATCCTCTGATATCACAGAGACTTGGGACACACCTGTAGCAAAAACTTGCATGAATATCTCAAGACTTGCTACTGGTGGCCCAACATGCTAGATGATATCAGAGAAGTACTAGAACAATGCAAGGTCTGTGAAAAGTACACCCAAACCAAAGCGCCATCCAAGTCAGTAGTACCCATATCCATCACACAACCCTTCAAGGTATGATCATTGGATATTGTGGGACCCATGCCTGGTAAAAACAAGGGCAAGAAGTACATTATCACAGCCATTGACTATGCAACCAGATGGCCCATAGCACAAGCTACAAAAGAGCACAAAGGCAATGACGTGAGACAATTCATTGGCAAAGAAATCATAGCTAAGTTTGGAAAACCTGACCTCTTAATCACATATAGAGGCACTGAACTCAAAGCTATTAACACCAACATATACCTTGCCAAAAATGGAATAAAACACGTCACAGCCAGCCCATATCATCCCCAGGCAAATGGACACGTAGAACAACTAAACGGATCTCTAGTGGAAGCCCTTAGTAAGCTATCTGCCAACAATCCAAAAGCCTGGGTTGACATGTTGCCAACCGCTCTTATGGTCTGCAGAACACAAGTCAACTGCAATACAGGCAAAAGCCCCTATGAACTTGTCTATGGTCAGAAACCTTCACTTGTCAGTACAACCACGGAACCACAACTGCCACTTCCAAAGAAGATACCAGACAGTAATGACCCAAAAGTACTACAAGCCAGAAAGGACCAAGAAGTGATGGAACAACAAAGGGTTCAGCGGGAAGAAATCCCATTGCAACAAGAAAGGTTCCAAGTCAGAGACAAGATCTGGGTTGTCAATCACAACCAGCACAAATTAGACCCAGGATTACACGGACCAGGCATTGTCATGGAGGTGAAACCCAATAACATGTACCTCATCAAAGGGATTGGAGCTTGAACTGAACTGAAATGTATGCATCATGATTGACTCTGCCTATGTAAAGCAAGAGCAGCCCAGCAAAACTCAAGACTCACTGTTCCTAACGCCAAACTGGATCAATACCAGGCCCATATTCAAGATACCCTCAAGAAGGTTCCCAAGGCACCGCCTTCCAGCACCCCAGGGGGAGATGTTGCAACATCTTTGATTACTCTATCTTGGGGAATTAACGCCCCAAGTAAATAACCAAACAGCGCACCAAGTGGTTCACTGCCCAGCCAATAAGCCAGTGGCACCTTTATCAGTTAACCATATATGACAGGGATCCCTCAATCCAGGTCCTAAATGGAACACAACTTGATTAAGCCTCATGACTCAAGAGGAACATTACTCAGATAAGCCCCGTGACCGCCATGACGTACATGGACAACATGTGGCTTATCATGATACTATATATTAACCTATATTCATATTCAATAAAGTATCATTCTCTTCTTAATCTTCCCCTTTATTTTGTTTAATATACTTCCCAGAAGTATAAACTTGACACTTGCATGCGTGATATATTGCTAGCAACTCTTTATTGTGTATTGGGTACCTTATCTCAGTGTTTGTTAGTTTTCTGCTTTTGTAACATACTGGCAGGAAATCTTGCTGCCCTGGCTGGCAGATGCGTAGGACTGTGCCAATGGCAGTATCACTAGCGTCTGACTCAAGCTTGTAGCACCCATTGTTATTAGGGTATTGCAAGATTGGTGCTTTGATCAAAGCTTGTTTCAATAGCTGGAAATTATTGTTGCATTCTGGAGTCCAGATGAATTTCTTTTTAGCATTACCTTTGGTTAGGTCATTGATTGGTGCGGTGAGCTTTCTGCAGTCTTTGATGTATTTTCTTAGGTAAGCTACCATACTGAGAAAGCATCTTGCTTGTTTCACAGAGGTGGATTGTTGCATGTCATTTATGGCTTTTATTTTATCTGGGTCTGCTTTGATGACACCGTCAGAGACAATGTGGCCCAAGGACAGGAGTTTCTTTTCCATAAATTGGCACTTACTAGGCTTAGCGTATAGTTTATGCTTTGCGAGTTGATCAAGTGTCTTGCAGACATGCGTGAGGTGTTCCTCCTTTGTTTTTGAAAATATGATGATGTCATCAAGGTAACATAATGTGTTTGAGAGGCCGTTTAGTGCCTGGTTCATCATGATGACAAACGTTGCGGGAGTGTTGGTCATCCCAAAGTTCATTACTTTACATTCAAACAACCCAAATTGCGCGCAGAACACAGTTTTTGATATGTCCTTCTCTTTGACTTCAACTTGGTTGTAACCAGATGTGAGGTCAATTTTTGAGAAAATTTTGCTACAGAGAGCCTTGCAAATAGGCCTTCAATGAGGGGAAGTGGGTATTTATTCTTTACTGTACTTGAGCTTAGTGCTCTGTAGTCAGTAACTAAGCAAAGAGATCCTTCTTTCTTCTTTACAAAGAAAACCACTGCCCCCACAGGGATTCAGACGGGTGAATGAATCCTTTGGCTAGGTTGTCCTTGATGTGGGCTTTAAGTGTTTGGGTCTCCATGAGAGAGAGTCTGTAGAGGGGTGCAGGTTTGGGCATGGCTTTGCATAAGTTGATGCCATGTTTGACCTCCCGTTTGGGGGGGGGGTAACTCAGTGAGTTCTTCCTTGAATACATGAGCGTATTCATTTAGGAGTGCCACAAGTTCTGGGCATTGGATCTTTTGTGTTTGTATATTATTAAATTTGGAGTACCTTATTATGTGGAGGGTACTGTCTTTGGTTAGATTTTCAGAGTCATCTTGATTTATGATTTGGTCAAATACTGTATCTCTTAGAATCAGGTTGTTGGGTTCTTTGAGAATGTTGAAATTGACTCCATTGTGCTTTATTGTCATGGTTTTTGTTTTCCAACATACACTGGGATTCACTCAGGTGAACCAGTCCATGCCTGCTACAATGTCGTAGTTAATGTTGTTAATGACAAGTTCTTTGATGGACGTTTGTATGTCTTGGAGGTCAATTCTGAAGGGAGTTGTTTTGCCTTTGAGTAGAGCTTTTGACTTGTCTGCCATTCTGGTGTATTTGAAGTTGGATTTGACAACTGGTATTTTGTACTTGGTTACAAAAGGTTTGCTAACCATAGTGTGTTGTGGACCAGAGTCAAATAAAATCTTATGTGTATGAGATTTATAAGTGCATGGATAGACAAGAAGTTGTGAGCAATCTTTAATTTTTATGTTCATAAAAAAGGGGGATTGCAGGACACGTGAGATGCGAGCAGCAAAGTTTGTGCCCTGGTACTTCTTCTTGTTGTTTTGGGGGGAGACAGGGGCACTTAAGCCTGTTTCCCCTCTTCTTTTCCCTGTTCCTCTGTTTTGAGACCTTTGAGATCAGAGAATGTGGGATCAGATTCATAGCAGGTTGCTACTTTGGCGTTGTTAACTTTGGCGGTGTCCTCTTTCTTGGGACGGGAGCGGTTTGCACTTTGGCTACAATTGTCATTGTTACAATTGGAGTTGCTGTTGATATGATTGGTTTTATGGCGCTTTTTGCCATTAGAGTTGTCTCTGCCATTGCCGTTTGAGGAGCGGTTGCCGTTGCATGTGGCATATTCCATCTTTGCGTGTTTTCCCACGTGTTTGGCTTCTGCAATGAGCGCGGGCATGGAGGTGTTGGCCTCTGGGCAGGTGAGGGCAGCAACAGAGGGTTTCATTATATTGATGAATGAGGCTCTGGTGTGTACGTTGTCAGCTTGCGCTGGGTTCTGAATTTTGCAGTGTATTTCCTCAAATTTATTGGCGTAAGCTGTGATAGTGGTCTTCTGAGGAAGATCACTGAGCTGTATTGCAATGTCTTGGAGAGATTCAGTGACGCGGAAATTGTGGGTGATGTTGGCTTTGAACTCTTCCAAGTTGTCAAGCTGGTTGTCAGTTTGTGAGCCAACCCAGGTGGTGAACCAGTTAGCTGTAGCCTCATATAGGCGCTTGCTGGCTTCTTGGACCCTTTTTTTGTGGGGGAATGCGGCTGGCGCAGAGTTTTGCAGCTGAGTGGTCTAGCCAGTTAATGCTGTTTTCTTTGTTTTTTCCAAAGAACTTGTCAATGCCAATTACTTGGTGTTGGTAACTCCGCCTGCAATAGGCGGTTGTTTGTTTGTTTGTGGTTGTAGAGAGCAACTGTATTAAATTATCTTGGTGCATGCTTTGGGCATGACCAGTCCTTTGAATACGGTGCATCTACTAGGAATATCTTCATCAATGTTGTGGGCACGGAAGTACGTTTTCCAGGTATTCTAGGATGTGGCCTGGTTAAGTACGTGGGCAAAGGTGGGCGGGTTCTGTTCAGACATTTTCTCTTTCATTGGCGTGGTTGAAAACCATATTGCTACCAGTGATAAGGAGCGTCTTTTTGGGGAAGCTTTGAATATAAAAGTAGGAGGAGAAGAAGTATATTTTATTGGATGATACTTTAGACTTATATAGCTTTAGCTGTGGCAGGGATTTTAGTTGGATCAAACCCAGGGGCTGGTAATGTGCTGGATGGGTTCAAGTTGCTGGATACCTGGACAGTTATGTGATATTGGTTTGTTGCCATTTCCGGTATCTTGAATGGTATATTGGAAAGGCACCAAATTGGGAAACAACTGGATGTTAGGCGTGATGGCAATAGCCAGAATACTTGTACATCCAGGCCCTTGACATCTCAATTGTTTTTTTTGCTTTTAATATTGTGCAGAGAAACTCTGAAGACCTTCCATGAGAAGCCCAAATTGACCATTGATTGGTAAACAAGGGTTTTAGAGACAGAAAACCCAAACTCTGTGGCCAACATTGATTAGACAGCAAGTGTGTCCAGGTGGCAATCCTTGGCCACCCACTGCCTGATTGCCTTGAGATGGGTGGACTGAAGTAGGCTGGGCTGCCACTTAGCCTTGGTGGATTTGTCAATTTTCCTAGTGTCACCATACTTTTTTTGATGCTGCCAATATATCTGGCTGTGACACCAAATTGGGACGCAATATCCCAAACTTCCATTCCCCTGTTCAAGCAGTTGAAGAGAGCTTCATGCTCACTATCTGTCAACTGACGCTGGCCCTTAGCAGGAGCCGCAGCATCCTGGCTGGCAGGCTCAACACAGGGGATGGGGGCCTTTGTGTAGAATGTAAGATCACGCTTGATCACACTGGCACTGTCAATAGTGGCATACAATACAGGTGCAGATGGCTCAACAGTGGTGGCCAATGGCTCATAGGAGGTATCAAAGACACAGGGGCAGGAAGTGGCAACTCTTGGGTCAAGAGTGCAGGGCCGGGTAACAACTGGGTACACGGTGGAGGTGTAAGTAACCTCAGTGTTCCTGGTGACCCTGGTGTAGGAGACTTTGGTGGCAGGCCTTGAGAGTGGCTTCTGTCTTGAATTCAGGCTGGTTGATTGGGCTTGGGATGCGGGAGGTGGTTGACTGGCAATGGGGCCTTGGGAGACCTGTGTGTTGGTATGACTCCCTTTGAGTTGGGTTCTGGCTCTGTTCTTGGACCCTCTGGGACACCCTTGTGGACGGGCTGCCCACAGGCTGGTGCAGGAGCTGGTTGAAAATGCAATTGACGGTTCATAAAAACAAAATAAAAAATATATTTTAGATTAAATATGTATTTATTTGGATTTACTGGTTTAGTTGTGGGTAGTTTTTCTCTCTTGATTTAGCCATGAATAGTAACAGAACTTCTATATCCGTTATTTGAAGTGTATAATATTGTATAATTTCTGGGATTGGATGATTTTAAAGTTTAATCACCTTTTATGTCTAAACATGGTTATTGAGATTGAATTTTTAGTTTGATTTTAGTTGTGGTGGAGCTTCTTGATTTGGGTTGGTGTTTCTAGTGTGCTTACATATATTGAATTTAGATTCCAGTTCCTGCAATTAATATTTGAGTTTACTAGTGGCATTCACTAGTGATTTGAAATTTGGTTCATGGATTTGACAATCCCGCAATTTCAAAAAACATAGTAAACTTAATGAAACTGGTTGATGGATTTAGATGCTTCAAATCTGATTCCAGTTAATTCATTTCATCCATTGGAAATATGCAGTTCAACTTGAACTTTGCAAAGTGTCCATGAGCTCCTGAATTTTTAAAAATCCAAATAAAAATTCAAATAATTCAATTTAATTAAAAAAAGGCCATCCCACAAAAGTGATTCAAAATTTAGACCAAAGATTTGACAATGTCACATTTTTACGTTTAGGATCTGAATTTACAGTACTGGTGTCAGAAATATTCCCAACACCTGTCAGAAGAGAGGGTGAGATAGGCTAAGCGGACAGGCAGAGCTCATCAGAGGATTAGAGCTAACTTGAATATGTAAGAGATGGAGAGAATCCCACAAAATATCAAGGTTCAGCAGCAGGAATCATAGTGTTAATTATCCTAGATAGAGTAATATACACTATTTCAAATAGTTTGTTGGTGTTGTCAGGTACAGATAGGTATGTGAGCTTTGATGTAGGTGGTGGGCCCATATTAATTTGGTAGGCAGATAGAAGTTATATTTATTCTTGGACAACCTGGGCTCTGTAACATGTCAGATACTTTTACAACTAAACCTGGTTAAACTTTTTGTGTGAGTCAAGTGATCAATTAACATGACAGTAGTTTTTAAAGCTCTGAAACTAAGCAAAAAACTCATCTGTAAGAAAAAACAACTGAATCTAAGTGAAATCAACTCAGAGGCAAAAAATTAAAATCAGTTAATTATATTGATTATCAATAAATTTAGGCTCACTTATATTTTGTTTTCTTTTGAGTTGATTTTGTTTACAGATAAGTTTTTTTTTCTTAGTGCCAGAGCTTTGGAAACATAGTATATTCTCAGGTGTATAATTTTTGAGCTCAGGCTTCAGAAAGTACTTTTTAAAATAAACAGGGTCATAAAGTGTTCCAAGTGGACATAAAACTGTGTGCAAGGGGCTGATAGGCCAGAAGAGACAATATTCAGATGGCAGATAACAAGAATAAAATATGTAAGCAATTGGGAAACCCAATGATTCATAACATGTCTTTATTTTAGAATGGCAATAGAGCCTGGTACTGGACTTAAAGGTTTGTATAGTTTTTTTATTACCGGGCTTTACTTCAATAAATCATAAATTGGAGGGTTAGGAATATGAGATTCAGGCAGTGTGTCAGGGATCCACTCTTGGGCAGCTGGCCCACCGGTTTTGGGGGTAACTTGGGCCGGGTTTTTTGCTGGCAGGGCCCACCATAAGAGAGGAGCTAACTTTAGAAGGTAAGGAGCAGACTTCCCCACCCAAGGCCACAGGCTGGCGGCCGGAACAATGGTGTCCACCACTCCCGTGAGGGTGATGTACACTATTCCAAAAAGCTTACTGGTATGGTTGGTTGGGAGGTCAGGGGAGGAGGCTGGCATTGGTTTGGGTGTTACAGGCGGTTCCATATAAATGTTGTAGGCCGGGAGATAGTTGAATTTTCCTCTAAATAGCTTGGGGGTAGAGAATATCTACAGGCCTTGGCGGTTGTATCTGATGGCGGATTGGATGCGGGCTAATAGGTCAAGTTTGATGATCTTTTCTGGTGTATAATCTTTATATTTGGGCTTTAATGGATATTTGGTAAAATAAACGGGCCCAAAGGGGATGCCAGGTAGACAGAAAACTGCTGGCAGAGGGCCAGGAGATCTCAAACTGAACTGATAGACAGCAAATACAAAATATGGCAGTAGCTGTATAAGCCAAAGTAACATAATCTTTATTCAAAAATGGCAATAAGTTTGGAGCGCGGGGTCCTTGGGTCTATATAGCACCCCACCTCCAAACTTAACATTTTCCATGGGGGGTCATCAGGGCATTGGGGACTTGGGTCTAAAGGCAGCAAAATGGTGCTTGGCCCGGGAGTTCTTTCATTGGTTGTGACTCCCAATTTAGCTACCTGATTATCTTGCTCTAGCATTGTGGTCATGGGGCAAGGTTGCAGGCCAGTGCCTCTTCCTTGGGTTGGCTTTTGATTAGTGGCCGGTGTAGACTTCAAACTCATGAAGCTAATAGTTGTTGTCTGGTTGTCTCCATTAGGTGTCGTGATTGGCACTCCACTTAGTGCAATAATTTTCTAGGCTCAATCTGTTTCACTGGGTGGATTATCATCTTCAGCGTCAGCTTGCGGAGGCTCGACCCCAGAAAATTGCGGGCGGACGGTCCCGCAGTCCATAGGCCCGGCGGCCCAGGGGAATCCAGTTTCTGGGTTTGATTCCTGCTCTTGGGCCTGGGGTTCCAGAGGAGGAGAATTGTCAATCCTGACACAGTGGGATGTGAGGGTTTTAGAAAAGCAAAATATCACTGGACCAGAGAAGGTTTTTATTGGCAGGGTCAAGTAAAAAATGATGTGCTACTACTGTTTTTGAACACTATTTTTGAAAGTATCCTGATAGTTGGTATTCTCTTCAGTGATGGGCAAGCCATAATCTTTAGTGCTGGGGTTATTGGATGGTTTAGTAAAGATAATTGTTTTTAAGCCAATAGTCAAGAGCCCTTCTTTTTTGCAGAGACAGTGGCTCTGAACTACCTTCTGTCAGGAATATTCCTGACATAGAGATTAGTAGAAAGGCACAAATAACCTTGCTTCTAATATGAAGATTAAAATAAAATAACATCCCAATTAACTAACAATATATGCAACAATTTTTAATAATGCAAGAAGCTGTAATTTTCATTTTAAAAGGAGAAACACAACTTCAAAAACAATCTTTTATTAAATACTGCTTCAGGCCAGCCATCTTCCACCACCACACAAGATAGGGGCACTGCCAGCCCGCCCAGACAGGCACCTACCAGTCAGCCAAATATTTATTGGTCCCAGGAGTCCAACCAACCACAGCCAAGACCTCAGGGGCATCAATCAGAGCAGAGACCCAGGCCAAATATCAGAAATATTCCTGAAACTAGTCAAATTTCCACCATCATTCCAACTTGGAGAAAAAAAGAGAAATTTGAACCAAATACAACTTAATACAATCATAATTTTCCACCACTGAACCAGTGAAAAACCAAATTTTGGAAGTTCAAACATGATTTATTCTAAACTGGAATAATTTAACATTTTGGCAGGCACCTACTGTGGTCCCACAGACACCTGCCAAACCTGCTGGTCCTGCCTACCAGGCACCTGCAAGCCAGCCTGCCACCCATCCACCAGCTCTGCTTGCCTGCCTTCCAGAGCCCAGCCTGCTGCCTACTTGCTTGCTTGCCCCTCAGGTCCCAGCCTTCCACTGGCCAGCCTCCTGGGCCTCAGCCTGCACTATTCTCCAGCCAATAAGAGGCCATAAAAGGAGGTATTCAACCAAATAAGTCCCTTTATAAAGGGTTAAAAATAGAGGGCAACCCATGCAGCCCAGAATAATATGCAGCCAATTCCCAAATCTCAATCATCCATCCTGGCCCCAACCAATGGGAATCTGGGGCCCATACCATGTAGTTGGGGCCAGACTCTTGCCAAACCTTGCCACCCAGGTTAAAAATAAGCGCTGAAGAATTCATGAACCCATTTTCCCTCCTGTCAATAGACCATCCAGAATTTATTGGGTTCAACCAAGAATTGCTCATCTAGCCACAGATAGCAGTTGAACACAATTTTGGCTCTATTCTAAGAGCCAAACTCCAACCATCACAATCCAGAATTTTGGGATCTCCCATTCTCTGTTTTCACTCCCACTTGAAAAACTTTGCACAGTGAGAGACATTATAAATAAAGAATCCCCTCTCAGTGATATATTGTGCTATTATTGAGGGGAATACACCATTAATTAATGTCACATAAATCACTTTTAACTAAAAACAAAGATACAGACTACTAAGCTTTAGTATCTCTTCCCAAGAAAAGAGATAAACTATCTCATCTTCTCAGCTGTACTCAAAGCTTGCCTTGATGTTGGGGGCTATTAGTCAGCCTTTGACCATACTCAACTCATTTCTGGTACTACTGAAGACATGTACTACAAAAATAAATTGTAAATAGCCTCTTTCAACATATTTTCCTGACCTTCATTAGTGTATCCTAGCTATCATCTCCCTTGCATTCTACACATCAGTGTCTTTTTTTCTCACCTACTTTGCCAGAAACTTTGGGTTCTACAATGTAAATGTTAAGGCCACCCATTGAGTAATGACCATTTATCTCATTGTAGCAGTCCTCACTGGATTCCAGTTTGCCAACTTGCTCTCCTACCTGGCCCAATTAATTCCTCATATGTTGGGGTTTTACACTTTGAGGCAAATTTATAGGATTTATAAGGGAATTCTTGCCAGTAAGAGAATTTTCAGATCAAAACTGTGATGATTCAATTTTTAAAAATTTTGAGTGACCAGATACTTAGTCATTAGGGCTGGCAGGCCACAGGCCAGGTGTCAGGGATTTAATTGTTAGAAAGACAATTCCCAACCAAGTAAAGAAGGGTCCTGAGATTGAATTTAACTAAGGCTGATCCTAATGAAACCCTCACCATCAATATATGAATTAAATGACCAATAAATCAAAACTTTCCCAAGAAGGGATTAAATTAGTAAAGCAGATAGTTTGAAGAGGTATAGACAAGAACATACCAAGAAGCATGTGGGTGAACAATGAGGGGAATATGAGCTGTCTCAACATAGGGTATGTGGCAGTGTTGGGGGCCAAATTGGTACCAAATTGAGTCCTCATACTTCTCAGTTGGAGTTAGAGGCAGGATTTTTCCATTGACAAGACAGGTCAGAAATATTTTAATCATAAAGAAACACACCAAAAAAGGTGTCTTCATAATGTTCTAAAGATAATATGTATCTAATAATCTGAAAGATAATATATATTTATTGAGTGCAGAAGATTGGAAAGAAGTTGTTGAAAAAATTGCTCCTAATAAAAATCATCAGTTTAAATACTGATGTGAGAATTTGAGGATAGATACCAAGTTTACCATGTAATCTTGTTAGGCATCATGAAGGTGGAACAATGACTTGCAAGCCTGTATCAGGCTGCAGCTTGTAGGTAAAAAGGAAATGCTGTTTTGAGATCTGTTTGCTTCTTCTGAGGTTTGGATTTGGGTCCCTTCATGATCTTGCAGGCTTAAATGTTTGGTATTCTGGAGGCTTGAGCATTGATATTAATATGATTGGTTGCTTGATGGTGTTTAAATTAATTAATCAATGAATTTGCATTCATTTTCAGGCTTATTGGTTGCTTTGTCTTTTAAAAATATTATTCTAACTGTTTGTAAACAGATTTTGTTTTCAAGGGCATGTTTATTATTATCTGGTGTGACAATTGGTTTGGTTTTCAAACTTAGAGGAGATTTTATATTGATTATGGGTTTTAGTTGTTGTTTTTGCTTTCCAAACTTAAAAAGATGTAAAAATGTGCTTAGATTAGGAATTTCAATTAATTTTATTACAGTAATTTTCAAACCTGTTGAGACAAACAAAAAATCTCAGTCTAAAAACAAAACAAACCAGTATAAAATGGAAATCAAATTGAATCCAAATCTATTGTAATTTAGTATAAATCCTTGATTTTCAATTTTGTTTTTAGACTAAGATGTTTTTGTTTATCTCAAAAGGTTATAAAACTACGGTATGTTTGCCTTTTATTTATTATTTTTACTTTGGTTTAAATTTATTATTGTTTATTTTATATTTAAAAGTTGTCAATCACACAGGAAAGAAAAAATGCACTGAAATTAACATAAAATTTTATTTTTTATTTTATTTAAAAAATATCTATTACAATATGTGATAGCTATTCAAACTCTTAACCATGAAGTATTTATATTTTCAAACAACCCTCATGTCAAAAATAAATATAAAAGTAATCTAATAAATATCATGTAAAGTTCTCATAGTATATAATAATTTTTATTAATCAATAAAATTGCTTATAATATATTAATATATGCCATTTTTATATATTGCTTTGTGTTATGCATTTTTTATTCAAATAAAATGTTATAATAGATTTTAAAAATGAGGATAAAAAATTTAAAATAAATAAAAGTAAAATATATATTGCGGAGAGCATCTTTATTTTTTTAGCAATAATGAGTACACCTGTATACCACCAACGGGCAGTAAAGGTGGCACATTGTATTCACTGCCACACTGTAAAAAGTGAATGTGTTTTAATTGAAACACTCCCAGCAACTTATAAAAAGAAGGATTGTTAAGTGTGAATTTAGGTGCAGCTTCTCAGGAAGGGCTGCAACCCCAAAAATCACAGCCAGGACAAGAGCGTCTTGAATCACATGATCTAATAAGTTGTATCCTGGGGTGACCTTTTTGTTGTCCAGGGAGAGCAAGGCCTTGTCAATCCCTGACTGGATCCTGTGAAGATTACTAATGCTAGCGTCAAGGGTCTGGATGTACAAGTATTCCGGCTATTGCCATCACACCTAACATCCAGTCATCACCCAATTTGGTGCTTTTCCAATATACCATTCAACATACCAGAAATGGCAACAAACCAATATAACATGACTGTCCAGGTATCCAACAACTCAAACCCATCCAGCACATGACCAGCCCCTGGGTTTGGTCCAACTAATATCCCCGCCACAGCTAAATCTATATAAGTCTAAAGTATCATCCAATAAAATATACTTCTTCTCCTACTACTTTTATATTCAAAGCTTCCCCAAAAAGGCGCTCCTTATCACTGGTAGCACTACAGTTTTTGACCACACCAATGAAAGAGAAGATGACTGAACAGAACCTGCCCACCTTCGCCCATGTACTCAACCAGGCCACATTCCAGGAGACCTGGAAAACATACTTCTGCACCCACAACATTGACAAAGATATTCCTAGTGGATGCACTGTATTTAAAGGTCTGGTCATGCCCAAAGCATGCACCAAGATAATTCAATACAGTTGCTCTCTTCAACCACAAACAAACGCACAACCACCTATCACAGGTGAAGTTGCCAACACCAAACACATTGGTATTGACAAGTTCTTTGGTAAAAACAAAGAAAACGTCATCAACTGGCTAGACCACACAGCCACTAAACTCCGCGCCAGCTGCATCCCTCATGAGAAATGGGTCCAGAAAGCCAGCAAGCGCCTATATGAGGCCACAGCTAACTGGTTTGCCACCTGGGTTGGCTCACAAACTGACAACCAGCTTGACAACTGGGAAGAGTTCAAAGCCAACATCACCCAAAATTTCTGTGTCACCAAATCTCTTCAAGATATTGCAATACAGCTCAGTGACCTTCCTCAAAAGACCACTATTGCAGCCTATGCCAATGAATTTGAAGAAATACGTCGCAAAATCCAAAACCCAGCACAAGCTGACAACGTACACACCAGAGCATCATTCATCAACAGAATGAAACCCTCTGTTGCTGCCCTCATCCACCCAGAAGCAAATACCTCCATGCCTGCGCTCATTGCTGAAGCCAAGCATGCTGAAAAACGCGCCAACATGGAATATGCTGCACACAACAGCAACCGTTCCTCAAATGGCAATGGCAGAGAAAACGCCAATGGCAATAAATGCCAAAATACCAACCATAACAACAACAACTCCAATCATACCAACGGCAATTATAGCCAAAGTGCAAACCGCTCCCGTCCCAAGAAAGGGGTACCGCCAAAGTTAACAACACTGAAGTAGCAACCCGCTATGAATCTGACCCCACATTCTCTGACCTCAAAGGTCTTGAAACAGAGGAACAGGGAAAAGAGGAGGGGGAACAGGCTTAAGTGCCCCTGTCTCCCCCCAACATGACAAGAAGAAGTACCAAGGCACAAACTTTGCTGCTCGCATCCCCCGTGTACCACAATCCTCCATTTTTATGAACATAAAAATTAAAGATCACTCACAACTTCTTGTCTATCCATGCACTTACAAATCACATACACATAAGATTTTATTTGAATCTGGTGCACAACACACCATGGTTAGCAAACCTTTTTTAACCAAGTACAAAATACCAGTTGTCAAATCCAACTTCAAATACACCAGAATGGCAGACAAATCAAAAGTTCTACTCAAAGGCAAAACAACTCCCTTCAGAATTGACCTCCAAGGCATAAAAACGTCCATCAAAGGACTTGTCATTAACAACATAAACTACATCATTGTAGCAGGCATAGACTGGTTCACCCAAGTGAATCCCAGTGTATGTTGGAAAACAAAAACCATGACAATAAAACACAATGGAGTCAATTTCAACATTCTCAAAGAACCCAACAACCTGATTCTAAGAGATACAGTATTTGACCAAATCATAAATCAAGATGACTCTGAAAATCTAACCAAAGACAGTACCCTCCACATAATAAGGTACTCCAAATTTAATAATATACAAACACAAAAGATCCAATGCCCAGAACTTGCGGCACTCCTAAATGAATACGCTCATGTATTCAAGGAAGAACTCACTGAGTTACCCCCCCCCCCCAAACGGGAGGTCAAACATGGCATCAACTTATGCAAAGCCATGCCCAAACCTGCACCCCTCTACAGACTCTCTCCCATGGAGACCCAAACACTTAAAGCCCACATCAAGGACAACCTAGCCAAAGGATTCATTCACCCGTCTGAATCCCTGTGGGGGCAGCGGTTTTCTTTGTAAAGAAGAAAGAAGGATCTCTTTGCTTAGTTACTGACTACAGAGCACTAAACGCAAGTACAGTAAAGAATAAATACCCACTTCCCCTCATTGAAGACCTATTTGCAAGGCTCTCTGTAGCAAAATTTTCTCAAAAATTGACCTCACATCTGGTTACAACCAAGTTGAATTCAAAGAGAAGGACATACCAAAAACCGCGTTCCGCGCGCAATTTGGGTTGTTTGAATGTAAATTAATGAACTTTGGGATGACCAACACTCCCATTTCATTTATCACCATGATGAACCAAGCACTAAATGGCATCTCAAACACATTATGTTACCTTGATGACATCATCATATTTTCAAATACAAAAAGAGGAACACCTCACGCATGTCTGCAAGACACTTGATCAACTCGCAAAGCACAAACTATACGCTAAGCCTAGTAAGTGCCAATTTATGGAAAAGGAACTCCTGTTCTTGGGCCACATTGTCTCTGACGGTGTCATCAAAGCAGACCCAGATAAAATAAAAGCCATAAATGACATGCAACACCCCACCTCTGTGAAACAAGTTAGATGCTTTCTTGGTATGGTAGCTTACCTAAGGAAATACATCAAAGACTGGGGAAAGCTCACCACACCAATCAATGACCTAACCAAAGGTAATGCCAAAAAGAAATTCATATGGACTCCAGAATGCGACAATAATTTCCAGATATTGAAACAAGCTTTGATCAAAGCACCAATCTTGCAATACCCTAATAACAACGGGTGCTACAAGCTTGAGTCAGATGCTAGTGATACCGCCATTGGCGCAGTCCTACGCATCCACCAGCCAGGGCAGCAAGATTTCCTGTCAGTATGTTATGAAAGCAGAAAACTAACAAACACTGAGCAGAGATACCCAATAAATGATAAAGAATTGCTAGCAATATATCACACATGCAAGAAATGGAGATGTTACCTTGAAGGACACTTAAACTTCTGAGTACTAACTGACCATAAATCCTTAATCTATTTCAAAACTCAAAACGCACTCACATGGCAACAAGCCAAATGGATGTCCCTGCTGGAGCAGCTTAACTTGGACATCCAATAAAAAAGGGGGCAGAGCTGGTCACAGCCAATGCTCTCTCTAGGCTATGCCAGCCAAGAGAGGATCACCCTGACCACCTGGACCCTGACTGGCCCAACCTATACAACACTGAGTACAAGACAAAAGGAAAGGATCCCTTCACACATCAACTAACCCAGAATACACTAGTAAGGAATGAAAAACATTTCTACGTATCAAATGGTATGGTATACCAAATCATCAAGGATAAACACATTCCATACATCCCACTCGCACAAATAGTTGACACTATACTAAGACACCATTGTCGGCTAGGACACACAAAGGCTAACAACCTATATCTCACACTGAAAGAGATAGTATGGTGGCCCAACATGAAGCAAGACATAATCAATGCTCTAAAAAATTGTACAGTATGTGAAAAATACGCCAGCACCAAGGTGCCACAGTCAACAGTTAACCCAGTACCTGACCCTGAACCATTTCAGGTTTGGGGACTGGACGTAGTGGGACCCTTCTTGGAAACCAAAACAAATCAATGTTTACTAATTGTAGCCATCAACTTTGCCACATGTTGGCCCATCTGCTGGGCAACAAAAGATCACAAGGCAGAAACAATAAATTGATTCATCAATAAAGCAATCATAGCAGACTACATCACTCCAGACTACATAATAACAGATGGAGCAAAAGAGCTAACAGGCCACATAGTAAATGACAATCTAAAAAACATCAAACACTCCATAACCTCGCCCTACAGGCCACAGGCCAACGGCAGAGTTGAACGCCTTAACGGCAGCCTTATCAGAACCCTGGAGAAAATAATGGATGGCAAAGCCAAAGATGCATGGCCGCTATACATGAAACATGCATTACTAGTATCCCAGTTTTGTACCAATCAAGGGACAGGCTACTCACTGTTTGAACTAACATACAGGTACAAGCCAGAAATAGTCACCTGCAATAACCAGCCATATGTAAAGATCCCCCTGGGAAACCTCCCACAGTAGAACAGAAACCAGCTCTACAACACATACACCCCAAAGCCAAACTGGCTGAAATTAAGAGACTCAAAACTCAAAAGTTAACCTCAACAGAGAACCCACTCTCCATCAACTCCCCCGTCTGGGTCCTAGCTGGGAAAAGAAAGAAACTAGACTCAGTACACAGGGGTCAGGAAGAATCATCAGATACCAACCAGACAGAAACACTTACCTGGTTAAGTTCCAGGGTGCCAAAGAGCCCATCACCAAAAAGTACCACAGATCTTGCCTCCGCCCTAGAAAGGAGAACACTTGACCCAGTTGGTGCCCACTAGTAAACAAATCCAGGAACATCAGGCGGCAACCGTCAAGACAAAGCCCCCTCCTGATGTACCCGAGTAACCCCTTAAGAGAGGGGTGTGTCGAGGGTCTGGATGTACAAGTATTCCAGCTATTGCTATCACACCTAACATCCAGTCATAGCCCAATTTGGTGCCTTTCCAATATACCATTCAACATACCAGAAATGGCAACAAACCAATATCACATGACTGTCCAGGTATCCAACGACTCAAACCCATCCAGCACATGACCAGCCCCTGGGTTTGGTCTAACTAATATCCCCGCCACAGCTAAATCTATATAAGTCTAAAGTATCATCCAATATTTTATACTTCTTCTCCTCCTACTTTTATATTCAAAGCTTCCCCAAAAAAGCGCTCCTTATCACTAGCACCCATCACAAAGTAGAACATGAACCCTGGTAGACAATGAGATAAAGCATTTTCCCAGAAAACCCCTCTGTAAACTCACACAGTTTTCTGTATACTACATTGATTTTTCTTTTGTTTTTTAGAAGACATTATCTTTATTTTTTACTGGTACCCCTATCTTATCACCACTTCAGGCCATCCTGAAGTCTGCCAGAAGTATTTTTTTGCTGCTGTTGCATTAGCAACAGCCAATTTAAACACCTTTTTCCCAAAGCTCTTCATAAGATGAAATATTTTATGGTCTACCAAGAATCAAAACCAAGCAACCAAATATATTCACTCTATCTCTGGTATGCTTTTAAAAAACACCCCAAGACTTCCTAAACAAGCTTGATAAAGTTTGCACAATAAACTCTACAGAGGGTCACTAGGTCTAGGCAGACCAGCTGTGCATCTTTGTACACTACAAGTACTCATTCTGATGTAGCTTTGCCTGATGACAACTTGGAAAGAGCTTTTTTTACCATCAGGAACACCCTATTAATTTTATCCTCCAGCTCACAGACCACAAGAGAAGATAATGCTATCTGGCTGCTCATGTGACTGGTGTAGTTAACATAGAAGATAGCGGGATGTACATTTCCAAGAATTTCCTGGCAATACCTTCAGTGATTTATAAAAAAGCAAGTAGTTGGCCTTTTATCATTTTCTAGGTATCTTCTTAGGCTGATTCTTTTTCTGATGCTTCTTCTGTTCTGGTTGTTCTGGGTGCTGCCGGCTCTGCAGGCATCTTCACACCCTTCTTGTGGGCCCGCTGGGATGGCTTGGGATTTTCAAACTTCTCAGGGTCATTGACCCAAACAGATGGCACAGTGAGAGCCGGTGACTTGAACTGTAGCCTTCTGGCCATGGTATTCCACGCTTTGAGAGGAAGTTTAAATGTCTTTGCTTTTGCTTTGATTTTTAAATCAATCTCTTTGATATCAGCAATTGCTAAATCAAGGTTTTTGAGAAGGGTTTCAAGCTCCCTCATTGCCTCTTCACTTTTCTTTGCTCATGTTTTTATATGTTACTATACTCCAATAAACACTGTACAATTCTGATCTTATTACCCTTTATTACCCTTGTTTGTTTTATGTATAATCACTATATTTGATATTTTTTTACAGTTTGTGTATATGCTTTGTAGTTATTCTCAATTCTTGTTGCTTACTTTGCAGTTTGCTGTGCTTCTATAACTGATGTCTTGTTTTAACTTTTTAAACTAGTCCCATAACAAAAACAACAATGAATTCAATGGTTATTTTATTTTATAATGGTTAATTATAAGCTTATTGTGTATAGAAAAGTGGTCTGTGGTCTAAATTCAAACCCTTAATGGTAAAATTTAAGCCAATCTGGAGCCATGTGTAAAAGTGATTGTTGTGACATAGAGGGCCATTCAAAAATGTTTTGATTCATGGGTGGTAATTAATCTGATCAGTTGGTTGTTTTGCCATTGTGCACTGTTGCTGCTGTGGCAAGTTGCTTGTGGACTAGTGCTAGCCCAGTTGCTGATTGAGCAACAGTCCACAAACAGATTTTCACAGCAGCAATGGTGCACAATGGCAAAACAACTAGACAACCAGATCAATTACCACCCATGAATCAAACCATTTTTAAATGGTCCTTTACATCACAATAATCAATTTTACACATGGCTCCTGATTGGCTTTAGGTTTATAATTAGGTTTTTGAATTTGTGTCACTTACAACTACTTTAAACACAAAAAAAGACATAATTTAATGATGTAACATAAACTAAACTACATACCTATTGTGACTTTAATACAAGGGGCTGTTCTAAAATGTTAAAATAAAATTCTGTTCTAGATCTAGATACAGCATAATAAACATAAATTTTTATATAAAAATAATATATATAGATAATGTTGCAACATCTATGATTGCTCCCTCTCGGGAAAGCAATTCCCTAAGAAGTCCCTGATTAATGAATAATTGGTGGCACTCTTATCAGGTGTTCATCTTGTACAGGGATTAAACATTTCCAATCCTAGATGGAACATCACTTGGACAGGCTCCATGACTACCATGGCATACATGGACAGTACATGACTTCTCAAGATACTATATAATTATCTAGCTTCATATCAATAGAGTACCATTCTTTTCTTAATTTTCCCCTTTATCTTATTTATTATACTTCCCAGAAGTATGTACTCAATAAAAATGATACTTTATTTGATATTAAGATAGGGTATATAATATCATTCCAAGCCATATACTGTCCATGTACATCATGGCAGTCATGGGGTTTGTCCAGGTATTGTTCTGCTTAGTATTTGAAGTGTTTGATCCCCATACACATGAGCGTATGATAAGAGTGCCACTGATTATGCATTTATTGGGGTGTTTCTTGGGGAATTGTTTTCTTGAGAGGGAATCATCGTAGATGTTGCGACAATGGTATAAAGTAAAGAGAACATTTGGATGATAATATAGGATTTCTACACCCTTGATTTGAACTCCCATGCCGGTATATTTGGACCTTTTAGATTAATGAGGTTGAACGGTATGGGCCAAGATAAAACGTGGCTGAAGAAAGGAAGAATACAAATTTCCCAGATCCTTTGGCAATTTTGATTAAAAGATGAAAGTTATGAAATAGACTTAATCTGATGATCTAAATTCTACATCTAATGATGCTATTGCAAGCTGTAGATTTGTTGCATGTCTGGGAGAAAGTTCAGAAGGGTTAGCATAGATAATCAACTTAGAGATCAAGATTTGATTCTTAAACCAAATCTTTATCGTTTGGACTGCAACTACGTATTTTATAGACATACATGTTTCTTTGCTATAAAAATATAGAATAGGAAATATTAAGTATGAAATGCACTGATGCAAGTGCATATAAAAATCTGATACTTACCCGTAAATATTAGGCCAAAGCATTAGAAGCTTGACAGGATCCTTGTTGGACTTTGTTGATACATTCATTCATTCGGCATAGCATCCTGAAAGCAAGCAAGATGAGGGTTGTACAATAGGCGTTTATTTTTCTGTTGACTCATCTTCATTTTCAGGGGCCCATAAATGAGGAAGGCCACCTAAGACATTACCATGGCTTGTACTTTCTGTAAGACGAGAGATAGGGTCATCGTAGTCTTGTAGCGCGCCACCTAAATAGGCAAGAGCATGGTACCGCGCCTGAGCCAGAAGTGAAAGTCTGTTAAGTGTATGCTCGCTAAGTTGGCGATATGCAATCATCTTATTTTCGATCTTTAAACTGGGATCAGCGCTTGAATGTACGCCAAAATCATCTTCAACAGCCTCGGAGATAAATCCACGGCTGTGTGCTAAGCTGGCAGTATGTGAGATGGCCTGAGGGAGCTTTTCAATCATGCGACGGACAGCGGGGGGCAACTGGGAAAAGTCTACAATTTCTTCAGGATCTTCATTGGGAAATATCTCACCATTAAGATCCTTCAGTGCTAGTAATGTTTGGGCTTGGCTACGCCAGTGCCAGACCTCGGCTTGAGTTAACTGATCTTTGATATCGTCTTGAGAACGTGGGGAGACCTTTTCTGGTGAGTGGGAAATGAAGTCCAAAAATGATTTTGGTTGACCAGGGACTAACCCAGTCGCCATGAAAAGTTGACTTTTGTGAAATTCTTCAAAGTAGCTGGGAACTTCATTTTGTATTCCCAAACACCACTGGAATACTCCTGAGGCATTTTTAGTATTTCCTAGCGATTAATTTTACCAAACTCTTCCCACCGCTCTTCAAAATCATTCAGATCGGCATGGGTCCATTTACCCAAAGGCTGAAGCAGCATGCTTTTCTCCTAATCAGAAGAGCTTAGCTTCCCATAAATGATTCAACAAGCCCAGAGGGTCGAAGAAAAATACCTTTGGTGTAAGAAGACTCTGCAGCTCTTCAATTTTGGCTGTTTGATTGATTCCATTAAATGAAGCCTGAATCCTTTGTGCTTAGAGATGTAAGTAAATAAAGTTGGTAAGAACGATAATTTTTCTGCAGTTTTGTTTAAAAAAGCTTTTGCTATTTTTAAGATATTTAAGTGCAAGCAGACAGTTTAAAAAGAATGTAAACCGAAGATTGAAACAAGTTTAACAAAAGCACGCTGTTTGTAAAGATCTAAGGTTTTATTTTATCGAAAATACTCAGCGTGAGTTCTAGTATTTTTCAAAAAGTAAAGTTCCAAAAAAGCAAAAACAAATTTAAAAGTCATAACTAATAAAAATCTCAACTGAACAAGAAATAAATGCCAAATATCAGGCTATTAATTCAGTAAGTTAAATATAAATCAAAAATAAAGAGACCAAATCTGTTTTAGCTACCTGGGCTACCACTTTGAAGCGCAGCTTCAATCCCCCAGCGTGCTAGGATAAGTTGGAGACATGCAATACGTCCAATAATGTCTTTGGCGCTGCGTCCCTTTCCATCATTGAATACATGATCCCCTTTATTATTGGAGACTCCTTCAGTTGGACTTGTCACTTCGCCGTTCTCAGAAGTTGCATATTGTCTAAAGCTATTTCTGTTCATGAAACAACTTGCTTGTATATTGTTTAAATTATTTAATCCATAGGCCATGGGGCGAGCCATCATGGCTCGAGTTGGTCGGACTTTGCGGAGCACATTAGCTAAAGTAGAATGCAAAGTACGTATTAGCTTGTGGGAGGACATGTAAGCTGAAAGGGGCAGAGTAAATACTTTATATGTGATGCCGAAGGACTTGAATCGTCACAAGCAAAGTTTCACATCAATCAATACTGGCTGGGACTGATCGATTAAATTTCGATCGATTTCGATTAGGGCTGCGGCTTCCCACCCCTGGACAAAGATTTTTCCCCGGTATTCCAGAAGATCGGATTTAAAATCAAGCTTAATTAGAAAATATAGTGCCTTCCACATTTTCAGAAACTTCGAGCAGAATCCGGGTTTTGTCCGGAGGTGGGACGCCGCAGTCCTCATTTCGATAAAGATGCTTAAACAAGAATCAAAATTCGCCTTATCAACTGGAATGAGGTGGTTGAGATGCTGGACTATTTCCAATTAAGTTTAAGGCTAAACTGTCCCTTACAATATGTGATCTGGATCATCGGGAAGCATATCGATCATTTAATAATTTGATGGGTGTGATGGAACCTGTTTCTAAACTGAGTTTACATATTCAATATTTAAAATATCTACATACTAAGTCACAGCGAGACATTGTGAGTACAAAATACCATTTTAAGTTATTTAAACGGCCAGCAGTAAGTAAACATCAATATGCAAATGCATAAGTTTTGCAGTTATGAAGAAAACCATAATTTATATTGAGGGGTTGTAAGTTAACCTTAGTTCTCACTTGATGCTAGGAAATTTAAAGCTAAGAAGCATATCAGTAGTGCAATATCTTTGATTACTTCTTCTCAGGGAATCATTCCCTAAAAATATTGATTTAGAAGACTTAGCAAATAGTGCCCCCAAAATCTGATCCTTGTACAAATATATTTTTTAAATAGAACTTTATTAGAGCTCTTTAAGAGCAGTGGTATAAAGGACTACGGCCAAAGAAAATTGGGGATGAGAGGGTCAATCTAATGCTGTCATATCATTTGTTGGATTGTCTATTTGGTCCATGCTGGAAATTCAACTACAGGTAAGGTCCAAAAAAATTACCATTACAAAAATATAAAGGCAGGGCAAGCAAGAGCAACATTAATTGAATCTGGGATCTCTGGGGCCAAGTTGAGCGGCTCAACCAATTCAGGCACCTTTTTTTATGTGACCATAAATTTTATTAAGGTTCAGAGGTGGTGTACCAACCAACTCGGGCACCCAGAGCCACTAGTCCAAACATTCTATCTGGACAAAACCTTGGCTTCCAAAGGACTTTCCCAAAATATCATACTAGCTGCATGAACAAAATCACTCTCCTATTTTAGTCATAAAAATCTTTTTCCTGATTTCAAAAAATGATCATTCTCTTCTATGTTTTCTCTTTTCTCATTTGGTATGCTTTCTAGAAGTATATCCATAACATCATAAGTTAAATCTATTTATATAAAGCTTTTAAATAGTCTGATAAAATAATCAGGCAAGTTCCTTGGGTCAAAAGTGCAAAAATTAAAGATGAGACTCCCCCAAAGTTTAAAATAAAACACTATGATGAATGTGTTGATTATATACTTCTTGGAAGTATAATAAACAAGATAAAAGGGGAAATTTAAGAAGAGAATGATACTTTATTGAATATGAATATATGAATATATATAGTATCACGGAAAGCCATATACTGTCCATGTATGTCATGGAAGTCATGGGGCTTATCTGAGTAATGCTCCTCTTAAGTCACAAGGCTTATTCAAGTTGTGTTCTGCTTAGGATCTGGATTATTTGATCCGCATAATAGATGGCCAAATAATAGTAGTGCCACCAACTTAATGATTGGTCAGTGAGCCATTTGTTGACTCATTTGGTGAGCTACTTGGGGCTTTAATTCTCCAAGAGGTAGTAATCAAAGATGTTGCAACAGATGCAAAAAATAAAAAATATTAAAGACCCAAGTGCAAAAACTGACTTTCTGAAAGTTGAAATTGAAGCAAAAACCATATAATTTTTACAATGAAAATAAAGCTTTGGAACTTCTTATAGACCAGAGAGACCCAAAGGAATTTCTTCCTATAATAAAAACTATAAGATGGATAATGAAAATAGTTTAAGTTAGCTGGTTCATATTTTTTGCTTTTTTAAAAAATACACCAGATTTTATATGCATCTTATTCAGTAAGTCATAGAGTATAAAGATAACTGCTGATTATATGCTTCTTAAAAGTATATGAAGTGCAATAAAGAGGAAAATTAAGAAGAGAATGATACTTTATTTGATATGAAGATAGAATATTATATAGTGCCATCAAATTTCTAGATGTTAGCTACTCCAGTTAGCATCAAACTAACTAATATCCATTCATTGCCCAATTGGATGCCAACCTAATTCCCTAATGGCTCACCCTATTTGGCATCAGACCAATTTTTAGTTGAATTGTCAATATATTCAGCCATTTCTAATCAGATTCACCCTCCTGATTGTCAGGAAACTAACCCAGAGCTGCTGAATAGCCAGTGTCTGGGAAATGGCAGGTTGCAGACTGAGTAGGCAGAGCCCACCAGAGGATTGGAGCTAACTTAATGAGGTAGGACATTGATTTTTCCACCCAGAACCATGGGCCAGTAGTTGGGACAATAGTGTCTATTACCCCAGTGAGGGTAACATACACTATCCCAAATATCTTGTTGGTATGATCCAGGGGAAGTTCAGCGGCGGATGAAGGCATTGGTTTAGGGGTGACATGTGGCTCCATGTCTAATAAGTAGGCAGTGAGGAAGTTGTATTTATCTCTGAACAGGTGGGGCTTGTTAACATGCCAAGGGCCCTTCCTGTTGTATCTGATTAACACTTTAGATCAGGCCAAGAGATCCTGTGCTAATATCTTGTCAGAGATGTAATATCTATATTCAGGCTTCAAGGGTTATTTGGTAAAATGAGCAGGACCCAAAGGAGCACCTGGCAGACAATAAGTAGCTGGCAGGGTGGCAGGAGGATCAGACCATTTTTGAGTTAACTGGCAGACAACTAGGATAAAATATGGCAATAATTAGAAAAACCAACATCTTATAACCTTTATTTAAAACTGATAATGAAGATTGATTTCAACTCTCAGGTGCTTATACCACACTTCCAGGCCTCATTTTCTGATTGGGTTTCTTGAGCTTGGGCAGGCTGGCGTTGGGGGCCATGGATGGCAGGGTGGCATTTGGCATGAGTGGGTTGCCATTGGCTACCTCTGGATAATAATGCTTCAACCCCTTTTGTTTGGCAATTTGAAAATTGGCATTGGACAGGTGTTCAGGTTCAGTACCACTTACTAGACTTTGGGCAAGTTTGGGACAACTCTCATTGGTGGATTTGCTTATTTACCAAGAAAACTGCCAGTGTCAAGTGTTGGTACCTTGGGGAAACTCCTGACATCAGGCACTGGCAGTTTTCTTGCAAAACTCTGTGGTGCAGTTGAGTATTCAGAGCTTGGCGGATTTGCATCAATTTTACTAACAGGCAAATTATCAGCTGGTGGCAGGCTGCCAAGCTCCCAGTCTTTTGAACTGGTAGCCTGCAAAGGTTTTTGTTCAGGGGTTGACCCTGGCCCCATACTTTGGGGTTCAGGTATAACAAATTTGACATTTCTGAAACCATCTTCTTCTTCCCCCCAAAGCACTTCCTTATGGGCCTTCTTGCTTAAGTATTGTTAGATGGCTTGTTTGGCATTGTTCAGGTTACCCAGGGATTTCCAGGTGCTTTCTTCAAGGGGGTAACCCATCCACTTAATGTAGTAATGGAGGGTTTTGTAGTGGACTTGGTTGCTGTTGATGTACTCAACTTCATACTCATTGGAGCAGTCCTTCTGGATTGGTGAGGGGCTAGACTTAATCTTATGGTGGCAAGAAAGTTTTCATTGTTTTTGAACAGTAGAGCACGGTGAAATACATTGAAGATCTTCCAGGTGAGGGCAGGTATAACTTGAAGGCAACTCCTCCAATTATATTGGTGATCTTGTGTGGGCCGCTTCTTCTGTGGGCTAGCTTTCTGCAAGGCACATGAAGAGGTACATTACGGGAATCCAGGTAAACCTTGTCTCCAACTTTCAGGGTTTTTTTTTCCAATCATCAAAGGTTTTATATGTCTGTACTGCTTGATTCAGGCTTGATAGACATACAGTTTGAGTGTTGTGGATCTGTTTAATCCAGGAGCGTTCAGAGGGGTTGGTTTCCTTGTTCCCAATTCTAGGGTCCCAGGTGGGGTCAAACCCATAGTTGGCTTTGAAAGGGAACATTCCAGTAGATGTGTTGTCATTGATGCTGTATGTGTACTGTGCTATGAGTAAAATTCTGGCCAAGTTATCCCGGTTGGAGTTGAAATAGTATTTTAGGTATTATTCAAGTATTTGGTTCATTTGTTTGGTCTGGTTGTTAGTCTGTGGGTGGTACAATGTGGTTGTACAATGCTTTACTCCTAGGCCCTTCATCACTTGGATTCAGTAGTTGAAGGTGAATTGAGGTCCTTTATCAGTGATGATTTCTGTCAGGGTGCCGTGTTGAGTTAGGATGTGGTTGTGGAAATGTCTAGCTGTCTCTGCAGCAGAGAAGTAGGTGGTGGTAGGAACAAATTATGAAATCATGGTGAATCTATCTATCATAACTAGGATGGCATTGAATGAATTGGAGATTTGGAGTTCTACAATATAATCTGTGCAGACTGATTTCCAGGGTCCCATCAGTATGTCTAGAGGTTTTAGTAGTTCTTCAGGTTTGTATCTATGGGTCTTAGTCCTCCTGCACGTTTTACAACCTTCTATGTAGGCAGCCACTTCTTTGTTCATTTTTTCCAGGCATAGTTCTTCTTGATTCCTCTGAGCGTCTTGAGTCTACCAGGGTGGCCAGCCATCTCTAAGTTGTGGTAGTCTATGGGCATTTTGGTTCTTGTCTCACCTTCTGGTACATAAATCTGGTTATGTAGTAGCAGAGTAGTTACTTTAAAAGTGAATTCTTTTTTATGAGGGCTCTCTGGGTCTGAGATCAAGTTGGCAATAAGTTTTATTGAGTACTTGTCTAGTTTTTGTGTCTCAATTATGTTGGGTTTGCAGGCCATGATCTTCATGTACATCAGTTGGATGCCTAGACTGGTGGGGTTAAGAAGTACATGGGTGTTGTGGTTCTTGGTCTCAGACGTAGAAGGAATCATATTGGCTCTTCTGCTTAGCGCATCAGGTACTATGTTGACTTTCCCAGCTTCATATTCAATTGTCAGGGTGTAGTTGGCCAGTTCTAAATCCCACCTGACTTGCCTTTAGTTTAACTGTCTAGACTTAAAGAATTAACCCAAGTTATTGTGGTTTTTAATGAGCTTCACTGGAAATTCAGCGCCACATAGGTACTGGCACCAATGTTTCAGGGTCTTCATTATTGCAAGCATCTCCTTATTGTAGATTGGGTAGTTTTCTTTGGCTGTCAGCATCTTCATGAAATAATATGTTACAGGATGTAGCATATCATTCCCTCCTTTCTTAAGAAGACCTCCCCCCACTGCAAAGTCAGAGATGTTGGTCTCCAAGACAAACAGCTTGGCGGGGTCAGGCATTGCCAGGATGGGGGCAGAGGTGAATGCAAGTTTCAAGGCTTCAAATGCCAATGTACACTTGAAAGACCAAACAAACAGGACCTTGTGGGAGTAGAGGCAGGTCAGGGGCAGGGTAATCAGAATTTTTTTGTATGAAATCCTACAATAGTTTGCCAGCCCCAAAAAACTTCTCACATCCTTTCTGCATTTGGGTACCAGCCAAGCTGTTATTGCTTCTACTTTGTCCTGTGCCATAGCAAACACGTTGGTCTTCACCACATATCCCAGGAATTTGAACTCAGTCTGAAAGAATTCACATTTCTTAAGTTTGGCGTGTAGGTTGGCTGGGGAGAGTTTTTCCAGTATAAGGTTCAGGTGTTGGGGGTGCTCTTTGTGTGACTTGTTGTAGATGAGGATGTTGTCCAAGTATGCGACACAAAATTGGTCAAGGTATTTACCTAGGACAGTATTGATCATCCTTTGGAAAGTGCTAGGGGCGTTGCACAGGCCAAATGGCATTACTAGGTACTCATACAACCCATATCTGGTTTTGAAGGCTGTCTTGTATTAGTCTCTGTCCTTGATTTGGATTTGGTTGAAAGCATCTCTAAGGTCAATTTTTGAGTACACCTGGGCTCCAGTCAGTACATCACAGAGATCATCAGCATTGGGATGGTTAAACGTTTCTTTACAATAATGTTGTTCAGTTTCTGGTAGTTTACGCATGTACACATCCCGTCATCTTTCTTTCCTATAAACAGCATAGGTGACAAGCAGGGGTCCTTTGACACACAGATGAAACCCTTTTTTGTCACATCCTCTAGGTATGCTTTCAAGGCCACTTTTTTGCGGTGGTTACAGCTGTAAATGGGGCCGTGGTGTAGCTGGGTCCCTGGTAACAGGTCTATAGCGTGATTGTAGATTGAATGGCTGGGTAGTTTCATGGCTTCTTTTTTGCTGAACACATGGTCCCATTTCTGTAGGGGAGTAGGTAGTATTCCAACGCTAGGTTCTATCTTCATAGCCAAGAGTTTGTTGGTAGGGGGTTGGTCATGGCTCATGCAAAAAGGAACAGTGTCACAAGATTCAGGTTGTCTCAGTGTAGCAGTCTGTTTGCAATAGTTCAAGATCAGGCCATGTTTGTTGGACCAGGAGTTGCCCAGTATTAGGAGGTGAGGTAATCCTGGCAAGAGGATCAGGGAGAACGGGTACATGTTCTGTCCAATTGTCAAGGGAAGTTTTTGTCAGCTCCCGTATCAATAAAAGCTTTGATCTGGCGCTTGTTTCCCAATAGTTCTGTGGTCACTTTGATGAATTTGTAAGATTGTACAGAGGTGTTTATTTGTGTCAAGAATAAAGAAGAGATATTCTTTTTAGGAAATGCTCTGGTCAGATGTCCCGCCTTGTGGCAGTAGAAACACAACCCATCTCAATAATGGTGTTTTAGTTCCTTGGGGGATGTTCCCTGTTGGTTTGGTGTTGCGGCTCTGCTAAACCAGGCAGGGTAAAAGTTCTGGCATTCTTGATCCAGGCTCAGGCCTTTGCACAGAGGTAGTAACTTTTACAGGCTCAGTGTGGATGGGTGGTGTTTTAAAAGGTCCTTCATGGCTAGGTTAACTTCTTTTCAGAAGATAATGACAGCCAATTCATCCTCAAGTTGGGTGCAGGTATTCAGCTTAAGGAATTCATCAATATAACCTGGATGGGGTGGTTCCCTTTTCAGATCTCTAACAGGGGGTTCAGAGCGTAGTATCTAGTGTCTTGCTTGTTGTCAGTGCTCATGAGCTTGGCCTCAAATCTTGAGTAGTCAAGGCAGAATTTGATGTCTTTGATGGTGGCCTTTCTAAACCAATCTAGTATGTCTCCTGACAGCATGGCAGCCACCCTCAGGACCTTCTCAGTATCACAAGGATAGGCCTTAGTTTTGGCCTGGAAATGAAGATAGAGGACAGTCATGGCTCAGTGTGCTTTTTCTAAGGTGATTTTGTCCATCTGGGGTATGTCTACCTTGGTTGTGGTCTGGTTTACTACCACAGTTTGCACTTGTGATGTGGCGGGGTTCTGGGGTTTGATGCCAAGTGCAGGATCTTTCAGTTCTTTGGTGGTGTGGTTTTTTTCCCATGAAAGTATCAGGGACGTGATTGCCTTATGAGTGTAATAAGTGATTATCACAAAAAAGAATACAAGTAGCCTCAAGAGTTAACAACATTTTGGGGCCCAGGTTACCATGTTTGTAAAGGATCATCATAATTTCATAAAGCCAGGCATAGGCAGAGGCATTAGGTGACTCTGGACGGGGTATTGTCAGGCCAGTGGGTAATGCCCACCATAAGATGGGTGCTAACTTGATAATATAGGATACAGATTGCCCAAGCAAAGATCAGGAATCAGAGTTGGGCACCATAGAGTCCACTAAACCTGTCAAAGTAATATAGAGTAATCCAAACAGCTGATTATACGTGGTCTTGGTGGTAGTTATAGGTTTCATTGGGCAGTCAGGTTGTGGGGTTAAGGGCGGAGTCATAGGGATAAAGTAGATGGACAGATAATTGTACTTGTCTTGGAACAATCTTGGTAGCCTCACATACCACTTTTCTTTGCAATCTATAGTTTTAGTCTTTCTAGTTCTTGCCAGGGGGCCAGCCAGTAGTATCTAATCCAAGTTGAACTTGGAGTAGGCAGGATTCAGAGGATATTCAGTAAAATGTACTGGTCTAAAAGGCACTCCAGGGGACGGTATAGTGCCTGAGACAGGTTGGCAGGTTGATTTCTAGAAGGAGCAGGCACCTTGTTGCCTACTTGACTATGATAAAGATGAAAGATCACTAAAACCAAATAGGATGTGATCTGCTGAAACCAAAGGTTAATAAATATTTTATTATCAAAAATGACAATATGATCATCCCCATACTGCCAGGGCTTTTATACCATTTGATTTTGCTTCTTTGATTTTTGCAGGTTTCAGGTTCTCAGAAAAGGCACTGGCGGGGCATGTATCTTGGCTTAGAGTCTTGAGGGCGGCAGATCCAGGTTGTTCCTGATCTGGTGAACAGAAGTGGTGATGCTTTGTTCCACCACTACTGTTCACCACATCACCTGATAAGTTCAATTGTACTACCCATTCTGAACAGAAGACTGGCAGTTGCTGGTGATCATTGGCAAAGTTAGCAGCAGGTTTTGTTTTAAGCTCCTTAAGGCAAGCTACAATCTCTGCATAGGTCTGGATCTTTGGTGGTGCAAGGTTGGCAGCAATCTGGTGATCATTTGGGGAATTGTCCTTGGGAGACTGGCGGGTCTTGGAGTAACTTGTCAACTTGGGTTTGCAATTTAACAAGTTGGCGGGTTTTTGTAAGGTCTCATGGTCTGGGGAAGATGATTTTAAACTAAAGCTTTTAACCCAGTGATATTTTTATTAGTTAAATAAAAAAGGTGGGCAAGGTCTGTAAAAGCAACTGTACTAAGGCTCCTAAAAGCTTATACAAGGTGAAATAAGTACTAAGGCAGTTTATTAACCCTAAGAAGATAAAATAGAGTCCAGTCTTAATGACAGATAATTTGGTCAAAAAGTCAATCTCTAGGTCTGGGAATTGTTCTGCACTAGTGGGAGGATTAAAGCTATCTACAATTAAACTGTGTGTATTACTATAAAAACTACCTAACTAGTTAAGAAGAAAGTCAAAAGGAATCATGTGAACAAAAGTTAAAACTAACTAAGATTAAAAAAGAAACACAAGTCACAAACCCAACAAGTACCTTTTTGAGATGCAAGTCAAACAATCTCAACTTAAGTTGAGATTGAACAAAAGTCAGACCTTTTATTTAGATCTGAATTGAGGTGAGAAAAATGGAGGGGAAACTCTAACCAAAGGTGGTTAAGAAGGCTTGATGTGAAGAGAGGAAGAGAAAACATGGTTCTTCTCATGTTTAACTTTAAAAAGTTAAGTAAAAGTTAAAGGGAAAAGTAGGGGACGCGGCAGACTGCTTGGCATGCTTGGTTTGAGCAAGAAAAGCAAGCAGGAGATCAAAGAGCGGGCGAGAAGACAGAAAAACAAGCTCTGAAGTGCTGGCGTAAGCCACTTTGAAGATGCAAAAGGTAAAGAGTTTGGATTAATTGTTATTAACCCTAGCAAAAAGATAGCGGGTTTGAGAATCATCTTTGAATAAAAAGGTAACTTTGAAAGATGAATTAACCGTTAACTATAGATAAAATTGACTGATAGAGCAAGGAAATAAAAGAAGTAAGATAAATAGGTGTAAATTTGTCTGTGAATCAACCCAAAGCCTTGAATAACTGGTCTTGATGATCCTAAAAATACTAGCAGCAAATAATAAAAGGAAGAGAATCCTGACAGTTTCTGACCACTTTGTGTGACTTGAGTAGTTTTTGGAGGGTCAGGGTTGAATTCTGGGGTCTCCAATGTCAAATTTGAACCTCCAGTATTGAAACTTGGCAGGTTGGCAGGTTTCTGTTCCTCCTGGTTGGGGTCAGCTATCTCTGGTGGTCCAGGGCTTGACCCAACTGGCAGTTGGGCGGACTCCTGTCTACTCTGGTCAACATAAGGCTTTTCCCGGGTCCCAGGTTTCAATTCCCAGGTTTTTAATACAAGTATTGAAATGTCATTCATGACAGTGGCAGTAAGTGCTTGATGCCAGAGAGCAAGGTACTCAGGAACAATTTCTGTTTGTTTGATTGCAAGATGTAATACACAGACATTGTAAGTACTACTTGGGTAAGGTATGGCAGGAGATTGACAAACTGAAAGCCAGCCAAGGCAGTGACAATTGGGTAGACAGTCATCAACCACTGGAATACCTTGGCATGAATGTTGTATCTCCCAAAGCTCTCTGCAAAGTAGGTCAGCATGTAGTCCATGGAGATATACATCACAATGAACAGAGTGTAGTATGAAGATACCAGGGGAGTCCAGAAACCAGTGTGAAAAGAGTTGAGCTGTCCCAAATCATAGTGATAGTCATATTCCAACCCTTTGGGTGAAGGCCCAAAGAATTCTGGTCCCTGTTGATATCCTCCAATCCCAAGGCAAGCTGTGAGTACAGCTGTGAAGATGAGCTGATTCATCTTCCTTGGATTAGAGGTGGTTGGCTGAGGAAAACTAATTAAAGTAGACTTAAAGGTGTTAAGTAAGATTAGCTTTATTAAGGGTATTAAACTCAATAATAGCACAAGCTATTACTGAGGGGGAATCCTTTATTTATAGTGCTTTCTGCTGTGAAAAGATTTGAAAATGGGAGTGGAAAGCAGGAGATGGGAAATCCCAAAAGTTTGGAAGCTAGAAATGGCAGTTGGTTTTTGAGAAGAAGGCCAAATTCTTGTTTTTCTGTTATCTGTTGTGAGTTTGGCCATTCTTCACTGGACCCAATGATTTTCCCTGAACATGAGGTCATGTGGTGATGACAATCCTTGAGATCTCCCTGATCTATTTTTATCTTGAAAAATATGGTTTGGTTGGATTTTGGACTTAACTATGTGGCCTGGGCCTCAGAAAACCATTGGTCCTTGGTATAATTGTGAGTCACATGCAGAACTTAAGTTTGGCTTTCTTCTGTTGGGCAAGAATAGTTCTTTGAATCTGAATCCTTAATATTTCCTTCTTCTGAAGGGCAGAAATAGTTTTTAGAATCTGAGACCTTAATTTGCCCTTTTTCTGAAGGGCAGAAATTGTCCAGCACATTTTTTCATGCAACCAGGGACTTTTCTAACTGGCTGCAATTAAAGAGTGTTTCTGATTGGCTGTGGAGTGGGGCCTGGGACCCAGGTGGGTGGCTGGCAGCCGTCTGGGACCCAGAGAGCAAGTGGGTGGATGGCAGGGGCCTGCCTGGCTGGCAGGTGGCTGGCGAGAGGCCCGTCGGCAGCTGGCTGGGTGCTGGCAGGCACCTGCTCAGATCATAAATTGTTCCGGTGTTGTCCAAGTTCTGTTTTGCATTTTATTTTATTTCCCCCAATTAAGGGGGGGGGGGGAATCCCGATTATATTGTACATTTTTGACAGGAATTTCCTCTATTTTTCCCCAGTGTTGCGCTTCAGTGACAATCTGGTTTATGTCAGAAATATTTCTGACAGTTTGATTGCAAGCAGAGGTGTTCTTATAACAATGAGTGAGAAAGCCACATTGTAGTGAGACTTGGCAGCTTCTCTAAATGTGGCTCACATGACTTCATGTTTCTGTCTGGCCCAAGTGGTGAACCACACAGCTGTCATGGTGAAGTAAAGTGAGAGCTCATTGTAATTGATCAAATGAAAAATATACACCCAAATAAGTATGATATTCTCAATGAGGATAAGACAGTGCATATTTACTTAAAGATGATAACCTTTAAAGAAAAAATATGGTAAAGTGTAACATATCACAATACAAAGGTAGAAAAATACCTTGATTTGATTCACAGTCAAGGATTCAGATGCATAGATAGGTTCACACTCAATTTTGCAAATTTCATGAATCATTTTAGCAGGAGGAAGATTTTCAGAATTATGAAGTGGCAAAAATGCAGAGTCTAACAATGTGATTATTATAAATATTATGGGAAGGTATTGGACTAAATGAAATATTATAAAAGATATTTTATTATATGAAAAATATTAAACTGCTAAGTTAGCTTGTTGGAAATTGTTGTTACTTAAAGCCTCTGATAGCATCTTGATTAGGTGGCTTCCTTGTGTTTGGTTCTTGCTCAACTTACAGACATCCCCAATGATGATTCTGTAAGCTATTAACTGCCCTCTTAAGAGGTCAGAATTTGATACCCAGGCAGTAAAATGTTGGAAAATTGAGCACAGGGCATCTGAGCCCTGCTCAGACTCAATTTTCTTTGCCAGCACCCACTTGTGATTGATCATTGGATTTAAATATATTATTGCTACAAGTGGGGATGGCTTTGAAGCCTATTTTTCTAGGTGGCAGCGCTTTGGCCTAGCCACACCCAGAAAAACTGTCTGACAAAGATGAACAAGTTGATTAGAAAAGCAGTGTCTTCAAATAGAATCAAGAATAAACCCAATTTGATTGGCCCCAATACCTGTTCTGGAATATTTAAACCATCTCTTGACCATCCAAAGTATTGGTATAGCATGATAAGCACATAAAACTTTTCACTTATTACTATCAAACCAAACCCATTCCTCCATTTTAGCCAAACCTTTTATATCTCAATATATCCCAAATCATGTTTATGGTACCTTTTCAGGTTTATAGATTATCAGGCATTTAAACCTTAAAAGAAGCTTTTTGCAATAGTAAAAGCTCTTAAGTAAAAATAAACTTCTAGAATGAATTTTTTACACTGTCAGTTCAAACTGATTGTGCCAGCCGACCTTTCGTATATTCTAGCCGTGACTTTCTAAAACAAATACTTGCATATGAGGGTTATTGATACTCAAAATTAAATATAAGAAGTCTAAATAATCGAATAAACATCCAGAATTTTCAACTACTTACTTTAATAAACATATGGTTACGATAAATTTGATTTAATACAAGCTGCTTCATAAACAAAACAATGTTATATGGATATTGTCCATTAGACATCACACATGTCACCCTAGATAAAATCAGTATTTCTAACTAGCGTAATTGAAAGCCTCATCTCGGCCAAGTGCTAGAACTGGGCAGATAAAAGAAGCTCGATACTAGATAAGTTGATGCCAAGGTAGATAAAAGTATGCGAAGAATGCTGTGAACAACAATTTTAGTTATGAATATCCAGGCTTTCTCTATGATGAAAAGCTTAGATTTTAGAATCATTACAAAGGATCACATGCACTAAAAGGTTTGGATCGCTATCAATGCACATAGCTTCCAAAGCCTATTCTTAACACTTGATGCAACTGGTCGTTTCACTCTTTAGTTGTGAGAAACAAGATGTAACTAGATTCAATCAAGTTTTTGCGCTTTACTAGAATTCAGTTTCTTTGCTAGTTCAGATAATCTTCTTTTCGTTTTTCAGTTTGTCGATAAGCTCGTCGACAGATTCGACTTTACCTCCTCCTTGACGCTTAGGAGGCTCAACTACTTCAATGGTTTCGAGACGAGGAGATACATCGACTCCAAGATCAGAGGGTGTCATCTTGGTTAATGGCTTCTTCTTGGCTTTCTAAAAAAAGGAATAAGTAACTTTTTAAAGGGAAGCCAATTTAAAATTCCTTACCATGATGTTGGGAAGAGACGCATAACGGGGTTCATTAAGTCTAAAGATAGTTTAGATGGTTGTCGTTGTAGAGAGAGCTAGGATAAACTAACCTGAGGTCGGTAGTGACGACGGCGGGGATTTTGGTCTGAAGTGTTTCGTGACCACCATCTATCTCTCTTTTAACTTTTAACGATCCATCTTCGCCAATTTCGATGGAAGAAGCAAAAGTAGTCTATTGAACTTTAAACCAAAAAGTACAAAAAAGAGTACCTGAGGCCAGTTCAAAAGACCTGCCAACATCTGCCCAGTTTGGTTAGAGTCGTCATCAATAGCCTGTTTTCCAAGAATAATGAAGTTGGACTTTTCTTTCTCTGCAATAGCCTTGAACAGTTTGGCAACCGCCAAGGGCTGAAGAGAGGCAGCATCTTCTTCAGATACCTCAACATGGATAGCACGATCAGCTCCCATGGCCAAAGCAGTTCTCAAAGTTTCTTGAGATTTGGAAGGACCACAAGAGACTGCAATAATCTCGGCAATCCTGTTCTTGCCGAGCTTCTCTCTTAGACGAACTGCTTCTTCGACAGCAATTTCATCAAAGGGGTTCATCCTTATGCTTAACACCACTGGTCTCGACAGCCGTCTTGGAAGCGTTGACACGGATTTTAACCGCATAATCAATTACTCGCTTAACACCTACTAAAACTCTGAGGTTGGACATCTTGTGCAGTTGATGACTGTTATTTCTTGTGAACTAAGTACGCTTATGGCTTTGTAAGTCAACTTTTGATGAAAGATTTCTGTCCTCTTTACACTCATTTCGTCATCATTTTTGAGAGGATCCTTACATGTCTTATTTGCTATGTCTTGGTGTGAAGGATAATCGATCGGTCTAATTTTTAATTCCAGGGTTAAAGGGAACATTGAGCCAATCAGATCCAGGGTATCTTCTAAGATCAGCTTTCCAATAAACACTGTTTAAGGAGATCATAGTATTAGAAGCAAACAACCAAATCATTGATTGAAAACTAGATAAACTCGTTATAAATAATCCTGGTTGTATTGACTATATTAGCTTAAGTATAAAATTTTATACAAGTTTATCCAAAATTAATAACTGTATGCGGATTGCTTTTTAAGCACAACCATCCATTTATACTCCACTCAATTAGCTAACTTGTGGATGTCATATTTGAACTGTCTGGAGACTTTCCCAGCACAGCAAATCCAATACTTACTTTTGCAACTAAAAAAAATGCCTTTCAAGGTACTTAAGCCAAATTATATTTCAATGCTGCCTCTAATTCTCTAATTACAATAATCAAACATCATCTAGTGATATCATTTATTGTTCCTTTATTTTCTGTTATGCTATAAATATTTATGCCACCATAGTAAGGCTATTTGTCCAAAAACCAAAAAAATAGAAGAAAAAGTGTAACTGATAATATAATCAACAATGTACTTTACTTTTCAGAGCTGCTGAGATAGACAAATCAAAGTTAGCTTACAGTCATTATAAAATTACTTAGTGACATCTTTATTAAAAATAAAAGAAATTTATAATGATTGAAAATCACAAAAATTACCATGAATAGATGCATCACAATTTTTGATCATATACAAAAAATAGACATAAAAATAATTATATTTTAAAAAGAAGGACACTGTCAGGAAGCCAGGCATAGGTAGAGACATTGGGTGACTTGGGTGGAGAAACCTGCAGGCCAGAGGGTAATGTTTATTGTAAGATGAGTACCAACTTGATAACATAAAATAGGCACCACCTGAGTAAGGACTAGGGACCAGAGTTTGGCACCATGGAGACCACCAAGACTGTTAGTGTAATGTAGAGTACTCCAAACAGCTGGGTGGACGTAGTGTCAGCTGCGGTGGTGGGTTTCATTAGGTGGTCGGGTCAAGGGGTCAAAAGCAGGGTCATTGAAACAAGTGTCAGGATACCACATCTCAGGCGGGGTTCTGTTAGCCTTAGCTGCCAACTTAATTTGTTGGAAGGAGGAAAGAGTGTTGCAACTGAACCAATAATAGTTCAGCATTTGATTGGAAAAGACAACAGTTCAATAAAAAGGACAAGAATAAGATTAAGATGATGTTTATTTAGATAATATTATGGCTATATACTATATTGATAAGCCACAAGTCCACTAGGGGGTGGCACAATGATGGGTTTGACATAAGGTTTGAGTTGTGGAATAACTTGCCCAGGGATCAGTGTGTCAAATTGGCAATACTCCTAATTCGGAGATAGTGTCCACAATTTGGCTTAATCACAGATTGATTCATGTTGTTAGACACGTCATGGGGCATCTTATCAAGTGCTCCCTGTGTATCTTAAGACACATTGACAGGCAAGAATAGAGACTCAGTTGCAATCCTCCTTGCCTCCTGCTCGTTGTCAGACATCAGAATTAGAACCTGTGAAAGGTCTGAAAAGGTACACATGAAGAGATTTTGTGTGAGAATGGCGTGGCAGGGGCGCAGGCAATTATGATGAAGGGTCTTGGTGTTTCCTTGGGCATCCTCAAGTTGATAGGTGTGGTTGTTGTGGACAGCAGCCATCTTAAAGGGCCTGAGATGATTGGGTTTGAGCTTTAAGGAGTTGGAATTAAGAGTGTAGACAGAGTCACCTACAGCATACCTTGCCTCAAGGTGTCTAGTTGCCTCCTTGATCTGTTAATGTTCTATACCACAAGCCTTGGCACATCATTGACTTAGAGAGGGTGTGAGGTTCCTGGTTGCCAGTCCCCAAAGTGTGTCCTGGGTCGTAGCCAGGGACCGGCTTGAAGGAGATGTCATTTCCTAGTAGAGGGTGTTGGCTAGCTAGAAGTTTATACTGAGCCTGCATTAATGCAAAATCTTTCAATACTTTTCTTATCACTAGGTGGACATTCTTATCATGCACTTGTATTTCAGCTGGTGCTAGACCTTCTGTAGGCTTGTACCAGTCTTTCAGCAACCTAGTAAACTCATTTTCAATGAGCTCCTGTCCCCTATCTATCATTTAAAGGTGTCTAGTTAACTTTTTTCACTCTTTCTGAGAGGCCTTACTAGTGACAAACCTTCTACAACTTTGAAGATAGGTATCTTCTTTTCCTTGTACAGGATAAAAGATGTGGGATGGTTCACTCATGGGGTTTATCTGTACTACTTAGAACTTTGGGCAGGGGTCAAAATAGGCTTTTATTCACTTTCAGAAGAAATATTCCCTTAGAAACCTTCTGGTATTTGCCTGGGGTCTGGAAAACACTAGGGGGTTGCCAATACCTTAGAGTCCTCCAACAATATCTTGTACCCCTTGCACTTGGACTTGAGCTTCTTTTCCTTAGTCTTGAACTCCTTTCTTGAGTCTTGGGCTCCTTCACTTTGCTCCAACTCCAACTCTTTTATCTCCAGCTCCAGCTCCTTTGTCTTAGGCTTTTTCACCTTTATCTTGGGCTCTAGTTCTCTGTGTAGTCCTTGTGGCCTTTGTAATCTACCTGTATCAGTCCCTGAAAAGCTTCAGATAGCTTCCCCTTTAATAGCTCCTTGTTTTAGTCCCTGTTTTCCTCTCAGAACTCTTGATTTTCAAAGCTTAAACTATCCTGTTTCTTTTTCTCTACAATATATCAAACCTTTTAACTTACTCCAAACAATTAAAGCCCTGAGATTTCTGCTTTATTCCCTCATTTTTAGGCTTTAACTCTTAAGTTAAAGCCCTTAAAACACTGATCAAATAGACTCCGGCTCTCAGCCAATCACACGCCTTGATTTAACGGTTTCACTAAAAAGGTTTCCCCATATGACTTGCTCTTAACCCTGGTTTAAACCTGAGGCTGCCTCACTCCAGATAAACAACTGCTCCGCGTTTCAAACAGTTTCACAGTAATTCTGGTCATGTTTCTCCAGAAAAACTTGAGCGCTTTTGCCTATATTTTACCTAAGGGATTTTTGAACCCTCAATTCTTCAACATTTCTCTGAGTTTCTCCGCATTTTTCAAACATTTCAGCACCTTGAACTTGCCCGTCACTCGCTTCTTGTCTTTCCTAATCATCTCAGCAAAACTTCAAATTTTGTCCCAACAGTTTCTCTGTCCTGTTTCTGGTATTTCTAGCTTCAGTTTCACTCAATAAGCTTCTAATAAATTTACAGTTCAAACACTATAATTTTTTTCATTATATGATAATTAATTCAAGCTGCTTAATCATATCTTTTGGCAGCATTAATTAATTATTTTACTGCTTCTTTCTAATCATTTTCTCTTTCAAAAGTCCAAAACAAGCATCCTAGCTCCTTTATTTGTTCCAGCCAGTCCTTCTCAATCAAATTTCAGCTTCTCAGCTAGCCCTGCATCATGACCTTCAAGCCCTTCAGCCAGTTCTTCACCATGATCTTCTAGCACTTCAGCTATTTTTTCCTCATCCATCAACTAGTCCATCAGTCAGTGCTTTCCAGTTCATCAACTAGTCCTTTCCAGGCCATCAGCTAGTCCACCCCATGAACCACCTAGGTTTTAACTTCACTATGAACCATCTTGGTTCTAATCCTCACTATAATCTTCTAGTCTTTCAACCAGTCTTCACCGTGATAATACAGTTCTTCTTACTAGTCTTCACTGTTGGTACTATACTATGAACCACTGTGATTGCATTTCCAGTCCCTGTTACCAATATCTCAGACTCAAGAAATAAGTCTACAAGGCTACTGGCGTTTGACTGGGCCCTTGCAAGTGTTCTCTACTTAGGCCATTCAACTACAGACAATTCTCATGTCCGTGCAATTGTCTTTACTCACTCAGGTGATTAATTATGAGCTTTCAGTTGCAAAGTAATCAAATTTACTTCCCAGAGGCCTGATTATACCAAGTTCTGCAGCTGCTTCTCTGAGCAACCACCCTGGTAACACCTCTGAGCGTATCCATGTCCCCAATGATAGCTTTAGGGCCTCACCAAAGCCCTTAAAAAACACAGATAAGGACATCCTACCAGTCCGTTAGGTAAGATGCTTGCTCACAGACTTTCTTTAAGTGCACAAGAGCATGTAGAGCTATCTTAGCTCCTTGCTTACCTGGAAGCCCATGTTACCCACCAGGATCACTTCATTAACCAGCCCTGATAGCCCGTGTTACCCACCAGGGTGGTTCACTTCCCACTCCTAGCAGCCATTGTTCCCTGCTGGGTGAAGACACTTAAATAGCCCTTGGCAGCCAAAGTCCCCTGCTGGGCTGGTTCATCATTTGCCTCTAGTAGTTGTTTGTTACCTACTAGGTAGGCCTTATTTTTCCTAGTAGCCAATGTTTCCTACTAGGCCTATACCTGTCTCAAAACCACAACACACTATCAACTTTCAGCATTGCATCTTTATTTGAAGCCAAATCAACCCTCACCTGCAAAACTGCTTTCATGTGGATTTTCACAGAGGGGGTAGTTATGAGGGAAGGTTTCCCGGGAACTGTGGACTGTAACTTTCCTTGTTCTGCCCCAGTTAGCCCATCAGGAGTCCCAAAGTCCAGGGCACAGGGGCTAAACCCTGTGCTGCAATCAATCCTAGCTTGTAAAATAAGCAGGGCAGTGGGAAGGTGTTTGGTGCAGGCGGTATTTGGGTGCTCCTGAGAGAGCTTGGCAATTGGTTGTACCAGGGAGCCATTCAGGAGTTCTAAGCGCCCGTGTAAAGCCCAACTGTATAGACACAGCAGAACTTACTTCCTATAATTAATGAAGAAAAATAGATAGTAATATTGGGTAGAACTTCAATGATAGCTTAATTTATCAAAATATTCAAAGGGTGTTTATTTATAGTATCTTCCAATGTGCGAAGTTTTGCAAGCGGGAGTGAAAGCAGGAAATAGAAAATCCCAAAAGTCTGAGTGATGAAAACTGAAATCAGGAAATTGAAACATAGTCAAACCTTTGTTCTTCTACTATCCGGGTCTGGATTGCCAATTTCTGGTTGTGGCCAATGGGTTACTATCAGGAGGAAAATGTTCCTAAGTCTTCCTTGAGATCTAATTTTAGACTGGGTAGTTAGGTTTGGCAAGAGTCTGGCCCAAACCATGTGGACTGGGTCCCAGATCCCCATTGGTTAGTGCCAGGATTGATGACCAAGAGTTGTTTTTATTACTGAATTGTTCAGGGCTGCATGACCTGCCCTCTATTTTTATCCCCAAATTCTGGGACTTATCAGATTGGTTTATCTCTTATGTGGATTGTGCATTAATGAACTTGAAGTTCATTAGTTACAAGGTCTTGCGTTCCAGTGGGTTTTACACACAAGGTGGTCTCTTAACGGGTATTTATTCATTATTAAATGATGCTTGAAATACAAAGAGCTTTAAAATAAATGGTTGATCAATCATTTTACTTTATTATTTTCTGAGATACACTTGCATGGATGATATCATTTCATGCAACATGAGTTCATATAGAAGAGATCACTTTTTCTCAATTTAGCTCTTGATTGGTCTTTTTGACCTGACTTAATTTATTAATGTAATTGTAGGCGCTATTAAGAGCTCTTGAATGCAGGTTTGGGCATCAGCATTGTGAGAGAGGGGGCTAAAATAACTAAGTTTGGCTCCCATCCTGGGGAAAGGATCTACCAGGACATTATCCAGTGCAGGACTGGGATGGCCGCTTGAAGGGGTGTCCATAGGGAGGACGTGGAGGATAGACAGGGAAAGTATGAATCCAAGCCCATCAATAATATCCCACCAAGCAACCAGGGAGCACAATTGGGGCCCAACTCTTGCTCACCCAAGTCCTCTTCTGGGGCCTGTGATACTGGGATCTCCAAGAGAGAAGAAAAAAATGGGGCCGGGCTAGGGGTCATGGAAGGAAAGGAATTGAGGGCAGAGGGCTTGAGGTTGTCACATGACAAGCTTCTTACAATATTCTCACTGGTGGCAAAGATATCCTGGGCGCGTCCAGAGATGTTCTCCAGTAAGTGCATGAACTGATCCAGATTGGCACCAACATGATGAATAGGATAGAAAATACACCCCCAAAGATCTGAGGTAGTACACCATATCAACACCAGAGCTGGTGCCAAGGTGTAAACAACAAACTTGACAAGAGGCACCAACATTTATCTCAGTTTTAAGATCTAGGGTCAGCAGCAGTAGGGCTTGTCCCTCTAAGAGTTTTCTTATTTTTTTTAAAATTGGTGACACAGAAAAAGGGCAACCAAAGGTCTAGTAAAAATAAGATGATCAAAAAGAGGCTGAGAGGAGCAAGAACGGCAGCCATGGGACAATGACAACTCTCAAAAGCAGGTTTATTAAACTTAAGGCGTATAACAAGCAAAGCGCAACTCAAAAGCAAAAAGACAAAGATTTAAAACTTAAAGTAAGTAATTATAGTAGTTTTAATACTAATTTTAAAGTTTGAACCAGATTCTTGAAAGCAACTAAGGTAAGCGTAAGCAACAACACTAACATTAACTATAGAGGCTTTGAAAAGAACGTCAGGAACCAGAGGAAGACCAGTAAGGTAAGGAATAATAAAGCCAATACTAACAAGGTCAGAGACAATGATGGGCCAAGAAAAAAAGATCCAACAGTTCAATAAACTTATATTTGAAAAGTATAAACTTTTAATGATTAAAAAATGAGCAAGCAGGGGACCAAAAGTCCCCTGTCTTGCTTTAAGAGTGGAATTCAAAATTCAGGGTCACCTGACCCAGGGGCGCAGGTTTGATTGGCTGCAAGAGAAATTTTGCCAGGCAGATCCAGCAAGCTGGAGGGGTTTACACCAATTTCCAGCTTTAACTCTGATTAGCTGGGGTCAGATGAATGGGGCAGCTCACCATTTAATCCAGATGGATTGGTATTTAAAAAATTGACAGTAGCGCAACCTGAATAATTTGACTTAATTAATTTCAAGTGTGGACAGACCCAAGCCAAAAGGTAGTCCAAATTAATCAGAGATTCCTCCCAAGTGGGAACTGAGTTTATCACATTGGTATTTGCCACCTGGAAAGGTGTGACAGTCCACATGTTTGGTGGTTTGCAGGCGGGGCTAATGACTGGTCTGAGCTGTTAGAGATTGGAATGAACTGTTTAGAGACTAAGGCTGAAGATATGGAAGATGTGGTTGAAGATCATGATTCAGGATTAGCTGATAATGATACAGGAGCTGGCTGAAGGATCAGAAGATGATGGTGAAGAACTAGCAGTCTGGAGAAATGAGCTGAGATTTTGCTGAATTGATTTGCCAAAGTGGGAAAATGTAGAATTTTTTGCCTTGGGTTAGTAGTAAAATCAAGAAGGAATATGGATAGAAGTGTGGGTAAGATATTTATCTATTAAGTTTTTAGGATAGATGAAGGTATGTTGCTATGAGAGCTGGATACAAAGTTGTTTTGGTGGGACGTTTTACTTGGATTTTACTATATTTGTAAATATATGGGAAAACATTGAAGAGTACAGAAGAAACAATTTAAATAGTATTATACTATTTAAATGAGTTTAGGTTGAATACAGGAAGGAATAGTGCCAGAATAATGGACCAGTTAACGCTTTGGTGCATGAAGAGTTGTCAATTTGAGCAGTTTGAGCTGTGGAAATTATTGTCCTAGTTGGATTCTGTGGAACTTCAGAAATGGTATATTTCTGCGCTCTTCATTCATTGGTTGAGTTCTGGCAGGTTTCCTGATGAAAATGATTGGTTGGAAGCCAAAAGCTTAAAGTATAAGCAAGGAAATAGTGAATTAATACTTTAAGCTTTTGAGAAAGTAAGTATGTAAGCTTAAGTTATTATAGGAAAAAGTGAGCGGCAATGGTTTAAGCTTCTGAAGAAAGCCATTTTGAAGGCAGAATTGTTGGAAAAAGGACACTGTAAGAAGATGGCTGGCTGAAAAGTTACAGGGTCTTTTTTGAGGTCTTTTCCGGGCCTTTTGAGTTTCTGCCAAGAGGTTTTTGGAAGCTTTTTGATCACCAGCAGGAGCTTGGTTGTACTTATAAAAGTGGAATAACAAGGCCACTGGAGCTATAAAGAGAGCTGAAGCCCAAGATAACAGAGCAGGAGCCCAAGAATAAGAAGCTGGATCCTAAGCGTGGCACCAGAGTCCAAGTTTAAGGAGCAGGAGTCCAAGTCTAAGGAGCAGAAGTCCAAGACTAAGGTGCAGGAGTCCAAGACCAAGTACAAGAAGTCCAATAAATTGTTGGAGGGCTCTAAGTATTGGCAAATTCATATTGTTTTCTTGACCCCCCAGTCCATATACCAGAAGGTTTCTAAGGGAATCTTCCTTTGAGAGTGAATAAAAGCCCATTTCAACCCATATACATATTTCTAAGATATATTTTCCCTTACTAGAGAATGACAATCCCTTTCAGCTGGTCCCTGGCTATGATTCAGGACACACTTTGGGGACTAGTGGACAGAAACCCCACAGAAGGGTATGACAACACAAATCTCTCATCAATTGTATGGGCTAAATCCTCAAGGGAATTAAGGGGCTTGGCGGGCTTCTGAGAAGATTTCTTTGAGCAGCGAGGGAAGATTGTCCTATCCAAGGCTAAAGGGGAAGTGACTTTACAGAAATCCATAGATTAACAGCTGAGATATGATTGCATGAATTATGTCATCTATGCAACCATGACATCATGCTTAATGAAGCAGTGGTATCTCAATCTGGCATTTTGCAGTTCTCCTCTTTTGCACTAGACTGTGCTTATTTTTTGCTTTGATACTTATTCAGAGCTATGTCAGGAGTGATCCTGACAACCCGTTAGCCTGTGGGTGATAAGGTGTTGTGACTATTTTTTAGAGGGCATTCTTGACACAGTATGCTTTCATGACACTGCCTACAAGTTCAGGCTCCCAGACACTAGCGAGCCAGGAGCTCAGGGTTGGTTCCCTGACAATCACAACTTTGATCTAGTTAGAATTTATCATAACACAGGATTAGAATTTTTGGTACTTACCTCATTTATGACATCATGGCATCATTTTGAGTATTTTAAAAAGAACTTGTATTCTAAAATACCTGAAATAGTATCATAATGTTGGAAATTTGTTCCTAGAAATAACAGTGTCAGAAATAAGGAGAGTACCAATTTTTCTTATATTAACAATTAGTTTAATATGATTGCAACTTTTCAGTCTGGTTGCGTTTGATATTTTTGTCTTCCCAGGGATCACTTTGGTCTGGGGGATGTTTTAAAGATATTTTATAGTGTTTGTGTTGATTTAAGCGTTACAGTCAGGCTGAGTTGGGTTCGATTATAAGAAGTTTATTCCATTTGAGCTGCTTTTTTAAGCCCATAATAAAATAATTTACTTAATTTTAACATATGATGTCATTATGATGGCATTGGTTTACTGACCTTGTCTTGAGAGTTTTTTTTAATTTCTGTGAATAAACAATTTTCAGTAGGCTTTGGGTTGGTTCAATTTTTAGTTAATTTTCAATGGACACATTTTTCTAAATAATTCAAAAATATTTTTATGACTTTCAATTAAATTTATTCCCTCAGCAACTGAAAGCAGCTTTCTTTAATTGTCCCAATTTTGTGAAAACCATCTGTTCTAGAGCTCCATGGTTTTAATTGTATAGACTAAAAGAGTGAGATGTAATTTAGTGCTGATGTCTGACGTGGCGAAAATGGGGAGCCCTACCGCCTAAAGCCTGGCCTTGTATCAAATTAAAAAGGTGGACAAGTTTTATTTTGTAATCGCTCCCTTCAGCCAAATATTGTAGCTAACCATATTCCAAAGTTGCACATGCTTCAGATAGGATTTTATCTCTTAAAAGAATCTACATCTCCAAATATCCTATAATAGTTCTCAACTCCAATATTAATATATTTCTTACTTATCGTATATTTCCCGACCACATCTAGAATTCTCATAATATTTTAAAAGGTATAGTTTTTAATTCATGTAGCCTGAATAGCTAACCTGAGTTATGGACTATTTTTGACAATATCTGGTTTAAATAGCTTTATTTTTTATTTCAAATATTTTTCTATATTAAGACATTTTCTCTTAAGACACAATATAAAGCAGCCTTTTACTAGGACCTTTCTTCTCAATGGATGAAGCAACTTGCGACTATATAAATAGGCTCACACTGGATGACCTGAAAAATGAACCAGAGTTAGCAGAAGAAATAAGTGCTTATCAAGAGAAGCTTGAAATAGAAAAGGAAAAATTTAATGATCCTCAATTCTTCATAAAGCCAGCAGAAACGTCACTGCTGGATATTTTGCTTGTATTTACTAGTTTACATGGTGACCGAGTCTCCTGGTTTAAAAGTCTAGATAGGTATTTTTTGGCTAATTGAATATGGAGTTGAAGATTTTCGGTCTCTAATATTACTTTCTCATAGTTATTTCAAACAGTATCTTTCAAACGAAATAAGTCATGATGATTACACTTCAAAAAACTTAGAGTTAACAAAGAAGCAAAAACTATTCTTCCATCAATCAAAAACGCTCATATCGAACTTAAAAAATCCTGCCACTTATAATCGATGTGACGTAGCACTGGAAATCGAAGAAATACTTAAGCATGAGGTTGAATTGCTCAAGCAGGTAAGTTAATCTTAAAGTATAAACCCAGAGAATTAAAGAGTTTCACATAATTTTTCATTTTTTCCAGCTAAAATCCAATTTAAATGCTGAGCTTATGTTTTAGTATATTTGAACTTAGAACCAGTAAAATTGACCACTTATAAGCTTCATCAGTCTGCCCACATTTTTAATATTCTTATAGTAAACACAAAACGAGGTGCGTATAGAGCTTTCTAAATTTAATTCTAAAACTTTTCATTATTTAAAATTGAACTGTCAAGCTTTTAATACATTTATGTGATTTTAAATCGTTACAATTATTGTTTTAAAGGGTTTCTAAGAAAAAGAAACAACAATACTTGCTGAGGTTTAAAGCATGTCTAATATTACTTGAAATAGACTGCCTCTTATCAAACTGCAAAAGTTATGACCGAGAAAACTGAGAAAGATTATTCCCAAGAAGCTAAAGAAGCATCAGAAAGGTACTACTTGTTAAGTTCATGTGAAGAGTGGTTCTTATTTTGCTTTGAAGCATCTGGTATTTATTCTCATCTGCATCTTGCTATCATACAAATTTCACACGCCGTTGTTTGGCTATTCATATACTATTGATCATGGCAATCTACTTGGAAATGTTATACCAAATGAATTGACAAGAAATTTATCAATGCCTTTAAACTAAATAAGTTCAGGGATGGTACCTTGATTAATTTTGCTTTCTATAATTGAGGCATTTTTAAATCCCTTTAAACTAACCAACATAACTAGAATTCCTGAAATACGCGAGCAAATAGCATCTAAGCTTATGGATCTTCATCAGATCATGGCTAGCCTTGAGTAGGAAAGATAAATCCCCAAAGTAGCCCACTTTTATATTGAGATAACATACTTTGGGTATGGAAATGCTATTTTATTTGAATTAAAAGGCATAATTTTTGGCGCTCATCAGCTTAGTAAAAGCAAGATTTAAAGTTGGCAGAGAAAATATAAAGTGAATTCAATAAAAAATCTGGTCATTATGAGTACACCTGAACTATTTGGTACAACTTTGAACTTAGGCTTTATTGGTTCTTCTTAATAATTTAGGAGGAAATAAGTCATAAATTTCACAGTTCTAGAAAGAAGTAAGAACAGATTGCTTTGATTCACACATCAAAATCAGTATAAAATTATTGTCTTAATGATCCTCTCAACTTTTCTAGCTGATTGAAAAATATATAGTTAGAACCGAATTTAAGTTTCATTTTATAATCATTCCTAGATGATACAATTAGAATAGGGCTTGATTTCAAAATATGATGCAGGATTAGTACAGTAATGTTCAACTCTGCGGAGTTAACTTTGTTACTTCATAAAAAGCAGAGTGTCCAGTAAAAACCAGCTGTAATATATCGCTATCCATTTTAGTTTTCTTCCGTGATGATTTAAAATCACTAAGGATTCAATTGGAGCTTATTACGTTACATTATTTGTCCGTTGGATTAAAGCTGCAACTGTCACTTGCGGTCTGATTTTGGCAGCATATTCAGAAATAATGGCAGGACTTTCAGAAACACTGGTGTGATGATTTTGTTGCAACTGGGTTGGATACCTCGCCTGGCAACATATCTTACAACATGCAGGGGGCGCTCAATGAGCCGCCCCAGGATGTATCAAACAACATTCCATCTTGAATGTCAAAATACGGGGAAATACTTCCTGATAAGAACAAGCTAATTCCAGTCAAGTACCCTCAATAACTCATTCAAAACCCAACCCCTATTTGGATTGTGCCACCATGCCATCCCTTGTGGCTACCTTTTGCAATATATTAACTGCTGCTTCCCATTAAAGTTATTGTATTATCTTAAACCATGCTCTTTTTCTTTGGACTGTTGTCTTCCCCTCTTCTATACTGAACTGTGGTGAGTCCAGCTGCAACAGTAATAGCAGTAGTAGGTTTGATTTACAGCCTACCTTTAAGAAAATTCTCCTAAGAAAACTTGGAGCGCTGGCCATATGGTTAACCCTCACCAAGAACCCTTCCTACTTACCCTGAGGGGAATATCCTGGAAGGATAAGGTATATATTAAGACCAGCTTGTGTTAATCAGCATCTAAAATGAACTCTGGCCAGGACAACCTGATATAGTACCACCTGTCACAGTCAGACCTCTTGCAAAGAATAGCAAACCTCCAGTTAGAGCCTTTTATGAGTGACATAGAGGGCACTGACATTGTAAGTTGGCTGTACTCCACATAAGCTTGTCTTCACATTTTTCAGGTTCCCAAACCCATGTGAGTTACCACAGCTTCAGGGCACCTTGTTGGCCCTGAAGCTGCCTGTTTCACTACATAGACAGGCCATGAGTTCAAGGCTACTTGGGCCTCCTTCACAGAGACAGCCAAATCTTGCTATAGTGAAACATTTTCTTTATTATTGTGAGAACACCCCTGATAAGCATCAATAAGACAGGGAGTGTTGCAGAGGACCTCAATGCCTGGCAAAATACACTTGTAGCCCTGAAAGCCATAGCTGACAAGAATGCAATGCTTTTCATTAATATATAAGCGTGAGTCTTCTGCCTGGATTTAATATCACCTCAAGTGGGCTCAAGCTGTAAGGGATTTAACTGACTTGATTTTTCTATGATATCTAAATATAAAGTTGATTGTTAAGCCAAAGGATAAATTTGGCTCATCCTTACATTCAATCCCTTACATGCATCTTTGAAAGTGCACAGATTGAATTCAGTGGATTGTAGTCTAAATTATGTCACACTGAGAATGAAGCTACTTAAACTTTTATAAATTTGTATTTAATTGCTTAATTTTCAAATCATGATTCAACTATTGCAGTGTGGCTTATCTGTATAGCTTATCCAACTTTAGAATGTGTATATTAAAATTGGAAGAGAAGCAGCAATTTTTTTAGATTGTTTTATATGATTGGATGGTTATGCTCTGTGCTGAGGATTGAATTGACAATGAAAAGAGAGCTTGGTCAATTTAAAGTGATACAGTTTAAATTAAAAAATATAAATATTAGTTTAAAGAAGGAGATGGTTGGCTTGGACATTTCAAAATTCTTATTATTCAAGTGAAATAATAGAATATTCCAGTTGGATGCATCACCTGATCCAAGTGGCTGCATAATGTTCAGAGTAAACCTTGCTTGCCACAGCTTCATTCCAAAAGAACATCAGTGGAGTAAACTAACTATGATAAAATTATGATGCAATATTATGATTTTCATGAAATTTAGAGAACATAGATCAATTTTTCAGATGATTCTGATCAAAATGGTACCAAACATGATAGATCTAGCTACTCTAGATGCTCAGATATATAGTTAAGTGCTGGAATTGAGTTCACATCAAAATCAACAGTATAGACTTAATTCAATTCATTTAAATTCACTCTAAAAGCACATAAAACTAAAAACAACATATCTCTGTGAATAATAAGCCAATATTAATGGCCAATAGCTTGTTTTAAAGGTACAAATCAGCTCTACTTTTTTAGAGAATTTTGAAAAATAAAAATGTAAATTTTAAATTTTTATCCTAGCTTTATTAAATTTAATTGTAACCCTTCACTTATTTAGATTTTTTATTTTTTATTTATACTTGGAATATGAAGCTTTAATTTTAAATAGATATGATTAAAATGATCTTTTAAGAAAAATTCCAAATAAAAATTAGTTGATCATACAGTAGTTTTCAAACCTGTTGAGATAAATGTATATTGTTCAGTTTAGAACACATGAACTCAGTCACAAAACATATTTCAACTGGAACCAGTTGAATGTTAATGTCAGGATACCAAGAGTACTGTGGAGCTCTAGCAGGTGAGGGAGGAGTCAAAGCAGGTACTGGCATAGCCCACCAGATGATGGGACCTAACTTTACCAGATAGGAAAGGGCCTTACCAGCCACAGCCCAAGGCCCAGCTGCTGGCAAGGCAGAGTCAATCAATCCTGTGAGCGCCAGGTAAAGCACTCCCAAGAATTGACTACTCTGGCCAGTGGCATCAGAGGTAGGTGGGGTTGAGATGGTTGGTTTGGGTGTCAGGGGTGGTTCTATGGGGACCAGTTAGGCAGCAGGATTGTTGTACTTCCTGTTGAAGATCAAAGGGTAGATGGTGATTACTTTGCCGTCATGGACAATTTGGTAGGGTTCCTTGTGCGTTTGGGCAGGTGTACCACTGCAAGTCTTCTAAGGTCCAGGGTTTGTGGTCAGGATTTGGGGGGGGTACTCAGTGAAATGAACAGGGCCAAATGGAGCGTTGGGCAAACAGTAGTAGTCAAAGGCTTTGTTTTTGTCAACTGAAGTCTGACTATCTATCCCTGTGGATGGATACTGACGCTTTGGTGTTTGCAGATGAAGAGTATCAAAAATAAGTATGGAAACAGATTGGTGAACCAAAGTTTCATAACAAATTTATTGATAAGGATGAAAATACAGAACTTTTTTAGGTGCTTCTTATTTATATACTTACTCACATGCAAGTGCCTCTGGGCATTCTTCTGATGCTTTCTGTGTGGCAAGGCTTGGCATCTCAGGTTCTGCTGTTTGGTTGGCTGCTTCATGGTCATTTTTGGGGTTTTCAGGAACAGTTGTTTGGCTTTTTGGTGGTCCATCTTGGCTTGGCTGGCCACTGGTTCTGGCAGGTTTGTCTTCTGGGGTTATGGGGTTTTCCCAATTTGATCACCATTTTTGGACTGGCTTGGCAGGCTTTCCTGAGCCCAAGGAACTTGATTAAAAAAGAGGTCCCCAATTGAGGACCCCAAATTACTTAATGAAGGGTGGGCTTGATCTGGGTTTACTAGGCAGCTAAAAATAGCCTGCCCAGGCCCAGCCAAATCCACCAAGGCTTGGGCGTAGCTTTTGGGGCCCAAAACGGGCCCCACATTTGCAGACAGGGCAGGATTAATTTCTGCACCTGGATTTGCTTTGAAAAGCAAAAATTCAGGTGTGGGCAATCTCCCCTTCCCGCTTGCCCCACCTGGTGGCTAGGAGCAGGTTCAATCCCCACCTGGGGCCTTGAAGCTGTTACTTTTGTAACAGTTAATTTACTCAATAAAGCTTTCATTTATCTAGGGCCAGAAAACAAAAATTAGTCAATCACAAAACAAAAATAAAACAAATATAAAATTCTAAAAATGAGATAGCAAACACATGGAGCTCAAATTCATAGCACACACAATACAGTCACTTGCTGAAGCATTCTACATCAAAGTTGATTATGAATGTGTGGCAAATATTATACAAACAGAGAACACATGAGGTTCAGTCATAAAAGTAATTAGCTCAAGCACAAAATAACTCATTTTTTTTGAAAAAATGGATTTTTTTGGGACTCAAATAGGAAATAGTGGATTTCAGGAGTGAATTCATCAAAATCTATTCAGTAAACTAAAGCACTATTTTCAATGTACGTACATCTAAATTTGGAAATTTATGTCTGAAAGAATGTCTCAAAAAGGAGCACTCATTTAAATAAAATTAGGTTGCTAGAAGTTATTTGCTTTTCTGTTTTTAATAGATTTTTATTGCTTTTTTTAGTATGAGTTTTTCAAGTGAAGATAACTTTGACATTGTCAAGGAGTAGTACCAGGAGCTACTCCAAGCTCAGGCTGCTAATCAAGGGAGCACAACCACCATGTTTCCTGTGTACACCCAATTTAATGCAAGTTACAAGGAGGCTGAGTTGTATGTGTCACCAGGCCCATCCGCAGATGGCTATTCTAATAGCCAATATGATGCTCCCCAAGACCAGGCCCAACCTGCGCCTGTGCCACATTTTGGAAACTGGACAACTGTAGCCCCCTCCAATCTAATCCAGTCATCACTTGAGAGTTTGGGCCAATCAGAAAAAGCCCTTCCTAATCTGGGTCCCCTTATTCCTAAAGTCCACCAAAAACGTTGAATCATAACTGATGAGGTGATAGAGAAGATTGTGAGCCTCAATCAGAATGTTGTTAGTTTTGCCAAAATAGCCACTTGACTTCAATTTAACGAGGCAGTGATTAAGAGTGAGTACCAAGCCCTCTTGAAGAGAGGTGGTGCAAAGCTGGGCAAAAAGACAAAAAAGCAGGTTGACTCTCAGATCAAGGAGGGCTATCCCTTCATGCTTGACCTTCTGCAACAGGACTCATGCCTCCAATTGACTGAGGTCTGTTGCCTACTCAGGCTCCAGGGCATATTCATTGCCAGCTGCACAGCGCAGCTCTGGATGCATGGGCTTGTAATCAGTGTTATTATTCTGACCAATTGGCCGGCCAATAAGTCAGATGATTGCTCTGATTTGCCCTGTGACCCGGTGATTAGTGCCACCATCACCCGCTGCCTGTCCTCTATTTTGGACAATGACATATGTATATCCTATTATAAATTGTCATTGTAGTTCCATGATTATGGCACTTTGAGTGAAAAGAACGCCCCCAAGGGCAAAAAGAAGGAATCAGAGGGGAGTATGATAGGTGCATTCCTTGCAGTTTCCCCCAAAGGGACTGTATTTTACCTGACTACAACCAGTCACACCAATGGTTACTGATACGGGAAATTTCTCTCCAACCTGCTTGCCACCTGGAGCTTGGCCAATTCTAAATTCCAAATATTCCTGAGCCACCAAATGGAGTGCACTGAAGTGGCCTCCAAGAAAATACAAGCAGAAGGCCACAACGTTTCAATTTTCCCTGTCAGCCATTCTGATCTACACCTGGGTGATGTGTTATTCTTCAACATTGGAGACATCATCTGTGGGCACAACCCCACAGCCTTCAGCCAGGTGCTTAGTGCAGCCAACAACCCCTCAGTCCTGTTTCCCTGTAAGAAGATTGCTGACATGTTTACAAAGATGGCATTCAATGCTCTTGGCAATAGCCAATCACCAAAGGATTCCCAGCTACCACCTCATGACTCTCTGGTGTACAAGCCAATCACTGTCCTCCTCAAGTTGAAATATGATGGCATGTATAATCAATTCCTCTAAGTCAATCAAGGCACTCAATTCCTATTAGGTCCTCCAGCTGCCCTAGTCCCCACCCAATCCTCCAAGGCAACCAGCACCTACCCCACCAGCCAATCAAGTCCTCCCCCTCAACCCAGCCTGCCACATAATGTACACCGCCCAATCCCATTCCCCCAATAAAACTTGCCTCCAATAATTTTTATTTTTTAATTTATATTGATTTAACGTTTACAAGTTTTTATAGTTATAATAAATAATTTACATTTAAATAAAGTGGGGATTGATTTTTATCATGCCACAAGTTAAATCTGGCTGCTTTAATAATTATTAATTATATTCTTTTCTGTTACTGTAAATTCAGAACCTAAACATAAAAATGTGGGATTGTCAAATCCTTGGTCCAAATTTTGAATCACTTTTGCAGGCAACTCAGCTGAGTGAAAAATAAATTATTTAATAAAATAAACCATTTAATTTGACTTTTTTTGGTTTATTTAAATTGGCAAATTTTGAATCCCTCAAGCAGATAACTCAACTAATAAAAGACAAAACCCAGCAAACAAATGCAGGATACATGAATCAGAAATGTGGGATTCTAATGTACAATTTGAGATTTCCTGTATTTCAAACAAATCATAGATATCATGTAAAATTAACAAATCTGAAATTCCGGGATTGTCAAATCCAAGAACCAAGTTTCAAATCATAATTGTGAGGAATTTGAAATAAATATAAATTATGGGTGTCTCAAAAAGGATGCCAAAGGATCTAGAGTGGATTTGTGCCAATTCTTTTAGGAATAATAGGCATTCTCAAAAATCACCCTATTCCATTTTAGGACGGCTAAAATTTAGATCATAATATTCACAAAATTAACATATATAACAATAAAATTGACTAAAATATACATTCCTATTCTTGAGTTTAAAATTTTAATAAAAATTTATTATGTCTTCTTTCAATAACAACCAAGCCAACAAGCTGTTCCCTGGCCTTGACAAAATCATGCAGGGCTACACTGGTCTCTTGACGGTGAAGCCTCTGTCTATGGCCACTCCCAACCCGCAGGCCCCTCTGCAAGCCCCACCCAGGAGTCTGTTCTTTCCCCTACAACTTCCAGCATGGCCCTGTTTGCCCACCATGCACAGACAGCTGCCAACCCAAATTCCTTATCAGCAATGTCATCCAGAACCAGCCATTTTAGCCATGGGGTCACCCAGAGAGCCCAGAACCCCAAAACAGCCAATCAGATGGCATTGACCAGTTCCCAAGATGAACATATCCCTCCCCAAGCCAATCATCCTGCAAGACGCAGAAGAAAACTAATCACTCCAGAGATTGTTCTTGAAATGGTTGAAAAACAAGGGAAGCTTATGTCCCTTGGGGAAATTGCGGCCACAATGAGTTTTGCAAAGTCCACTGTGGCTGAACCCTGTGAGCCCACGCCAACTGTGGCCCCCCTACCAAAAAGACCTCAACTGTTGCCTGTACTTCAACCAAAGGTGACACAGCCCATCCCCTTATGATAACCATTATGGAACGTGACCCTCAGATGCCCCTGATCCAGGGATGTCTCCAGTTGGGACTCCACAGCATCTTCACCAACAAAAGAACAGTGAATTTGTGGATGCACAGAGTTGTGGTTGCTGCTAGAATCTTGTCCAATCAAGTTCTCAGTGACCTCATTTTGGTGGACACTGACCCCTACAATTCAACTATTATTAATTTTATCAAAGGGAGGGCAATGAGGGCCTGTAATGACGTAATCTTCCTGTTGTACGCTAAGATATCTGCAAGTATCCAAGACTTTGGAGAGAAGCGTATCCAGTCTGACGTGTACAAGCGCGGCCCAATATTATATCGGTTTGCTGGGGTTTTATTGGCAGTTTCCCCATTGGGCATCAATTATTACTTGGCAATATTGAATACTGCAGATGGTTATGCCTACCAGACGGAGCTCAAGGCCATGCTGGAGGAGTGGGCCACACAAAACACCGTGCACACAGTTGTGCTGAGTGCAGAGATGGAGCAGCGGGAATGGGCAACCCAAGAAATCAGGGCTGTGGGGCATACCTGTTGGTCCTACCCCATCAACCACGCCAACATGCATCTTGCAGATGTATGTCTCTACAATTTTGGTTTCACCCTCAGGTGCTTAAAGCCTGCCACCTACAACAAACTATGCACCCAAATTGATAAGGGGTATGAGCTTTTCCCTTCTGCGTCTGTCCAGGACTTATTTGATCTCATCATCTTCTATGCAAGTGATAGTGATAAGTCCAGAAAGGACCCCCTGTCTCCCCCCACACCAGTCCATCTGTTTTTTCAAGCCAGTATATGTGATGGCAGAAAAATTCAAGCAATTGAAGCAATCAGCGCTTGCTGCCCCTTCCCAGTCAACAAACCCTGCCTCCCCAACCCCCCATCAAGCCACATGCCTTCCAACCCTGACTCCCAAACCACCACCCATTCCCTCCCCACTATCTCTGATGCCGCCTCTTTCACAGGTGCAGATGAAGGCAATGTTCATTCCACCCATTCCCTCTCCTTCCTGTCCTTTGATTAGTAAATAAATCTTTTCTTTGTGACAACTTATTAAAATTGATATTTCTCTTTCAATTCATAATTAATAATATTTTCTTTTTACATTATCAACATTTCCCATAATTAATACAATGTTGTACATTTTACAAATAGCTTAAAATTATGAGCATACATATTTTTCATCATCATTAATAAATTAAAGACAATAAACGTAAATATTGCATTAGAATATTGCAATTAGACGTCAACTCTTGATATTTTGATATTATGTGCATAAATCAATGCATTTTGTTTAATAAAATCCATTGTAAACTTGGGCTTTTCTATTATAATTTAATGAAATGGACTGTGTTTATATTAGGGCCATTAACGCCTAGTACAAATATTGAAAATTAGTGCATTTTACAGCCTGTATATTTAACTATTGGTAATAATTCTGTAAACTTTTCAGTTGGATTTTGCAAGGTATAATGTAATGGATTAACAAATTACTGTTTATTGTCATTAATTGGCTGATTTTCTTTGCTGTGGCAATTGTACATTTTCTGATATTTACGCACTAGTATCCAATTGGTTGGCTTCACATCCAATCACACAGGCAATAGGAAAACAAGCTGCCACCCCAACCACATCCAGTCTCAGAGTGGAGGCTTGTTTTCCTATTGCCTGTGCAATTGGATGTGAAACCAACCAATTGGATACTAGTGCGTAAATATCAGAAAATGCACAATTGCCACAGCAAAGAAAATCAGCCAATTAATGACAATAAACAGTATTATATTAACACATTACATTATTATTACCTTGCAAAATCCAACTAAAAAGTTTATAGAATTATTACCAATAGGTAAATATACAGGCTGTAAAATGCACTATGTATCAATATTTGTACTAAGCGTTAATGGCTCTCTAATATAAACACAGTCAATTTATTTTAAATTGTAACAAAAAAGGCCAAGTTTACAATGGATTTTATTAAACAAAATGCATTGAATTATGCACATAATATCAAAATATCAAGAGTTGACGTCTAATTGCAATATTTTAATGCAATATTTACGTTTATTGTCTTTAATTTATTAATGATGATGATGAAAAATATGTATGTGTTGAAGATAGTACTATAAAAACCAGTTTTTTGATGGAATTCAAACAATATGTCAACAATCTATAACTTGATAAACAAATTAGAAGCACACCTGCAAAGGGATGTTGAAATAGAAAAAACATCAGGGAAATAGTGACAGGAAAGCTGGGTAACAAGGGCCAGCCACTAATCCAGTCAAAAGAAGACACTCTGGATAAATTGGGAAATATTATAGATGAAAAGAACAAAGAAGCATTACTTAATCTACAGGGAACAATTTTATCAAGTCTGAAGTTCAACAACACGGCCTATAATTTGTGGGAGTTCTGGCAGGGGGCCAAAGAAAACAATAAGATCAAACTAATTGAAGGAACAGAAATTCAAAAAGAAATTAACACCAATGAAGAGGAAAACAATCAAATGGAAACAGATGAAAAATGAAACACAATCAAGAAGCAGAAGCGCTTCAAGAAATACAGAAGCTTTATCAAATGAAAGCCAAGAAGAAACACAAGTTGCAAGAAAGATAAGAAAAATTCAGCCTAGAAAAAATTAATGAAGAGCATCCAACGCTCATGAAGTTCTCCAAAGTGGCACCTGTGGCTGAGGGGGCCACAGGGGAAACAATTAGTAAGTCTTTTTATGCTTTACTTATATTTATTTTAGTCATCACCAGGAATGGGGATGGGGTTGCGGAAGTGGCAGCTTATACGCCGAGTTGGTTTTACGGGGGTTACCAGTCACTGGTGGCCCATGTAAAACAAATAAATAAAAACCAAATAAAAGAAATAATTCAAAAGAATATGAATAATTTTTTAATATTGAAGCTCAAGATAGGGAATATTTACCACCTGCGGGGTGCTTGCCATGGATAAGGGAAGCATATGAAATAGGATCAAATATCAAAATTAAAGAAATGAATGAAATTTGCAGGGATATTAAAATGAACTTCAATGAATACATATATAAAAGCATTAAAAGATTCCCCTTCACAAACATCAAAAAATATGAAAATAATTTAATAAAAACCAACTTTCAAATAGGAAATGAATATTTGAAATCTGCAATTTTTAATGAATTATTTAAGGCACTATCAAATAAAGTTGGGGATGCAGTCCTTGTGAATAATTTTAAACTTTTATTTATTTTGTTTGCCGAGGCCTGGGGGGCTGATACAAGTCAGGTGCCCCCCAGAACCCTCTTCAAGTTCAATCAAACATCCTATATTAATAGGTTAGTTCAAACTTTCAAAAAATTATGCATGTTCTTGGAAAAGTATACCTCACAGAGAATCCACGTCGTGGTATACCTGGGAATCCTCCTACACTGCATATTAAAAACCAACGTCAAAAAGTTAGAAGATGTACCTATACAAATTGATATATGCCATGTAGCCCTTGACCACCAGAAAAAACCACGGGGATACAGGACAGTCAAGCACGTCCTGTATGACTCCTTTGCATTGGCAATGTTATACGGGTACTACATGCCCCCTGAAAAAACCTATTGATTGATTTCCTCACCCGCCTGCCTTTTATCAGACAATCAACAACCACTGGGGTACAGGGCGCCACCCCTCTAGCAATCACATCCAGGGTTGTCCACTACGTACAGAACAGTACGTGGATCCAATTAGATGCTTTAGCCAAAAACTTGATTTTGGGGTATAATTCCCCGGAATAATTGTATTCCCTTTGCAATCAACATCCCCCAATAAATATTTTCCCCTTGCAAATTAGATTTTTTTACCTTTTTATATTTTAATACTAAATTTTTTAATATTGAAATATGTAATATTAAAATTTTACTATAAAATTTTTAATAGTACATATTTAAATATTAAAAAAATTAGTACAGTAGTTTTAAAAGCTATGGCAACAAGCAAAAACAATTCAGATTTAAATGAAATGAACTCAGCTTTAAACAAAAATGAAATGAATCCAAATCTATTGTAAATCAATATAAATTCATTTAAAATTAATTTTGTTTAAATCTGAGTTCATTTTGTTTAAATCTGAATTGTTTTTGCTTGTTGCCATAGCTTTTAAAACTACTGTATCTAAAAGTTAATATTAAATTTTAATAATACATATTACAATATTAAAATTTTTAATATCAGATATTTTGATAGTGAAAAAATCACAATTTAATAAAATTGTTATATTTTGATTATTTAAAATTTAATATTTAACTTTTAAGATTTATAATTATAATTTTACTTTTAATATTTTAATTTTTATTTTAAATTTTAGTATGTAAATTATAATATTAATATATCTGAATATATTACAAGACATTAGTTAAAGTTGCAACCATGTCAAATATTAAAAATAAGTTAAAAATGTTTTTATTTATTAGCTCGTCAAGTACGGGTTTATTTATCACATAGATAAACATTGAGAATTGAATTTATCTCCATCATGCGGCCCGCTCCATTATTGTTCTAAACAAATGATTGTTTAGAACTCAAATTACCTTTTCCTTGTAATGTGATTTGATAAACATATTTGATATACTTGACCCGCGTCCTAAGTACTAATTAGTAAGCAATACATGAAAATCATTGGTTGCCGTGTTGTGTGGTTATAGTTGCACTGAAATTACAAGGATCAGATGATGACATGCAAGGTCCAATTTGTGGCTTAAAAAAACAAAGTACCATCAAGGATTCACAATTATTTAAATAAACTAATTTATTTCTATCTTTTTTAATTTATTTATTTGTTAGTCCAAAAGCCAATAATAATATTCAGTGCATTATAATAAAAATATATTCCTCATACCTAGTATAATTAATTTTACTTACCTTTTCTATGTATTCTTATATGTCTATAATACATTCAAACGTCACATTATTATATATAAATAATAATTTTTGAGTCCTAATAAAAACAAACTAAATAAAATTAAAACTAAATAAAATCCAGAGCGCCCATTTATCTGATTGGCTCAGAGGCTAGGGCTTTAGGGAGGAAGGATTCCAAATGCTCATAGAAAGCCTCCACCACATTGGGTGGCATTGCAAATTGGCTGATCTCAAGAATGTTGAAGAGATCCTCTGTGTCCTGAGGGAGGCCTTGTTTCACCTTATTCTTGATCCAACCAAACACCTCCTTGATTGGATTCAGAAATGGAGAATAGGGCAGAAGGAAGAGGCGTCTCATTGGGCAGTCTGCAAGGCGGTGGTTGGCAGAATGGCTGTTTTTGTTGATGGGGGGAACTTGGACGCAACTAGATCCACTTTGTGGAGCCCAACATTATCCAAAACAACAATGTTGGTTGTACTGCAGTAATTGATCCAGAGATACTCCTTGATAGTTTGGAGAAAATCAAGAAATGTCACGCTATTATGGGAACCCTTGATCATCTGATACTGGTCCAACCCGCAAGGACCAAGAAGCGCAACCATGGAATAGGTCTGGAAACAGACAGCTGCACAATGGGCTACACCGTCCTTGGACCCCTTCTTGACCCACCCATGCCTAGACCTGAGTGAGGAGGAAAACAACAATTTATCAATGTAGAAGAACTGGACATTCCCAGTCTCCTTTAGTGTCAGATATGTCTTGGCATAAATGTGTCGATCCTTGATGGTCTTTTCACTGTTCCTATTGTATGGAGAAATTCTGAGCACCTTCCACAAGAAGCCCAAATCAACCATTGCTTTGTAAACAAGGGTTTTAGAAACAGAAAGCCCAAACTCTGTGGCGAGCATTGATTGGACAGCAAGTGTGTCCAGGTGGCAATCCTTGGCTACCCACTGCTTGATTGCCTCGAGATAGGTGGGCTGAAGTAGGCTGGGCTTCCGCTTAGCCTTGGCAGATTTTGCAATTCACCTGGTGTTGCCATACTTGGTGTTGATGTCTGCAATGTATCTGGCTGTGAAACCAAATCGGGACACAAGATCCCAAACTGCCATTCCCCCATTCAAGCAGTTGAGGAGAGCTTCACACTCACTATCTGTCAACCAACAACGGCCCTTGGCAGGTACCACAGCATCCTGGCTACCAGGCTTGACACAGGGGATGGGGACCTTTGTGTAGAAGTTGATATCACGCTTGCTTGCAGTGGCACCATCAATGGTTGAATACACAATAGGCGCAGATGGTTCCTCAGTTGTGGCCAATGGCTGATAGGAGGTGTCAAAGACACAGGGCAGGGAGTAGCAACTCTTGGGTCAAGAGTGCGGGGCCAGGTGATAACTGGGTATACAGTGGAGGTGTAAGTAACCTCAGTGTTCCCGGTGACCCTGGTGTAGGAGACTTTTGTGGCAGGCCTTGAGAGTGGCTTCTGTCTGGGATTCAGGCTGGTTGATCAGGCTTGGGATGCAGGAGGTGGTTGGCTGGCAATGAAACCTTAGGAGGCCTGTGTATTGGCATGACTCACCTTGAGTTGGGTTCTGGGTCTGTTCTTGGACCCTCTGGGACGCCCTTGTGGACAGGCTGCCCCGCGGGCTGGTGCAGAAGCAGGTTGAGAATGTGATTGACAGTGCATAAAAATAAAACAAAAAATATAATTTAGATTAAATATGTATTTATTTAGAGTTATTGGTTTAGTTGTGGGCAGTTATTTTCTCTTGAGTTAGCCTTGAATAGTAACAGAATTTATATATATGTGATTTGAAGTGAATAATATTGTATACTTTCCGGGTTTGGATGATTTTAAAGTTTAATCACTTTTTATGTCTAAACATGGTTATTGAGATTGAATTTTTAGTTTTATTTTATTTTAGTTGTGATGGAGCTTCTTTATTTGGGTTGGTGTTTCCTAGTGTGCTTAGTGTACATTAAATTTGGATTCCAGTTCCTGCAATTAATATCTGAGTTTACTAGTGGCATTCAAAAGTGATTTGAAATTTGGTTCTTGGATTTAACAATCCCGTAGTTTCAAAAACATAGTAAACTTAATGAAAATGGCTGATGGATTTGAACGCTTCAAATCTGATTCCAATTAATTCATTTTGTCCATAGGAAATATGCAGTTCAACTTGAACTTTGCAAAGTGTCTATGAGTTCCCGCATTTTCAAATATTCAAATAAAAATACAAAGAATTAAATTTAATTAAAAAAGGTCATCCTGCAAAAGTGATTTGAAATTTGGACCAAGGATTTGACAATACCACATTTTTATGTTCAGGTTCTGAATTTACAGTATAACTTTAATATATTTGAAGCGCTACAACAAAGTGAATTTTGAAAACTACAAGTGCTACAAACCAGCCAATTGGAATGGGCGTACATGTGGTGTCTTTGTGCTTGGCTCAGACACACCTCATTTAGTGCAACCAGTTTAACTTGATGAAATAAGCCTGTTGAAAAAAAAGAAATGTCTTTTTTTCAACAGGCTTATTTCATCAAGTTAAACTGGTTGCACTAAATGAGGTGTGTCTGGACTGAGCCAAGCACAAAGACACCACATGTACGTTAATTCCAATTGGCTGGTTTGTAGCACTTGTAGTTTTTAAAATTTGCTTTATTGTAGTTCTTCAAATATATTAAAGTTATAACAGAAAACAATATATTTAATTGAAATAATCTATTACAACATATATATCTCTAAAATAAATGATCTACATAAAACTCATGAAAGTGGTTATCCTATAATAAATATGTACTTTGGGTTGAACTTGGCATACTGATTTGAGAAAAAATCATGTTTTACTTGGACAAAACATGTACTTGAACAAAATATGTGTTCATGATACTAAGAATGGGTTGAATATACAATAAATATATATAATATCAATCTCAAATGAATAGTGGTGCTTAAAGCTAATAAAATATCATAAGTAAAATCAAGATATATTTATTTAACCTATATTAGTTACAATAGAATAGATATTTTTTATTGGTATAAAAAGGGTTGTGATAAATACAAGGAAAACATGGCAGAATTAAAGGCATGATAAAGGAATTGGTTGTGGTGGTGACTAAAATCAAGGAGGTCAATCAAAAGGTGAAGGACATGCTCAAGGAGGTGGTGTTAGAAGGCAACAAACTAGACAAAATTACTGTGAAGAACGTGAAGAAGATTCTCAATACTACTAACAAACTTGCAACAAGGATCCTAAATGTACAAAAAGATGTTCTTGTCAATCTACAGTTCAAGCCACAGGGGGTTGCAACTGCAGAGGCGTGGTCAAAAGACCCCAAGATGTTTGAGCAGCTAAAAAATAAAAAGAAACAAAAACCAACAGAAGATAACCAGGAACCAGCTAGTGACAAGTCCTGTGAAGCAGCCCCCATAAAGGGGGCAACATGTAAAGATATAGAAGAAGGTAAAAAATAAATAATCAAATAAATAAAAAGATCTTACTAACTTTTTTATTTAGAAGAAATAGAAGGAGAAGTCTGCCAGTATCTAAGACCGTACATATCACAAAAATTCTACAGCAACTACATCCTCCACATAGGGCGTCAGCTGGTCCTGAAGCCAGCTGCTGCCTCTGAGATGATTAATAAATTTTAAAAAAATTACCCTATGAAACAAGAACAGCTTACATCACTCCAATCAAAGCAAGACATCACCAAATAGCGGGTCTCAGCTTTGGCTGCGGCCCCAACCTGCAACTTGATCAGTACGTTCTGGATATTGGCTTCTGCAAGCTCTTTGTCATGCTTGTCTGGGATTTCATTCAAACTATGTTGTACCAAAACCTACCCAAGATGGAAAGAGGACAAGAAGAAGACCGTTTCTGTTACCCAAATGAGCACACACTATCAAATACCCTAAAAAAATTTAATGAAAAAATAACAAAACTTAGCTATAGTTCCGCCACCGTCATGCCTGCTGTAGTAGGCGTCATTGGAGACATTGGGGCCTCCTGGTACTCTGAAAAGACTGGTATACCAAAAACAATGGGAAAAACCTTTTTCAATATGTCCTTTAAAATAAATCAGTACCCTATATAATAAATTTTGTGAGTTCTCTGCCCTGCAAACAGGGCAGAGACTTCACTTGATTGGTTACTTAAGTCTTTCTGTACTGATGTGGCTTAAAGAAGAAGCTTGCAACTGGCCTGATGTGATAATAAAACTGGATGCAGTACTCCATTTACTAGATGGAAAAAATTGCCCCTGGATACAGCTCAATAGAGCATGTTATTCAGTATTCAGTTATTCTTGCTGCCACCTATGGGATGGCTGCTCCACCAGAAAAAATCCTCCTAGCTAATTGTGTCACAATGCTCCCGTATTCTACCAGCCACAATTTATTTAGTATAGATCTAATGTCAACATACATGCTGTCAATAGAAATTACTAGTCTATTTCAACACACTGTCCTTGAATTCCTCTGCTCCCACCCCAATAAAAGTCTACACCCAAATGCTATTTTAAATTTTTTATATATAATTTCTTTTAGAATATATTCTAATAAAACCATCTACATTCAGCAAATAAATACATGATAAAAAATCCCATATATTCATTCATTCACCCTTATTGCTTTGTTAATTTTTATAAATATGACAGTATATAATTGGAATCATATAAAAAACGTGAAAAACTACCCTAAATATAATAATATATATATTTTGTTGCATTTTATTTTTCCATTCATTCATTCATTCAATTGGCTTTGCTTTGTTAATATTTATTATACCTGACACAATATGCAGAATCACAGAAATAAAGTCAAAATAAATTAAACTAAATAAAAACAAACATTAAAAAATTAAATGCAAACAAAACATCAGGAGCAGCAAAGCCTTTAATTGATTGGCTGCTGGGCAAGGCACACAGGGAGAAAAAATCTCTGTGGCCATAGAATTTGGCCACAGTTTCAGCTGGGAGGGTATGAACACCAACCTGCAGCAAATTAAATAAATCATTGGGCCCGGGTGGAGCCCCTTTCTTGACAAATCTCTTTAGCCACCCGAAGACCTCCTCAATTGGGTTGAGGAATGGGGAATAGGCAGGGAGAAAGAAAAGACGTAAAGGTGCTATATACAATTGTTGAGAGCCAATTTCTACACCAGGATCAATCACCTGAAATTCATTGAGAATATCTGCCACCTTGTGGATTCCAACATTATCCAATACAATAATATTGGTGAAGCCCGGGCTTGTGCGCCTCAGGTACTCTCAAACCAATCAGAGAAATTCCAGAAAGGTCGTACTGTTTCAGGACCCCTTGATTATTTGATAGAGATCAATGCCAAGGGGACCAAGAAGGGCTACCATTGAGTAGGCAACAGACCAGAGAGCCACACACCAGGACATGATATTCTTTTTGTTTTTGGGTCATACCCATACTTGTTTCTCATGGAGGACCCGTCAATGTAGTAGAATTTGACAGTCTCCTTCTCCTTGAGAGCAGTTACTGTCTTGGCATATTTTTGCTGGTAGACAACATTGTCTGGGCTATTGTGATTATAGGGAGAAACTCTGAGCTTTTTCAACAAGAGATTTAATTTTCTCACCGCTTGGTAGCACGTGGAAACCAAAGCTTGGATTCCAAAAGTGAGAAAAACCACTGATTGAATATTTTCCAGTTCATAATGGCAATTCTGCTCAATATACTGTTGGATTGCCCACAAGTGTTCCTGGGACAATAGGATAGGTTGGCGCTTGGATTTCTACAAAAGGAGAACAGTCCCTGTTTTGAGGTAAGTTTTTCAGAGCCTGTATGCAGATTTTTCTGAAATACCAACAATAGCTGCAGCCTTCCTGTAGTCAGTGGTCTCCTCCATGAGCCTCATGAAGGTCTTGCGGGTGGTGTCAGGGATGACGTGGTACTTGGCCTTTTGGCTGTAGGGGTCAACTCATTGGGATTGGGCACAACACATGGAATAGACACCTGACTATAGAATGCAGCAACCTTTTAAAGCATCTTCTGCCCTTTTGTTGGTTGGAAATACTGGAGCAGCTTGTCCTTATCTGCCCCTTTGGAATCACTCATGTAAGGCTTGTAGCTAGTGTCAAGTACGGGCTTAACCTTCTCCAGTATGGCTGCACAAATACCATTGTGGTGCTATACAGAGTTGTACACCAAGTACACCCTCTCAGTAGTGATGCCATTAACCTTTTTGGTGGTGAAAACCTTGGTTTATTTTCTGGTCAGCTTCTGGATTTGGGGATTGATGCTCCGCCTCCTTATACGTTGTGCTCCTCAAACTGGCTGTATCAGTGCAGCATCACTATTGAACTTTCCTCTCCCATCTTCTTCCTGAGTAGGCACTTGGGTTGCACTAACTCTGTTCTTTGACTCACGAGGGCAACCACAACTGCGGTGCAAAATGGGTCCATTGTTACTCTGTTGCTGTATGTCAGAAAATTGCGGACCATGGTATTTTATCATCAACCAGATGATATCCTAAGTCTTCTAACATTAGAAAAGTACAAAGAACCTGCAAATTTGGCGTAACCTTTGGCCCGGAATATTTTGCTGTCATCAGAAGTAGCAAGTCTGACAGGGCCCAAGGCCTGAAGGATTTGGGACGGTTCTTCCTACTTCTGGATATAGGTTCATAAGTTGTTGTCTCTATATTTTACTATAGGGTTTAATACTGTATGGCAACAGTATGACATTTTGCTCTCCACTTAATTAGAATCAAACTAGGGAAAGGATTTGAAATATTAACTCTTTATTAGAAGACTGATATTGAGGCTGGCCCGGCTGCTCGCGTTTTTCCAAGTTAGCTCAGCCCAACCTTGAGTGTGTGCGGTTTGTGACAGAAGTTTGCTTGATGACTTCCACAGCTCAGTATCATTTCTGAAGCTGTGCAACTATCCCTCAATGTGAGCGGAGTAGCTGTGGACCTGGACCACGTTCCAGGTGGCTAGCTAGCCTGACTGATTATTAGTTGGTGGAGATGATTATTCCTCAATCAGAGCTACCCTAATACAATAGGCTCAAAGCCTTTTATCTTAGAGTGTTTGGCCTGACGGCCCAGTCTATTTTGGGCTCTTTTAGAAGTGTTTCAGATGATAGCCCTTATGATGGACCTTGTTCTAGAATATAATTTAAAGTTTAGAATAGTAATTATTATGAGAAGCATGTTTGAGGTGACTGTTGAGATGGACTAATTAATTGCACAATATCTGTATGTTTCACTATTAATTAGGAATACATGAAATTGTTAATGCCAGGATATGATTTGGTCTTTGATTCATTGATCCTGCAATCTTTGGCCCACATCATTCTGTTGAAACCATTCCTAATAGTGATTGACAGCTGGCCCGCGTTAATTGGTTGAATCTGTTAATTAGTCAATATCCCAAAATCCTGACACTGGGATGCGTCCATTTTGGTATAAAAAATAAAAGAAAATTAAAATCAGTCAATCTATATAATTTATTCATTTAATTTTTATTTCTACGTATATAGTAGTGATAAGGAGTGCCTTCTTTGGGGAAGCTTCAAATGTGAAATTAGGAGATAAGAGAAGTATCTTTTATTGGATAATATTTTAGACTTATATAGATTGGGCTATGGCAAGATTTAGTTGGATTGAACCTAGGGGTTGGTCATGTGTGGGATGGGTTCAGGCCACTGGATACTTGGATTGTCATGTGATATTGCTTGGTTACCATTCTTGGTATGTCAAACAGTATATTGGAAGGGCACCAAATTGGCAATGATTGGATGTTAAGTGGGTTGGTGGTAGCCAGAATGCTTGTACATCCAGACCCTCAACACCCCCTTAAGGGGTTACTCTGGTGCATCAGGAGGGGGCTTTGTTTTAACGGCTGCTGCCTGATGCTCCTGGAGCTGTTCACTAGTTGGAACCAGTCTGGTCAAGTGTTCTCCTTTACTAAGGCGGAGATGGGTTCTGTGATATTTCTTGACAATTGGGGGTTTGGCACCTTGGAATTTTACTAGATAGGTGTTGTGATCTGGTCTGTAATTGATGATTCTTCCTGGTCCCCTGTGTACTGAGTCTAGTTCCTTTCTGTTGCCATCTAGAACCCAGACAGAGGAGTCAATGAGAAGTGGTTTCTCTGTGGAGGCTAGCTTTTGTGTTTTGAGCCTTTTTATTTCTGCTATTTTAGCTTTGAGGTGTATGTGTTGTAGATTTGATACTTGTTCTACTGTAGGGGGTTTCCCCAGGGGATCTTTATGTATGGCTGCTTGTTGCAGGTAGTTATTTCTGGTTTGTATCTGTAGGTTAGCTCAAACAGTGAATAGCCTGTCCCTTGATTGGTGCGGACCTGGGATACTAGTAATGAATGTTTCACGTATAGTGGCCATGTGTCTTTGGCTTTGACATCCATTATTTTCTCTAGGGTCTTGATAAGGCTGCTGTTTAGGCGTTCAACTCTGCCATTGTCCTGTGGCCTGTAGGGCAAGGTTGTGAAATGTTTAATGTTTTTGGATTTTAAGTTGGTGTTTACTATGTGACCTGATAACTTGGTTACTCCATCAGTTATGATGTGGTCTGGAGTGCTGTAGTTGGCTATGATTGCTTTGTTAATGAATTGGTTTATTGTTTTTGCTTTATGGTCCTTTTTTGCCCAGCAGATGGGCCAGTGTGTGGCAAAGTCAATGGCTACAATTAAGAAATGTTGGTTTTTCTTTGTTTCTGGGAAGGGCCCCACTACATCTAGCCCCCAAACCTTGAATGGTTCAGGGTCCAGTACTGGGTTGACTGTTGGCTGAGGAGCCTTTGTGCTGGTGTATTTCTTGCACACTGTGCAATTTTTCAGAACATCAACTATATCCTGTTTGAGGTTGGGCCACCATACTATCTCTTTTAATGTGAGGTATAGGTTGTTAGCCTTTGTATGTCCTAGTAGGCGGTGATGTCTTAGTATGGTATCAACTCTTTATGCAAGTGGGATGTAAGGGACATGTTTGCTGTTAATGATTTGGTATACAATGCCATTTGATACATGGAAATACTTTTTTCTCCTTACTAATGTATTGTGGGTCAGTTGGTGTGTTGAGGGGTCCTTTCCTTTGGTTTTATACTCAGTGTTGTATAGGTTTGGTCAGTCAGGGTCCAGGTGATCAGGATGATCCTCTCTAGGCTGACATAGTCTAGAGAGAGCATCAGCCGTGACCAGCTCTGCCCCCTTTTTGTATTGGATGTCCAAGTTAAGCTGCTCCAGCAGGGACATCCATTTGGCTTGTTGCCGTGTGAGTGTGTTTTGAGTTTTGAAATAGATTAAGGATTTATGGTCAGTTAGTACTCAGACGTTTAAATGTCCTTCTAGATAACATCTCCATTTCTTGCATGTGTGATATATTACTAGCAATTCCTTGTCGTGAATTGGGTACCTCTGCTCAGTGTTGGTTAGTTTTCTACTTTTGTAACATACTGGCAGGAAGTCTTGCTGCCCTGGCTGGCAGATGCGTAGGACTGCGCTAATGGCGGTGTCACTGGCATCTGACTCAAGCTTGTAGCACCTGTTGTTATTAGGGTATTATAAGATTGGTGCTTCAATCAAATCTTGTTTTAATAATTGTAAATTATTGTTGCATTCTGGTGTTCAGATAAATTTCTTTTTGGCATTACCCTTGGTTAAGTCATTGATTGGTAAAGTGAGCTTTCCGCAGTCTTCAATGTATTTCCTTAGGTAAGCTACCATTCTGAGAAAGTATCTAACTTGTTTAACGGAGGCGGGGTGTTGCATGTTATTTATGGCTTTAATTTTTTCTGGATCTGCTTTGATGCCACTTTCAGAGACAATGTGGCCCAAGAACAGGAGTTTCTTTTTCATAAATTGGCACTTGCTTGGTTTTGCGTAAAGTTTGTACTTTGCCAGTCAATTAAGTGTCTTGCGGATATGTGTGAGGTGTTCCTCTTTTGTTTTTGAAAATATGATGATATTGTTGAGGTAGCATAATGTATTTGAAAGACCATTTAGCTCTTGGTTTATTATGGTGACAAACGTTGCGGGAGCGCTGGTCATCCCAAAGTTCATTACCCTACACTCAAAGGATCCAAATTGTGTATGGAACACAGTCTTTGGTATGTCCTTTTCCTTTACTTTAACTTGGTTGTAACCTGAGGTGAGGTCAATTTTGGAGAAAAATTTGGCTCCTGGGAGTCTTGCAAACAGATCCTCTATAAGTGGAAGAGGGTACTTATTCTTTACTGTGCTTGAATTTAGTGCTCTTTAGTCAGTTACTAGATGCAGAAATACTTCCTTTTTCTTTACAAAGAACACTGCTGCCACCCACGGGAATTCAGATGGGCAAATTAATCCTTTTGCTAGATTGTCCTCAATATGTGTTTTGAGGGTTTGGGTTTCCATGGGAGAGAGTCTGTAGAGGGGTACAGGTTTGGGAATGGCTTTACATAGGTCAATGCCATGTTTGACCTCTTGTTTGGGGGGTAACTCTGTGAGTTCTTCTTTGAATACATATGCGTATTTGTTTAGGAGTGCCACAAGTTCTGGGCATTGGATTTTTGTTGTTTATATGTTATTGAATTTGGTGTACCTCATTATGTGGAGGGTACTATATTTATTTAGACGTTCTGAGTTGTCTTGGTTTATGACCTGGACAAATACTGTGTCTCTTAGAATGAGGTCATTGGGTTCTTTGAGGATGTTAAAATTGACTCCGTTGCGTTTGATGGTCATGGTTTTTGTTTTCCAACATACGCTGGGGTTCACTTGGGTAAACCAGTCCATGCCTGCTATAATGTCATAGTTTATGTTGTTCATGACAAGTCCTTTGATGGAAGTTTGTATGCCTTGGAGGTCAATTCTGAAGGGAGTTGTTTTGCCTTTGAGTAGAACCTTTGATTTATCTGCCATTCTGGCGTATTTGAAGTTGGATTTGACAACTGGTATTTTGTACTTGGTTACAAATGGTTTGCTAACCATAGTGTGTTGTGCACCAGAGCTAAATAAAATTTTATGTGTATGTGATTTTTAAGTGCATGGGTAGACAAGAAGTTGTGAGCAATCTTTAATTTTTAAGTTCATAAAAATGGAGGATTGTGGGACACGTGGGATGCAAGCAGCAAAGTTTGTGCCTTGGTACAGTTTCTTGTCAAGTTGGGGGGAGACAGGGGTACTTAAGTGTTGCAACCAAGTTTTCAGACTTGTCTGCTAACGTATCTTACAATACACAGGGGGCGCTTGATGAGTCACACCTTGACATGTCTAACGACATGAACCAATCTGATGGCAATGTCAAATGTTGACCACTTCCTCCTAATTAGGAGTGCTACCAATTTGACCTGCTGACCTCTGCACAAGTTATTCCTTGGCTTTGAACCTTACATGGAACTTCCCACTATGCCACCCCCTTGTGGCTTTCCACATATGTTATATTAATCACAATATTCTACAATAAACAATACCTTCTTCTATTCATTCTTGTCCTTTCTATTGGACTGTTGTCTTCCCCAACTCAAAATACTGAATCCTCATTGGTTAAGTTGCAACAGTGATAGCAGCAGTAGGTTCACAACCTACCTAAAACAAAATCCCCCCTAAGAAGGAACAGAGTACGGGCCATATGGCTACTCCCCATCAAGAAACTTTCCTGCCAATCCCCAAGGGGGACATCCCTGATGGGTATGTTATTTACCAAGACCAGCTAGTCCTTACAAGAGTGTACAATTGGCTTTGCCTTGGGCAGCGTGACGCCAGCATCACCCCACCCCAGTTGGACCTGTCCCAATGCATGCTCAACCTTCAGTTAGAATACTTCGCTGGTGGCATTGAGGGGGCCAACATTGTCAGTTGGCTCCAGTCCACTGAAACCCGCCTCCGTATCTGTCAGGTTCCTGAGCCCATGTGGGTTGCCACTGTGTCTGGGCGCCTCACGGGGCCCACTGCTGTGTGGTTCACCAACTGGGCCAGCCAGGAACTTGAAGTTACCTGGGTGGCATTCCGAGACGCCGCGAGATCCTGCTACAGCAAAAATTTCTCTCCTATTGTAGTGGGAACTCCCCTCTTCTAGCAATCAAACAAACTGGTTCTGTTCCTGAGTACCTTGCCACCTGGCAACAAGCTCTTGCTGCCACCCCCAAAGCTGTGACAACAGAAATGCAATGCTAATCACTCTCATCATCAATGGGTTAAAACCCCATATCTGCAAGTGGGTCCCCGTAGGTTGCTGTACCTCCATCAATGACTGTTACAAAGCCATTGTGGAGGCCAACAACCAGACTTCAATGGGCTTCTGCCGTACAAATGACGCCCCAACTCAACCTTGTGCAACACCTGGCAGTGCCCACAGTCAAGTAGGCCGCTGCCAGCCCCGTCAGCAGGATAATGGGGCTAAGCGCCCCTGCAAGGGGGAGCTTCAGTTAGCTCAAATTGAGGACCTGGGAAAAGCCTGGGGGTTGTAGGTACAAGAGGTCCTACAACCCCAGCTGACCCGCACTCTCAATCTCTCCTCGCCAAAAATCCATGTGACTATAATTTTCACAACATTGAAACCCTTGACGTCTTCCAGGTACACAGTGACAACCCTGTGCTACAAGCAAGCCACTCCATCAATAAAGTAACCCACTTGTCTTATCCCTTCAGTTTTTGTGAAAACACCCACAAATTGTTGGTGGACACCAGGGCTGACCACACCATGGTGGACCAGACGTTTGCTGATGCACAGCAGCTAGACTGTGTACCCAGCAGATTCAAGGCAGTACAAGTAGCTGACTCACGCAGAGTAGCAATTATACACAAGAAAGTACCATTCTCTGTGAGAATGGGGATGTCCAGGTTAAGCTCTCAGGCCAATCATGGCAGGTCTCAGCCACAATGTAATTGCTGGCCTTGACTGGCTTTGTCACAACTGTCCCTAAATTGACTGGGATACATCTGTTATCATCCTCAATATAAATGGGTGGGCTTTCAGATCTATCCTGTTGAAATAAGCAAGCTTCTCCACAACACTGTTTTTGTCAGGATAACCAAAACAGGCTCATACAATTTCAAGGGGGGAAGTGTCAGGAAATGCCCTGACACATCTTATGTTACAGAAATGCCTTGGGAAAACTCTACTGCTCTCCAAAATCCTAATGCTAGTTTGATGACTCTCCTAGCTGCTCTAGACAATGAGTTATGGCTTCTTAAAGTTTGGCCGCCAGCCAAACTTCCTAACCAGTGCAAAATGACAAAAATATGTGACCAAGGCACAAGAATTGATACAAATCTTAATTTGAGCATAACTCAGAAATCACTGGACAGATTTGGACATCCAAACGCGCATTTTGAAGCCAAACACCAGGAGAGTCAATCTGTGCTATTTTTAGACAAAATACGGATGCAAAGCCCAATGTGCGAGATTTTTCAAAGAAACATGAGTCATACTGTTCAGAAGATGCCCCAAAACCCCAGCCTGATGCCACCAGCAGAGTCCCTGAGACTGTCTAGAAGATTTAGGAAGATTCTAAAGAATCTAATGGAATGGTATATAAAGATATTGCTCACAATGACCCCCTTGTGATCATTCTAAGTTAGCCTTGAAATAAAGTTTTAATTAAGTTTGATTTAAATATTAAGTTCAGTCAGATGAAAACCAGTCAAGACCCTCTGGGCTCTGACAGGAACCTAGACTTTGCCCAATGCTTGGTCAAAGTTATCCGCGCCAAACCACCTGCAGCCCCTCCCTTGACCACCATACCTTCACCAGCGCTGGCCACCCTCCTTGAGGAGTATAAGGACGTGTTCAGTGAGACACTTGAACAACTACCTCCTCCCTGGGAGATCCAGCACACTGTACAACTCCAAGGGCCGTTAACTAAAGCACACCCCTTATACCGTCTCACACCAAAAGAAGATGAGACCCTTTGCCAGCACCTTGTGAATGCACTTGACAAGAGCTTCATTTGCCCCTCACTCTCTCCATACAGGGCAGCTGTCTTCTTTGTAGCCAAGAAGGACGGGTCCCTTTGCCTGGTCAAAGACTACCACGCCCTAAACAAAGTGACAGTTAAGAATAAGTACACCTGCCGTTGATTGATGACCTGTTTGACACACTTGCGGGTGCAAAGGTCTTTAGAAAGATTGATCTCACTGCGGGGTACAACCAGGCTTGCATTGCGCCAGGGGATGAAGCAAAAACTGCTTTCTGCACACGCTACAGGTTGTTTGAGTGTCAGGTCATGAACGTCGGAATGACCAACACTCCTTCCACCTTTGCGATGTTGATGAACAAAGCATTTGAGGAATTGATTGGTAAATGTGTGGTAGTGTACCTTGACAACATTATTGTCTTAAGTCAAGATCAAACCACACACCTCCAACACCTCTGTGTTGTCCTCAACACCCTTCAGAAAAACCAGCTAAAAGCTAAACTCTCCAAATGCAAGTTCTTTAAGTTGGAGCTGTTGTTCCTTGGGCACACCATCTCTTCTCAAGGGATAAAGCCCAATCCTTCCAATATCAAGGCAATCACCAGTATGCTACCTCCCACTGATGTCGTTCAGGTGTGTACTTTCTTAGGCATGGTTGCCTATGTGCGCTAGTTCATCCCCAATTGCAGAGAGCTCATTGCACCTCTCACCAAGCTCCTAAACACTAAGCAGCGCTTCCATTGGACCCCTGTCAGAGATCAAGCCTTCAAGATGCTGAAGCAAAGACTTACAACTGCGCCTGTATTACAGTTTCCCAATCAAAACCACTAGTACAAACTCAAGACTGACGCCTCTGACAGAGCCATAGGGGGCGTGCTACAGGTAAAAACTGACAAAGGCGTCTTTCTTCCCGTGGTGTATGAGTCCAGGAAGCTTACTGACTCAGAATAATGTTACCTGATACATGATAGGGAGTTGGCCGTAATTGTGCACTGCATTGAGAAATGGCGCTATTACTTGGAAGGGGCAACCTTTCCACCCGCGTCCTGACAGACCACAAGTCACTTCAGTACTTCAACACACAGTCTCACCTGACACGCCGCCAAGCAGGCTGGGTGGAGCGCCTAACCCCTTATCAGTTACACATTGAGTACAAACCTGGGAAGGAACTTATCACAGCTGACGCTCTCTCACGGCTCTATGTAGCATCTATCACTGGGGACAATGGTCTAGATCCAGATTGGCCCATGCTCTACCTCCGCCCTGAAGTGTCTGCTACGAGGGCCTTAACTTGGTCACCATCTTCAAATTTAAGGACAACAAAAGCCAGTTCACTGCCAATGCTGGTAACGTCTCCTGCCAGGCAGAGACAGGTGAGAAGACACCTTACATTCCCACCACACAACAAGGGGACACAATATTGCACTACCACCAAACCCTGGGTCACATCAGAGGACGTAACCTCTTTGAGATCATGAAACAAAAGTTTTGGTGGCCGGGTATGCGCCAGGATATCCTGGACCTACTCAAAACATGTGTGCTGTGCAAAAAAATACATCCAAACCTGCACCCCCAAGTCTGTCCTGCCCATTGAGGCCATGGAACCCTTTGAGCAGTGGGCCCCTGATGGGGTTGGGCCCCTCCTGGAAGACAGATTAGGAAAGAAATACATAATAACCACCATCAACTACTTCACTTGCTGGCCAGTGGTGTGGGCAACAACTGATAACACTGCCATCCACCGCTTCATTGGCAAAGAAATTGTGGCCCTCTTTGGGCAGCCCAAACGCCTCATCACAGATAGTGGCCCCAAACTTGTTGGGCATGTCATGAAAGCGTACTGCGTCAAGAATGCACTCCAACGGATAGTCACAACCCCATATCATCCACAAGCCAATGGACACGTGGAGTGGTTAAATAGCTCACTGGTTCAACTGATTGCCAAGCTCTCACAGGAACACCCCAATACCACATGGACTGAACACCTGCCTACCACTCTACTTATCCTGCAAGCAAGAATCAACAGGGGCACTGGGTTCAGCCCTAGCACCCTGGCCTTCAGGACACCTGACAGTCTGACGGGGGTTGAACAGGGAAAGCTATAGTCCAGAGTTCCCAAGAAGCCTCCCCTAGTAACAACCCCATCCCTAGATCAATGGCGTGCCAAAGCCCGGGAAACTGAACACAAGCAAATTGAAGGAGGGACAAGGCACCTCCAAGCCAGGTACGCCGTAGGTGACCCTGTCTATACCCTCAACCCCAATTCTGCCAAGTTGGAGCCCAATCACCTAGGGCCCTTCAAGATAGCTGCTGTCAATGACAATCATACTTATCAACTCAAAGATGCCCTAGGAAATACCAAGAAACTTCACAATTATTGCTTGTGCCCCTGCTGTGCCATCCCCACACAAAGGCTGTTTGTGCGGACCTTCCCAGACCTTCCACAGACTCCGGTCTTGGTGTATGACAACAAGCAGGGGGCAAGGGGGGTGTTGCAACCAAGTTTCCTGAATCGCCTGCCAACATATCTTACAATACACAGGGGGCGCTCAATCAGCCGCCCCTTGACGTATCTAACAACATGGACCAATCTGATGGCAGTATTGAATTGCAGGCACTTTCTCTGAATTAGAAGTGCTATCAATTCAATCTGCTGATCCCTGCACAAGTTATTCCTCAGCTCAAATCCTTACATGGAACAAGCCACATGCCACCTCCCTTGTGGCCGGGTGGCTTTCCCCATATGGTATATTAATCATAATATTCCACAATAAACGATACCTTATTCTTATTATTCTGTCCTTTCTATTGGACTATTGTCTTCCCCAATTCCAAATACTGAATTCTCATTGGTTTAGTTGCAACACTTGGTGTATTGGGTTTGTACTGCCCAGCCAGATAAGAGATGCATGATGGTATCTGATTAGCTCTGGAGCATCAGATATAAGATTACAGAGGTAGGGTACCAATGACCTCCTCTAAGATGGGCTACTCAGAGAGGAGGCCACATGTTATCAAAGGGAATTGAAAGTTTGAGGAGATCCCAGGGTGGTGGTTGGGATCCAGTTAAATGTATATACTACTTGGATACGGCCCCTTATATGATTGAAGCCAGGACTCTCAAGGGGAGTTTTATATCTGAGGTCTAATAGTAGTTGAGGTTTAAATATAGTGATGATTCAGGCTGGTAAAGGGGTCAGTGGCTCCCTTTTAATGATCCTTTGCCCTTTTAGAGTTACAGCGTATAGTGTATACTCCCTTTATCCCAAATAAATGTATTGTATAGCGTCAATTATTTCCCTTCAGCAATGCTGCTAAGAATTGTGCAGCTGCATGCTTGAAGGTTCTTCCGGGGAGCCAACCCTGCCAATCCAATTATCTCAAAATGGCTTCAGAATGGGATCTAACATTGGAGTGGATAGAGTGCTGATTGGTTAAAAGATTATGGCGGAACAGAGACTTGAGCTTGTATGGTGTTTTATTAATCACAACTCCACGGAGCTTAAGCGGTTGGCTAGGTTTCAAAACTTTGAAGGAGATGATCTAATTATCTGTGTTCTCCCCTATCTAAAATGTATCCAGCATTAAGCTGATTAGAAAGTATATAGTTGATAGTACAATATGTATAGCTTCTCTGGTACAGATGTGATGGAGGTGGACATTTCAACTTTGCTCTCAATCTGAAACTGGTTTGGATAGTCTAGGGTGGGAGTAGCAAGGGGTTGACTGGGATGTAGGTACTAAGCTGACCTGTGTTTCTGTTGCGATACCAAGGGATCAGATTTATGGTTGCCTTTAGTGAAGCCTGCTTCAACAGTGATTGTACTGATTCTTTACACTGGTTGGTACCCCAATGGATACCAGCCAACCTGGCACTCTCTTTATGATTACTAGGGTTGGGACGTGCACCAAAATCTACACAATTGGTTTTGTGACTTTGTCAGTTGAGCACAATTCATTTTATGACCTTCATGTCACATTACAATTCATGCAGATTGGTTTTGTGTTTTTAGGGAGCAGTACACAATTTCAACTGTCACATTTTGTGCCCTGCTCCAAAAGTCACAAAACAAATCTGCATGAATTGTGATGTGACCAAGCACAATCTCATGTGGTTTTGTGTTGTGTCCAATCATAAGTATGCAAGCTATTCCTTTTAATTGAAGTAGTTATTTATGTTTATTTTGATTGGTGTTTTAATATAATTATCTAAAGCAAACTGTGGTACGATCAAATCTATCATTGTGAGGTAATGGTAGGTAAATCTTTAATAAATTTGATTTAAAAAATAAAGTCCCACAACTGAAACTGCTCTAATTTTACATCCTGTGCCTTGTACAAAATGACATCATCTGTTTCACCCTTGAGAGCCATTCTAATTTTACATCCTGTGCCCCTTCACAAAATGAAATCCTGTGTTTCATCCATGAAAACCACCTTCCTTTTATATTTTGTGAACTACACAATGGAGTGAGGCACAAATTGTGACCTACTCCAAAAGTTGTGACACAAAATCACATGGATTGTTTTGTGAACCGATCCAAAGCATCCAAAAAGATGGTTTTGTGACACTGTGTTTGCACAATTGCTGTTTTCATCCCTTCCCTAATGATTACCCATTCGTGTTTTGTTGGTCTATATTTTTGGTGGTGATATGAGAACTGGATCAAGATCTGGAAATGGCGTATGATTGGTTAGAGAAACTGTTGCTTGGGCAACTTACCCGCCTTCATATATTTTAATAATATTTAGTCTAAAAGGGATGACCTTCATATGTTTTAATAATATTTAGTCTAAAAGGGATGGCCTTCATATGTTTTAATAATATTTAGTCTAAAAGGGATGTGTGGAAATCTGTACCTAAGACGGGTAAAAAAGCTATCAGGTTTGCTCAAAAGATCGAGAGGTTGTTGGTGTTTGCTAGCAAGGTTCATATCTGAATCAGGATATTCGAAGCATAACGATTCCACCCTTGCATGAGTTCTCTGATGCAAGAGAATATTCATGGATTTTAAGAATTTTAAATATTTTAATATCTAAAAATAAAGTTGGCTGGGATGTAGACGAACCTCACTGGGGTGGAACAAGTATTTGTGGAATGGAACGGGTTGCTTGGAATTCAGGTCGGGAGATGAAGGAGCTTAGATTAGAATTTATAAGCTTTGTGGGATGGAATTTTGGTTGAGTTTCAGCAACTTAGAAGTAGCGTAAGTACGTTTTTATCAACATTTAAAATATGTGTGATGTTTCAAACTGTGGCATCTCTATTGAAAATCTCAGGCAGAGTTTCTAGAAGCTGGATTAAAGTGCAATGTCGCAGTTGGATTTGTTTGTGGAGAAGTGGGCTTTTAGAACGGTGGACGCTGTGCAAATGTTCTTTTGTACTACGAGTGGTGATCCATATGCAGCCAAATCCACATAAAGTATAGATCTCTTGAATCAGTGGATTGAAACGTAGACCGTTTGATTGGGGCAGATGTTGCTTTGTTATGAACCAAGCCAATCCGATCAGCGCCGGATCAGCTACTCCATATTGTGCGCCAATCAAAACTGTTTCACAATCCACACATGAACTTGACGTGCTGAGTGATCAACGCAGCACAGACAAGTTTCTGGATTGATTCCTTGTGGTCCAATCAAAGCTGAACATCTGCAGTCTGGGAATAAAACCATACTTGCGATTAAATTAACTCCTGACATGCCCTGGAGAAGATCTGATGGGCGGATTTAACGAACCCATATGATTGGCTGGAGAGAAGCCCATGCAGCATGGTTTAAAGGGCTGGGAAGGCTTTGAACCAATTTATGGTCTCCTTATTGAAATTTTACCGAATTCTCGACAAGAAGCGGGCAAAGAAGGAGCTGGTCAACCTGCGGGTCGTCTTCCCAGAGTGTGTTATTGTGGGGGACGAGCACACAGTTGTGGCAGGTATGCTGATAGTAGAGGGTCAAGTGCCCGTCCAAATCTTGACAGCTCAAATATTTCTTACTGGCGAGACGCAGCGCCTGCAGTACTCAGCTGATCCCAACCACCCAGGGAAGAGCAGGGACCGCCTGCTGCTACGAGATAGCCACAATCACCTCTTTATGCAGCAAGACCTGGACATCCCCACTCCAGCAAAGTCTCTCACCATCCCTTTCAGCTTCCTCTTGCCCAAGGACTCCCCCTCCTCGTTTCGAATCGGCAACAGCACCACACAGTACAAAGTCATTGCCAACCTCAGCCTCAACGCCCATCCCCGCGAAATATCCATTGAAAAAACGTTCCAAGTTATCCATCGATTATCAAGGATCAGCGAGCCCGCCCCACGGCTAACACCCCTGCCTTTCAACTGGCGACAGAGCCTCGGTTCCCCCAACCTTTGCCTCGCCAGCCCCAGCCAATAGCAACCCATAATCAACTGCTCCCACACGGGCTAATCCTCCATGCCTGCGGAGCTTCAAAATTCCCTCTCTTGCCTCGCCAAGGGAAACCTTCGTCTGAGAGGCGATCGGCCACATGCTTCATCTCCTGCTAATCTGATTCTTCTTCCCTGGGTTAAATAAATCCCATAAACTTCATATCTTTTACCTATTCCCATCCCACCAATCAGCTACACTTTACAAGGCTGACATCTATCTCTCCAATACAAGAAAAAAGGTTACATCTGATAAAACAACATTTGCCAAATCAAATACCCAACTTCTCCACACCATCTAAGATCTCTTACCAACCCAACCACAATTAAGTTTTCCTATATGCCTACACCTTAGCAATAGATAAAATTTATACATTGTTACAACATAAGCCATCACCCCTCTCAGGAAACTATTTCCCAAAGGAACATCTTGGCCACTAGATATCAGCTGCACTATCGCCACACCCCAACATTGGACAAGGATCAGACGTTTTAAGCCCCATGCTGTACATGGGCACTATGTGGCTTCCCATGATACTATATAAACTCATCCTTTTGCACCAAACAAAGTATCATTCTCTTCTTGTACTTCCCCTTTATCTTGTTGTATATCCTTCAAAGAGGTCTATACCCAACCTTAGACAGCCTGCATAATAATCAAATCAGAACCCCAAATAGGGCTGGACCATATATCAGCCTAGATACCAGCACTCCCCATCAACCCTACATAACTACCACTATCTCTTAACATTTTCTGCTACCCAGCCAATATAGGCCATCTTAACCCCTTCCTGGTACAGCAGCTTCCCAGCTGTGAGGATAAACACAACCAAGCCAAGTCATCCCAAATCAACCTCACTCCGCTCCAAGCTAAACCAGCTGGGATTGCAGCAAAGGGAAGATTTCCCGGGACAGCGCTATACTATCAGGAACAGCCCCCAGAAACTACAAGCATTGGGCTAACATAGTCTTCAGGGCCTTGGGCAATGTGACTGTACACCAGTCCCCTGAGATACTCAGCCAAATAGATATCCTAGTACACTTATACAAAGCTGTTACCTTCTTATTATAGATTTTGTATGGATAAGTTTATGGGGTTCTTTGGGTAAAGATCTCTAGATAAACTTGGCATCTATATGAGATAGAAAATAAAGCTACTAGTTGTTTGTTTGGCTGTACTGACCAGCAGGATCAATGCAAGATTTGCCAAGTTGATCTTGGCAACTAGGTTTACAAATAAATTGATCAGCCACAAAGGTTAATTAATATACCCGCTAAAGTGATTGATGAAGATTTAATCATATTGCCTTAGCGGCCTTGACCGTGTCAAGAAGATTGGTTGCAGAAAATCAGTTGGCAGAAACCCGGCTAAATGCAGGCAATGGTGTCTAGGCATTTAGGATCAATTGGCTGGTTCCCAGCTGGAACAGGGATGGCTTGGATCAGGAAGACTTACATCCCACAGGGGTTTGGCGCCGGAAGCCTGGAATGGTCCAAGCCAAACCAATACATTTCAACAAAAGGAATCAGGTGATTCTGGAATGTATTCAGCCCATCCTTAGAGGCTAAGAGTGTGGAGATCTTTTGGGAAAATATATAATTTGAGTGCTACCGTTACTTCATAGAACCTGTGATGGGAGTCCAGGTGGGATCCCAGAACCGGAGGGGTTTCAGCTGAACATGCCTTCATGGCACATGAATGAAGGCTGATAGGTTAAATAAAATTAGCCCAGTCAAGATCCAACGCTTTCCCCATCTTTCTGTTTAATTTTATGGCTTCTTGACTATCTTTTGAAACAACAAAGCTTGGAGTGCTAAGAGGGGGAACTGCTGCCATCTGTAATGAGGTTCCCAAGAAATCCCTGGAGGACGCCTGGGAGGACCTTGGAGTGGTGAAGACGTCCCCTAAACAATCACTAGCCAAGGTCAAGGCCAACAACCAGGAACTATACTCAGAATATTTTGCAAAAGAGGGACTACCTGCCCAAGGCAATAAAATCCACACCTGGTATTCATGGAGCTTGTTATTAGGGTTGACAAAATCTTCCAGCAATTGAAGGATGTGACTAACAGGGAGATTGGGGGACTTAGACTTTGGGAGAGAGAAAGCGTGAAGATCATGAACAAATGGCAAAATGAGAATACAGGTCCAAATCAAAAGGTTGCCTCCTTGAAAACAAAGCTCTCCAAAGCTTTGTTGCAGGAGGGTTCAAACAAAAAGGGTCTCAATAAGCATGACCATGGTAATTACGGCTGGATGAGCCTGGATCCAGCACAGGCAATAACTAAAGCTGGTCCACCTGCAAGTGGAATCACCCCACCTCTCAACAAGTTCAAAGGGAGCTCAGATCTATTGCCAACTGATAAGATCCATACAGGTTCAATACTTCCCAAGCTGAAAGATGTGCCCAGCCATGGCCCAACTTCTCTTATTGCTGCAATCCCTACAGCTGCCACAGGCAGATCATCCCCAATCATCTCCTTCCCTCCCATAGCAGCAAATCCCAACTTCATCCATCCAACCCTTGGTTAGAAGGTCCAGCCACTAGCTGGGCCAAGGCTGCTACAGGAAGAGCTTGAGATACCCAAGATCTTTGGAAACGCCCCACACCAATCCAATAGCGCCCTAGCCAACCCATAAGGCTATGGTAGGGGGCAAGCTAGCAACAAAGTAAGGCGTACCTTGAGCCCCCAGAAGGAATAAGATTTGATCAGCGAAATGAAACCTGGACCCAGCCAGGTTGATCCCATCAGATGGCGCAAACCCCTTCTCCAACCCAACCCAGCTGGCACTAGACACTTTTAGAGCACACACAGATCTCATCCAGCATTGTTTAGTAGCCACTGTATGGAGCCAGATGGGTTCCTGGCGGATAGATACCAAATACCACCCATAATTCTGCCAGCTTGGATAGCCTGTACAGCTGTGGCGGCTGGGCCAACCAACCCTGCTTTGACATACCCACCAAACACCTGGGGCCATAGCTTTCTACTGCAATGGGCATCCTGTTACCCCACCAGCCTGCCAGGAATGGCTGTGATGGTCCACATGGAAGCAGTTCTTCAGGCAAGGGTTGGTTGGGCTTCAAATAAAGACACTATGCTGAAATTTGGTTATGGATAGTGGTTTTGAGACAGGTAGAGGCCTAGTAGGTAACTTTGGTTACTAGGGAAGGTAAGGCTAGTAGGTACCTTTGGCTACTAGTAAGGATGTTGTAGACTAGTAGGTAACTGGGGACTACTAGGGCTGAAGGGCAATACAGTCTAGCAGTTAACCCTGGCTGCTAGAATGTTGATTGAGAGGTTGAACCCAGTAGGTAATGGGTGGCTACTGGAGCTGGTAGGACAAACAGTGCAGTAGGTATTAGAGAGCTACCAGGAAGTGATGAGCAGAGGAAACTCAAAAGGATCAATTGGCTACTTGCTGGAGGTCTTTAAGTGGGGCCCTTACTTAACAGACTGATAAGGGGTCCTCATTCATGTTTCCCTGGAGGCTTTGGGGAGGTCCTGAAGCTACCATTAGGGCATGGATATGCTCAGGGATGTCATCAGAGTGGCTGTTTGAAAAAGCAGCTGCAGAACTTAATGATGATCAGGCCTCTGGGAAGTAAAGTTGGTTACTTTGCGCCAGAAAGCTCAGGATTAACCACCTGGGTGAGCAAAAACAACTGCATAGACATGAGAATTGTCTATAGTTGATGGCATATAGCGGTGGTCACTTATGTTGTGAATACTGCTATTCACCATGTATCAATTTTGCCTTTGGTGGGCCATTTTGAAGACAAATCTCTTGCTTTTGCTTTTGCCTCTTGAAATGAGTTGATGACTGAATCAGGAAGTACAATTTTTTGGTTTCTTGACTCTGCGCAACTCACTTGCCCCACTAATGCTGGTGGCAAGTGATCCTATTGTCCTGGTAGTGTTTTGTGGTATTCCTAACCACTATATATTCCATTTCACATTCACCAATAAAAATTAAGTTTTATTCACATTTTTGTCTTTGTGTCTTCTGTGCTTCTGCGCCTCTCTCTAGCCACAACTAGTAGAGATTATTCTTCCAGGGCTGCAAGGTAATCACATAGCCTTCCCTGCCATCTAACTGAAACTTAGTAAAAATCCAATCCTAAGGTTAGGATTTCCCATTGTGTGTCTGTGCCGCGCCTCAGAACATGACAACTTACGGGGGCCAGTCAGACACTAACCTACTTGAGGAGGTCTTATTGCCTGAGACTGAGACATTAGTAATAGGGACTGTGGGTTTCTTGGTCACCAGTCCTCAAAGTGTGTCTTGGGTCATAGCCAGGGACCAGCTTGGAGGAGTCCTCATTTCCTAGCAGTGGGAGGTGGCTTGCTAGAAGTTTATACTTAGATTGCATGACTGAAAACTCTTTCAGTACTTTTCCAATCACTAGGCGGGTATCCCACCATGCACCTGTACTTCAGCTGGCGCCAACCCCTCTGTGGGCCTGTACCAGTCTTACAACAACCTTGTAAACTCATTTCTTATAAACTCCCTTCCCATATCTATCATCTCAAGATGCCTAGTTAATCTCTCCCACTCCTCCTGGGAGGTCTTACTGGTGAAAAATCTTCTACAACTCTTAAAATAGGTATCTTCCTCCCCTTGGCTATGGTAGAAGATATTGGGCAACTCACTCATAGGGCTTGTATCTATATCACTGAAAAATTTAGACAGGGGTCAAAATAGGCTTTTATTCACTTTCAGAAGGAAGATCCCCTTAGAAACGTTCTGATATATTGCCTAGGTATGAGAAACAATATGGGTTTTCCAATACTTGGAGCCCTCTAACAATCTCTTGGACTCCTTGTACTTGGTCTTGGGCTCATGCACTCCAATCCTGGGCTCATGTGCTTTGCTCTAGCTCCAGTTCCTTAATCCTAGCTCCAGCTTTTTTATCTTGGGCTTTTGCACCTTTATATTGGCCTTCAGCTCCTTCTGTAGTCTTTGTGGCCTTTTTAATCCATTTGATCCAGTCCCTGAAAAGCCTCAGATAGCTTCCCCTTATAGCTCCTTTTTCAGTCCAAATTCTCTCTCATAACTCTTGTTTTCTCAAAGCTTAAACTATCCTGGTTTTATTCTATAATATATTAAGCTTTATTATTTACTTAAGCTAACAAAAGCACTGAATTTTCTGCTTCTGCTCCTCATTTTTTAGGGTTTAACTCTTCAGTTAAAACCCTCAAACACAGAATTAAATAAACTTCAACTTGCAGTCAATCAAACGCCTCAATTATATAGTTTTGCCAAAAAGTTCACCCAAATGACTTGCTCTTGAACATGGTTCAAACCCAAAGCTGTCTTGCTCCAGATAAACAACTGCTCCGTGTTTCAAACAATTTTGCCGTAAATTCCTGTCACGTTTCTCCAGTGAATCTTGGGCGCTTTTGCGCATGTTTTACCTAGGCTATTTTTTAACGCTTGATTCTTAAATGATTCTCTGAGTTTCTCAGCATTTTCTTCAGCATTTTGCCACTTTAAAATCACATGCTGCTCGCCCTTTATCTCTTAATCATTTCAGCAAAATTCCAACACTCTTTCTCACAGTTTCTCCGTCCTGTTTCCAGCTTTTCCCTGCTTCTTCTTACTCAATCAGCTCTTTAATAAATTACAGTTTAATTCCTATATAATCTTTCTTCTTTTCCTCTCTTTTTAATCATATGATAATCAATATATTCTTGATATCATATTTTTGGCAGTATTAAATCATTATTTAACTGCTTCTTTCTTATAATTCCTTTTCCTAATAAATCAAAACCAGCATTCTAGCTTCTGTATTCATTCTAGCTAGTCCTTCTAAGCCATCTTCAAGTTCCTCAGCTAGTCCTGCATTATTATCTTCTGGTCCTTTAACTAGCTCTTCATCATGAACTTCTGTTCCTTCCTCATTCATCAACAGCCCTTTTCAGTCATCAAGCAGCTTAAACCAGTCCTTCAGCTACTCCTGTGTCATGATCTTCTAGTCTTCCAACTGATCCTACATCATGATGAGCTACTCCTGCATCATGATCTTTTGGTCCTTTGGCTATTCCTTCATGGTTTCAAACTTCAGCATGAATCAACTTGCTTCCAAACTTCAACATAATCCAACAGTCCTTTTTACTAGTCTTCACTGCTGATCCCACACTATGAGCCACCTTGGTCCTACATCTCAGTCCCTGTTACCAGAACCTGTAGACCCAGGCATGAGTCTACATTTTTTACTTGCATTTTACTGGGCCCTTGCAAGTGGAAACTGCTTAGGCCATCCAACCATAGATTAATAAAGTCTATATAATTGTTTTCTTTACCCAGGTGTTGTAAAATATGCAGCCTGGGTGCTGATTTCTACAAATAGTTAATCAACTACTTCTTTATCTTAATAATATACCTGTTGTGGTATAGTGACAGCCTGGGTAAGTACAGAAGAATATAAGAATATAATAAGACAAAACTGGTGTTTATTATGATAGTATTGCACTTATATAGTATGAGATAGGAGAATAGCTACCAGGGGAAGTGAGGCACAGACAGAAGGACTTCCCTAATGGAGGGGAGTGAATTGGCATAGCAGAAAGTCCCACACAAGAGAACAACCGCTTTTTATGCGGCTTTCATTAAGGAGGCAGATATAAATAACTTTGTTGTTCTATTATTAACCTTGGAAGTAAAGCCCATGCCTTATACACATTTGAAAGGTGCTTTGAACACCCGTTTTAGAGGCGTTTTAAACGTTTTTATCCTTAGTAAAATCAGGACGCAATAAAGCAATCACGCAAACGTTCTGTTGCTCAATTCCTAGGTGGACAACTTAATGTCTAATCCATTCAATCTGCGACATTTCCCTCCACTGGATTAGACAACAGGGTCAAGAATGGCTTGGCGTCTCTAGGTAGCAGCTATGGTGTTGTGGTCAATCACATGTCTCGTTAGGTGGGGGTTCATTGCCCAATACTTGGTCATTGGCTTCACAAATCTGTAGGTAACCAGTTGTGTTTCCTGGCTGCCATTCAGGTGGTAGAACAGTTGGTGTGGTACAGGAAGAGTCTTGTCAGTCTCCAATAAACACATTGCTCTTTTATTCTTATTCCTCATACTTTGGTACAACACTATTGCAAACAGGACAACAACCCATGTAATCTTTTAATTAGGCTTTTGTTTTTTTGGATTGTTGTCCTCATTAGGACTTACTATTGGTCACTAGGAGCAGCACACATATACTGAATGTGTACTCTAGTGATTGATTGCCCAGAATGGGGCTCCTTAAGGGTGTAGGAGTTGGAGCCAGTCTTCTGGATAACTTGAACTGGGCCTTGCCATAGGGAGGCAAGTTTGTATTCATGGCTGTACCCTCTATTGCTGAAGAAGTAGACTGAGTCTCCTACCAGGTAAGTGTGTAAGGTGGGGCGTTTGGATGCAGCTTGTTCTAGGTCTTGCAACTTATGGTTTAAGTTTACGGTGTAGGCCTCTGATTGCAAGCAAATAAGAGTTTGAACCAGCTTGTTGAGGTACGCCTCTGGGGACACAGCCAGGCTGGGCTTTACCAAGGAATATAGTAAAGGGTGAAGTCCTGGTTGCTGTCTGTAGAGCAGTTGGAAGGGCGGCTTGCCAGTGGCCCAATGGTACCCAATGTTATATGCAAAGGTGGCCGCAGGCAGGAAGGTATCCCATTCAGTCTCATGTTGGTGACTGAGCTTCCAGAGTATCTGGACCAGGCTCCCATTAGTGCGCTCTCCCACGCCATTTGTCTGTGGGTGATAAGGAGTGGATAGTTTCCCACAAATTTCCATCAGTTGGTTGAGGCAGGGGATTATATAACTGGTGAAGTTGGTACCATTGTCTGTCAGCAGAATTTGGGGGCAATCATGTTTGTATATGATATTCTCCAGGATAAACGTGGCTGTCACCAGTGCAGATTGGTTGGGAATTGGTTTGATCTCTACCCATTTAGTCAGATGGTCAACTACCACAATGATGAACTTGTTGCAACTTTTGGTAGCTGGCAGGGAGCCCACTACGTCAATGGCTACAGTGTGGAAGGCAAACCCAGGGCGTACAAGTCTGTGTTGGAACTTGGCAACCTTAGGCCTCTCAATGTTGCAGTCATGACAGTTGGCTAGAGTATCTACTACGTCAGTGTGCATTCCTTCCCAGAAGCAGTGCTGCTGTAGCAGAGCTAATGTCTTCTGTATATCATCATGGCTAGTAGTCTTGTGAGCGGCCACCACTAAGTCCATGTGTAGGGATGGGTGTATGTAGGGTAGCCAAGAGTCTCCACAAAGCTTCAGGAGTTGTCCCTTAGAGACCTTGGTATCAACAGTTAGCTTTTTGAGAGCTCTCTGTATCTCTACCAGCTCCTCCCCTCACAAAGAAGGATCCTCCATAAGCTTGTCATAGAGAATGTCAGCCATGGGGGATACTAAGGCAACAGTGGGAAGGCGGGAGAGACAGTCAGCATTCTGATGGGCTGCCCCGGCTTGATGAATGATTTTGTAGTCATAAGCCTGAAGTTTAATGGCCCAACACTCCAGACGTCCTTTGGGGTCCTTGATGGTCTTCATCCATTGCAAGGAGGCATAGTCTGTTACAACTGTGAAATGTACCCCATGGAGATAGGCTTTGAATTGTTGGTAGGAGTATATCACAGCCAGACACTCTTGTTTGGTGACAGTGTAGTTCCTCTCGTGAACATTAAGCATATGTGAGTAGTATCCAACAGGGTGTTCAAGTCCTTTGGAGTCCAGTTGGGAGAGAACACCCCCAATTGCCATCAGAAAAGCATCTGTATGAACCACAAACGGCTTGGCAAAGTCAGGGTAGGCCAGTACAGGGGCTGCAGTCAGTGTTCCCTTGAGAGCATTGAAGGCAGATTGGCACACTGGGCTCCATAAGAATTCCTTATCAGCTTGGAGAAGCTGAAAAAGGGGGTTACCCAGGGATGAAAAGTTGGGGATGAAGCAACAAAAGTACCCAATCATCCCCAGGAAGACCTGTAAGTTCTGCTTATTGGCCAGGTTCTGCATTTTCTAAATGGTTTCTACCTTCAAAGGTACTGGGCAGATTCCATCTTGGCTAATGATAAACCCCAATAACTCAAGGTGCTCCTTGAAGAAGTTGCACATGCGTGGCTTGAGCTTGAGATTAGCTGCAAGTAACCTCTGGAAGACTTCCTCCAAGTGTTGTAGGTGATCATTAAAGGTTCAGGAGAACACATTAATGTCATCCAGGTAGACCAAGACACTGGTGAGTTTGAGGTTGCCCATCACTACATCCATGGCCCGCTGGAAGGTAGCCAGGGCATTGGACAGACCTTGAGGCATTCTTGTGGGTTGGAATAGCCCTTGGTCAGTGATGATTGCACATTTTTCTTGATCATCAGGGGGTAGATCAATCTGCCAATACCCACTGATAAGGTCCATGGTGCTGAAGAACTTGGCGCCACCCAGTTGGTCCAAGGTATTGTCAATACAAGGGAGGGGATATGAATCCTTCTTGGTAACAGCATTCAGTTGACAGTAGTCAATCACCACACAGTTGCTGCCATCCTTCTTTTTGACAATCAGAAGAGGGGAAGCCCAAGGGCTTTTACTGGGGACCAGTAAGCCAGATCCCAATAGCTTCTGAAGCTCCTTGGTAGCCACAACATGATTGGCTTGACTGCGCCGTACAGGTCTGGAACAGATAGGTGGACTGCCTTGGGTGTCAATATGATGAGCAACATCTGCAGCCTTGCTCAGGTCATAATCATCCTTGGCAAACACATCCTTATACTGGGCAAAGAGATCCATAGCTTGATCCTTATGCTCTTTGGAGAGGCTGGATAGGGAGTTGCGGCTTATGACTTATAGCACCAGTGGTTGCTCACAGGGTAGACTCAACTCAGAGAAGTCCACAAAGGGGGCAGTCTCCTTCAGGTTGTCATGCTCTTCCAGTCGTATATAAGCCAGAAGTTGGTGTTTGGAGACAACCATAGCTTCACGACTCATGTTGGCCAAGAGTATGAGTACCTCCTTCTCACTTGGCATGAGGATGCCTAGTGCAACCCATGGTTCTAGTATGGAGACATTAGGGATGTCAAAGATTTTTCCATGAGTGTCAGCTGGTAGAGCCAGCAAGAGGCCTGTATTGTGGATCACCTGAGAGTCAGGTGGGGTAGTCACATTACAGGAGGCGTAGATTGAGATACCCTTGGCTTCCCCATTTGAGAGAGGTAGCACCTTGACCTTCTTACTACGCAGCGTATAGGCAACTGGAAGCTCTCCATTGGTGTACTCCAGATTGATGTAGTGCAGACGTTTGAACACTTCTTCCAGGGGTTCCAGGTGTTTGTTATAGATGCAAGAGAATACTTAATGTCATTCAGATAGACCAGGGCACATGAGGGATTGAGGTCCCACATCACAGCGTCCATAGCTTGTTGGAAGGTGGCTGGGGCATTAGAGAGACCTTGAGGCATCCTGGTAGGTTGGAACAGCTGTTGGTTGGCAAGGATGGAACAATTCTCTGGGCCAGCTGGAGGGAGATCAATCTGCCAGTAGCCATGTATCAGGTCCATGGCCAAGAAGAACTTGGATATGGGGACCCAGTAGGCAAGATCTTCTTGCATTTTCACAGTGCAAGAATCCAATGTTTCTGATTGAGAGGCAAAGTCAACCAGCAGAGGGGCATCAGAAGGCTCTGTTGTAAAGGAACAACAAATGCCAGGGTCAGGCACAGGCTTGTCAGGGGGGAGAGGAGAGAGGTGAAACCACAAATCCAGCCAAGGATTTCTCCTTGTCCTGGATGCTTAGTAGTTTTTTGAGTGATCCTCATTGTACTCCTTAGTGCCAGAATTATCAGGGAATTCTTTCTTGCTCTGAATAGCCTGAGGTTTAGTTGCTTCAGAACCATCAGGAGTGATGGAGGTATTGCTATCAGATTCCCAGGGAGACTCCAGGGTACCTGCTGAAGGTGAAATGAAGCAGACATCCCATTCATTGCTTCTGTGATAGTGGTGGGATTCAGGAAGGGGCAATGTAGTAAGGATCTTCTGAGAGGGGGAACTATCAGCTTTAGAATTCCCACGCAATCCCACTAGAGTATTAGGGGTAATAATTGCTGAGGCATCTTCAAGGTGCTTGCTTAGTTGGTACTGAAGGGAGTCAAGGAGAGCACATTGAGCATCCAACTCATCTAGCCACGCTTTCTTTTCCTAAAAGGCCAGAACTAATTCCTCTTCCAGAAACCCCATCTGTCTCTCTTGAGCCTTTATAGTATCCTGAAGAGCAGTGAATACCATGGTGCAGCTGTTATGGATGTCTTCCGGCTTAGGAGTTTTCTGTTGATGATCATAGAACTCTGGGGCAACATGCTGATTCATCTGGGTGGGTACCAAGGAAGAAAGTACATGTTCTATCTTGCTCATCCATAGAGCCATTCCAGAGTGGGAGTGAACAGCTTCTGATATATATTGAGCAAGATTTGGGGGGCCAGAGAAGGGGCCAGAGCAGCTATCAGTTTGGAGGGTTCCAGAATGAAAGGAGATTCCATTGGGAGGACAACCAGAAGGAGAAGGAGGAGAATATTGACAGCATACTTCCTTCATCAAGGCAGGCTCCAAGGAGCAGGAGATGCGGTTCATGCCAGTTGCTTCAGCCATGGGGTCAGGCTGGATTGGTATCAAGGAGTTAAGGGCTTTTTCAATGGAGTTCATCCAGGAGATCATACTTGATTGGGAGCTGGCAATTTCCAAAAGTTGTTGGCAGTTAGACAACCACTGGCTTAGTCCTGGTTGACCATAGGAAGAGTCATGGAGTCTACCAGATAGAGAGCAAGAGGCAGTGAAGGTTGATCCTGGAGTGGGTTGGGCAGAAGGAGACGCAGGTATAGGCAAGGACATCTCTCCCTCCACAAAAACAAGGCCGCAGGGGTAGGAAGAGAGGAAGCTGTGGTTTGAAGAAGCCATGAGCGCCAATGTCATAAAATATGCAGCCTGGGTGCTGATTTCTACATATAGTTAGTCTACTACTTCTTTATCTTAAACACTATACCTGTTGTGGTATAGTGACAGCTTGGGTAAGGACAGAAGAATATAAGAATATAATAAGACAAAACTGGTGTTTATTATGATAGTATTGCACTTATATAGTATGAGATAGGAGAATAGCTACCAGGGGAAGTGAGGCACAGACAGAAGGACTTCCCTAATGGAGGGGAGTGAATTGGCACAGCAGAAAGTCCTACGCGAGAGAACAACTGGTTTCACGCGGCTTTCCTTAAGGAGGCAGATATAAATAACTTTGTTGTTCTATTATTAACCTTGGAAGTAAAGCCCATGCCTTATGCGCATTTTAAAGGTGCTTTGAACACCCGTTTTAGAGGCGTGTTAAATGTTTTTATCCTTAGTAAAATCAGGACACAATAAAGCAATCACGCAAACGTTCTGTTGCTCAATTAATAGATGTACAACTTAATGTCTAATCCATTCAATCTGCAACACCAGGTGATTAAGTCTAAGCTTTCAGTTGCAAAGTAATCAGCTTTACTTCCCAGAGGCCTGATCACACCAAGTTCTGCAGCTACTTCCCCGAGCAACCACCCTGGTGACACCCCTGATCATATGCATGCCCTCCAGTGCTCACTTTGGGAACTCCCCAAAGCTCCAATGGAAACAATGACAAGGATACCCTACCAGTCTGTTAGGTAAAGTGCTTGCTCACAGGCCTCCTGTAAGCATATTAGGGTACATAGAGTTCTCAAAGCTCCTCCCCTCCCTGGAAGCCTGTGTTACCCGCCAGGGGTCCAACATTCTACAGCCCTGGTAGCAAAAGCTACCTACCATGCTGGCACACTCTCTCACCCTGGTAGCTCACATTACCCGCCAGGGTCTCAACAACATCCAGCCTGTATAGCACAAGCTACCCACTAGGCTATACTACTCCTTACCCCAAGCAGTCAAAGTTCCCTGCTGATCAATCTCATTCCTCACCCCTAGCAGCCACAGTTCCCTGCTGGGTGAGGACCTCTAGCTCACAGCAGCCAATATCTCCTGCTGGGTGGGAACACCGTTTGCCTCTAGTAGTCCTTTGTTACCTACTAGCCAGGCCTTACCTTCCCTAGTAGCTGTTATTCCCTACTAGGCCTCTACCTGTAACAAACCAACAACACACTTTCAATATTCAGCATAGCGTCTTTATTTGAAGCCAAATCAACCCTAGCCTGCAAAATTTGCTCATATATGGATTGTCACAGGGACTGAACATTGAAACTTATTTGTGGTTCATATGAAAGAATCCTAGTGAAAACCAGTGACAAAGGACTGGATGATCACAGTGAAGACTAGTTTAGGGACTGGAGAATCTTGGGAACCTAGGTGCTTCATAATAAGGAAAGGAACCTAGGTATTTCATACTGCAGATGAGACCTAGTTAATTAACTAGGAAGGAATAGCTGGTGAACTAAGAAGGACTAGCTGATGAACTAGAAAGGACTTGCTGAAGGATTAGAAGATCATAGAGAAGGACTAGCTGGAGAATAGAAAGCTGTTTAAAAGGAACCAGCAGAAGTAGATCATGAAGCAGTAATGCTGAATTTGGACTCTTGGAATTAGGATTATTAACTATAAAGAAGCAGTAAAAGAATTGATTAAAACTACTAATAGATATGATAAAGATATTGAATAAATATCATATAAAGAAAGAAAAAAAGAAGGAATAATTCACAAAAGTTGGATTGTTAATTTATTATGATTTGATTGAATGGTTGGAGGCAAAAGAAGTCAGAAACAGGACAGAGAAACTGTTTGGACAAAGTCTCAAGTTTCACTGAGATGGTTGGGAAAGACAAAAAGCAAGCAACAGGCGAGTTCAAAGTGCTAAAAGGTGAAGAAAATGCAGAGAAACTTGGAGAAACATTGAAGAATTAAGGGTTCAAAAGTCCCTTAAGTAAAACATATGTGGAAGCGCTCAAGTTTTGCCAGAGAAACATGACCAGAAACACAGCAAAATTGTCCAAAACGTGGAGAAGTTGTTTATCTGAAGCAGGACAACACCGGTTTCAAATCAGGTCAAGAGCAAGTTATTTGGGTAAACATTTTGGAAAAACAGTTCAAACCAGACGTTTGATTTGCTGCAGGTTAAAGCTTGTTTGACCAAGGTTTTAAAGGCTTCAACTGAAGAGTTTAAGCCTAAAAAGTGAGAGAATTAAGCAGAAAAATTAAGGCTTTTATTGGCTGAAGTAAGTTAAAAGGTTTAATTTATTATAGAGAAGGAAAAACAAGATAGTTTAAACTTTGGAAAATAAGAGTTCTTAGAGAGATTTTGGACTGAAACAAGGAGCTATAAAAGGGAGTTCAATCTGAGACTTTTCAGGGACTGGATCAAGTGGATTAAAAAGGCCACAAGTACTACAGAAGGAGCTGAATACCAAGCTAAAGGTGCAGAAGCCCAAAATAAAGCAGCCAGAGCTAGAAAGACGGAGCCAGAGCTGGAGCAGACCAAAGGAGCCCAAGACCAAGGTGCAGGAGTCTAAGACCAAGTACAAGGAGTCCAAGAGATTGTTAGAGGACTACAAGTATTGGAAAACCCATATTGTTTCCCAGACCCCCAGGCAATATAACAGAAGGTTTCTAAGGGGATCTTTCTTCTGAAAGCAAATAAAAGCCTATTTTGACCCCTGCCCAAATTTCCAATAGTAAGATTAAACCCTATAAGTGAGTTGCCCAATATCTTCTACCATAGCCAAGAGGATGAAGATACCTACTGCCAAAGCTTTCAAAAGTTTGCCACTAATAAGACTTCCCAGGAGGAGTGGGAGAGATTAACTAGACACCTTGAGATGACAGATAGGGGAAGGGAGTTTATTGGGAATGAGTTTACTAGGTTGCTGAAGGATTGGTACAGTCTCAAAGAGGAACTAGCATCAGCCAAAGTAAAAGTGCATAGTAGGTATTCCCACCTAGTGATAGGGAAAGTATTAGAAGAGTTTGCAGTAATGCAGGCTCAGTATAAACTTTTAGCTAGCCATCTATTGCTACTAGGGAATGTCACCTTCTTCCAGTCAGCCCCTGGCTATGACACAGGACACACTATGGGGACTAGTGAAAAGGAACCCTACAATGGCCTCCACTGATATTTCTACCCATGGCCCAGACCAAGCTTCCCAAGCATCTGATAAGCCCTCCCCAGAAGATACCCAGGTTACTCTCAAACCCTACCCCACCCAACCGCAGATACTGTATACCTTGTAGCACTGGGGGCACCCACTGGAGTATAAGTACCCTGTCCCTACTGAGATCCAGGGAATTCTCTTTGTACCTCTTCACTTCTCCCTCTTGGGCTTCAGCTGTTCCCTGACTCCCCTTGAGGAGTACCAATACTGGTCTTCTGCTATTGTAGTGGCAGTCCAGGGTCAATCTGCAACCAGAAAATCTCCCAGCAGCTATCAGGGACAGGTTGCTAGGCTGACCTGGCCCAGGGACCTTCCTGGGAGGATAACTAGAGCCTGGGAGACAATAAAAGTTGACCCCTATTGCTATGCGCCTGCAGCCAGCTTTACCCAGGCCAGCCCAAAGCTGGCCTGTCAGAAACCTGGCACAGTGCTGGGGGGAGAAGGGGTGATTTTTAGGTACTGACAAAGCCCATCAGATGGTGGGACCTAGATTTAAAAAGTATGCAAGCACCTTCTAACTGCAGACTGTTGGCTAGATATCAGCAAGTCAGAGCTATTTGACCCTGCGGGTGCAATCTAAAGTAGCCCAAGGAACTGAACGCTCTGGCCAGTAGCATTTGGTATGGATGGGGTGAAACTGTCTGTTTGAGTGTCAGGGAGTATATGTGAAATCAGATCAACAGGAGGGGTATTTACTTCCTAATGAGTACATGAGGATAGATGGTGACGCCCTTCCTGTTGTGTACTAGGTGGCAAGGTTCCTTGTGAGTTCCTTATCTAGTTCATCAAAACAGGGCAACAAAGTCCACAGCCTGCAGTTGAAATTTGATGAGGGTCAAGGTTTTGATATCTTGAGGAAGGATTAAGTTTATTGGATTGAGATGAAGACATTTTTGTAAAGGATTACTGATAAGGCTGATTTGTATGCTGGCAGATTGGCTTACTATTGGTGGTGCTGGGTTTTGAGCAGCAGCTAGCAGAGCTTTGTCTGCGGGTCACTGGAGGCAAAAATCAAGGACTTTCTAGTCAAGGGATGAGGCACCAGCATCTTTGGGTATAAGGTGGCTGAAGAGATCATGGGTTTATCAATAATTTGCTTTTTCTGATATTCAACACTACCACAAAATTATCTAATGTGATGTTATCAAGTGTAAAGTTGACTGGATTCCAAGACTGCTTGTAAGAGCTTTTTATTGCATATTCTTGCTATGACCAGACTAGTGTCTGGTTGCTGCTAACTCATAGTAGCTAGCCTATCATCCCAAGCTACTGGTTTCAACCCCAAAAATTGTAATTCTAAACCTAAATGTTGTCTTTAGGATGAGGCAAAACCCTGTGCTGTATTTTCCCCTATACAGCATGGATATTCCCTTTACTTAGTTATTGTTGAATAAGTGGGAATCATTTGTGGGATTCTTTGCTGCACTTGATGGGATGAAAATGTGAGCAGGTAGTTCTATGTCCCATTTTTTGGCAAAATAGATATTGATTGGTCAGTCCCTTGTCTATTGATATCAAGTTTCACTATCCTAATTCTAATCTGGCAGTGGCATATCCACTAGAGTATTTCTGAATGGTTTCACTTGCTACTCAAATTTTTTAGACACTTCACCCAGCCAATAATTGTGGATCTAAAATGTCTTAGGTATCTCTTAAATAGGGTGATACTGTTTTTAGATGATAGTTGTGGTGCTCCTGCTCCTGGGAGGTCACCAAGGTGTGTCCTTTGTCAGGAATGACAATTTGGATGCTCCTAAATCTCAAAATACAGAACCAGAGTCAAACCCTGGACAAAACCCTTTGCAGACCGCCAGACCCACGGGCTGGGAACCCAAGAACCCACCACTGATTGATAAAGTTGTTAACAGCCCGCCAGGACCCAAACCCTTAGCCGTCCTGCAGGATTCTGCAAGCAAACTGCCAGTGCAAGATGCTGAGAATTTCCCCAAGGTGCCAACGCCTGACACCAGCGGTTTGCTTGGTGAAATACACAAGTTTCTCCATGAGAGTTATTCCAACCTCCCCCAAAGTCCCAGGTGAGGCACTGAACCCAAAGAGGCACCCAATACCCAAATTGACAAACAGAAGGATTTGAAGTCTTCTTACCCCAAAGCGGCCAGTGGCAAACTGCCAGTGCCAAGTGCCACAATGCCATCTGAGACACCCAATGCCAACCTGCCTGAGTCCAGAAAACCCAACCAAGAAGTGAAGCCTGGCATTGTGGAATAAATACCTGTCAGGCCAAGACCAAAACCCCATTGTCATTTTTAAATAAAGGTTATGAGATATTGGTTTCCCCAATTATTGCTGTATTTTATTCTTGTCATCTTCCAGTTAACTCAAAGATCATCTGATCCCCCTGTCAGCCCGCCAGCTATGTACCACCTACCAGGTGCTCTCTTTGGTCCTGTCCATTTCACAGAGTACCCCTTAAAGCCTGAGCGCAAGGACTACACCACCAACAACATACTAGCCCGGGATTCCTTGACCAGAACTACAGAGTTAATGAGATACAACCAAGAAGGCCCTTGGTATTTTACAAACCCTGCCTGTTCAGAGATAAATACAACTTCCTTCCCGCCTACCAAATGGACATGGAACCACCTGTCACCCCCAAACCAATGCTGCCTCCGCTGCTGAGCTCCCACTGGACCATACCAACAAGCTTTTTGGAATTGTATATATTACTTTTACAGGAGTAATAGATACTATTGTTCCAGCCGCTGGTCTGTGGTTGTGGGTGGGCAAGTTGATGTCCTACCTCATTAAGTTAGCACCAATCCTTTGGTGGACCCCCCACCCAGTCCGCAACCTTCCAGTTCCCAAATGCTAGCAAGCTGGCCAATCAGGGTTGATTCCCTAACATCCTTGGTCAAAGACAAGGACTGGATGGGTTGAGGTGTCATCCTCTGGGATAGTTGTTCATGCCCCCCAATAATCATTTGAAATCAATAACTAGGGTAAAATGTATTTCACAGCAATGCATGGGCTACCAAAGCAGCTCTATCATCTAGGGGCTGTTTGCATGCTAATTGTTAGGACATTAATATCTTGGATTTCAAGCTTATTTGCACTGCTTTACTCATTCCTCAACCAGGAGTTTTCTGTGAGTAAACAGACTAAAGTTCTACCTCTTCTGATCCTCTTGACTAGCTCTAAAATCACTATCACTAGGGAAGTTCTCTTTAACAAAAAGGGAGAACAGGGACTAATATAGTCTTTGTTAACAGAAGGAAGATCCCCTTATAAACCTTCTTATTTGCCACTGTTTATAAATTCTTTTGACTAGCTAATCCTTTATAAAGTTCTTCTTAAAGCTTTAGAAGAGATCTGGTTACTTTAAAACAACCAGACATGCAACCAATAAGATGCAGATCAAGCGTCCAACAAAGATTCCACTCAAAATTAAAAGATTTCCAAAATGACCCTGTCAACTTTAAAGCCAGCCTAAATACATTTCCTTGTTCTCAACTTTTATTCTTTTAATAATGACTCTCTTCAAAAGATTATATTATTGGCGCTAACTTTTTTCTATAATATTTTAGGCTTACACACTTACTTTCTCAAAAGCTTAAAGTACTGATTCATTGTTTTATTGCTTATAATTTAATATTTTGGCTTCCAAATAATCATTTCAATTATTAAACATGTCCTTGACTTAACCAATGATTTTAGAGCGCAAAATTTGACCATTATGAAGATCCACTGCATTCTAACTAGGGAATCAATTTTCACTGCTCAAACCGCTTGAAGAGTTAACATTTTGTGCACCAAAGTTTCAACTGATTCCACATTCCAGCAACAGACTTCTTTGCATCCAACTTTAACCATTTTAATAGTAGAATACTATTTAAATTGTTCATCTTGATTTTCTTTGAAGTTCACCCAGATCTTTACTCTCATAGTAAAATCCAGAGAAAATATCCCACTAAAACAGATTTTTATCCTGCTTTCATAGAAAAATACCTTCATACACCATAGGAAATTACCAAGGAAACCTCTTCCCTGAAACTTTCCCACCATTCCTCTTTGAGTTTGATACTACAACAAAATCAAGGCAAATCATTCCACTTTTTTTTACCTCATCAAATCAATATGGAGAAATGTTGGAACATTTTCCTGAATTGTTCCAGCTTTAAATCATTGGTCTAGCACCTAGAATAGCTATTGAACAACTTATCAAGCCCTTATGGATGGCTTCTATCCTGGATTCCTTTTGATAGTCCCCATCAGTAAACACTCCAGAATCATGCAATAAGTCTCCATAAGTGAATTAACTTAGACTTAACCCCCATCAGTGACCTACACTTTAGGTCATCAGAAGCAAGCATTTCTCATGCATTAAAGATGGTTTTACTCACCCAAGTGGCTAGCTTTAGAATTCAGGCGCAAAATAATCATTTTTAATTCCCATAAATCTTTAAATCATTAAGTTCTGAAATTTTCTCTGGACAGCCACCCTAATGATTGTTCTGAGTTACCCATGATTTTATCAGCAACCTTAAGACTTCTTTAAAGCTACCCTAAAGTCATGGAAAGAGAAGGCTCTACCTCCATCTTAGGTAGAGTCACCCAAATATATTCTCACCACAGTTAATATCATGATTTCATTTCTACCTCAACACATACACTCTAGAGCAGACCCATCTTCTATATCATTTCATATTAATAGTAAGGGCCAACTTATTACCATCCTAAGGCATATGCCACTGCTCTCTACTCACCAAAGCTAAAAATATCAATAAATTAATCAACATTTACCTGTCTTAGGCATCCAATATTTATTTGGCCAATATAAAAATCTTTCCTGCAAAATAGCTCCTTATGTGGATCATCACATGTATTCCTTGTCATTGCTGCCTTTCTAGAGAATGACTGCACTAATAGTATGATTAGAAGCATTTTTTGGGAATAAAAAACTTATGTGAATCTGGGTGTACCAACACCGAGGCTGCAGTGAGAAATTTCTTTATTTCTATGAAAGAATTTTCTCTCTAGCTCACTCTATTTGAAGGGGACATTACATTTTAGCTTATTGATAGGGGAAGCTTTCTTAGAGAGGTTCTTGATGAAGCTGCAAATAAAGTTTCCTGTGATCATAAAAAATCAGACTTTGGTGAAAGAAGTAGGATGGGCCCAGTCTTTGATGGCAGTTAGCTTGTTGGAGCATATACCATTCTCATCCTTAAAAAATAATGCTGCCTAGGAAGGTTAAATTTCATTAGAAAGCGGGATTTTTTCAATTTGAGTTTAAGTTCAGCACTAGATAACATATTCAAGTCATTTCTGATGTCCTCTTGGTGAGAGAAATGATCCTTGTAAAACACCAGAATATCATCCATGTATATTACACAGCTTTAATCTCTGAGGCTTCTAAGAACTGCATCAATAATGTGCCAAAAACCTGAGGGAGCATTTCATGGTTCAAAGGACATAACCTTATATTCAAAAACCCCAAAGGGGTACTTGAAAGCAGTGAACTTTTGATAGTTAGGGCAAATTTGGATTTTTTAAAGTAATTTATAAGGTCCAATTTCAAAAATATTTTAGGTCCCACAATAATAGAGGTAATATAAGCCATGAGAGGCATGTGATACAGGTCAGGATCAGTGACAGTGTTTAAGCAAGTAAAATCCAAACAAGGATAGAGTTCACCAAAATATTTAGAAACCAATAAAACAGGTGAAATCACATGAAAACAGCTGGGGAAAATTAATCCTCAACTGATAATATCTTGAACATGGTCACCAAAGCGTTGCTGGGCAACCTGGTTAAGCGTGTATAAGGGTGATCTCATTGGCATTAAAGAGCTCTTCCTGAAACTGAAAGATAATAAGTATGAGTTTGGGTTAAAATGAGTCAGTGGGGTAACGGTTACAATCCACATGTGAGCAGTTTTGCAGGAAAGGGTTGATTTAGCTTCAAATAAAGATGCTATGCTAGAGATTGAAAATGTGTTATTGGTTTGTTATAGGTAGAGACCTAGTAGGGAATAATGGCTACTAGGGAAGGTAAGGCCTGGCTAGTAGGTAACAAAGGACTACTAGAGGCAAACGGTGTTCCCACCCAGCAGAAGATATTGGCTGCTGTGAGATAGAGGTCCTCACCCAGCAGGGAACTGTGGCTGCTAGGGGTGAGGAATGAGATTGATCATCAGGGAACTTTAGCTGCTTGGGGTAAGGAGTAGTCCAGCCTAGTGGGTAGCTTGTGCTATACAGGCTGGATGTTGTTGAGACCCTGGCGGGTAATGTGAGCTGCCAGGGTGAGAGAGTGTGCCAGCATGGTAGAAAACTTTTGCTACCAGGACTGTAGAATGTTTGACCCCTGGCAGGTAACGCGGGCTTCCAGGGAGGGGAGGAGCTTTGAGAGCTCTATGTACCCTAATATGCTTACAGAAGGTCTGTGAGCAAGCACTCTACCTAAAAGACTGGTAGGGTGTCCTTGTCTGTGTTTCCTTGGGAGCTTTGGGGGGGGGGTCCTAAAGCTACCATTGTGGGGCATGCATATGATCAAGGGTGTCACCAGGGTGGTTGCTTGGGGAAGTAGCTGCAGAACTTGGTGTGATCAGGCCTCTGGGAAGTAAAGCTGATTACTTTGTAACTGAAAGCTTAGACTTAATCACCTGGGTGAATAAAGACAACTGTATAGATTTTATTGATCTATGGTTGGATGGCCTAAGCAGTTGCCACTTGCAAGGGACCAGTCAACCGCCAGTAAACAATGTAGACTCATGCTTGGGTCTACAGGTTCTGGTCCTGGGGACTGAGATATAGGACCAAGGTGGTTCATAGTGTGGGATCACCATGAAGTCTAGTAATAAGGACTGTATGATTACAGTGAAGACTAGTTGAGGGACTGTTGTTTTATGTTAAAGTTTTGAAACAAGTTAGTTTATGTTGAAGTTTGAAACCATGAATGAATGGCCAAAGGACCAGAAGATCATTATGCAGGAGTAGCTCATCATTATGTAGGATCAGTTGGAAGACTAGAAGATCATTATGCAGTAGTAGCTGATCATGATGCAGGAATAGCTGAAGGACTAGTCTGAGCTGTTTAATGGCTGGGATTGGTTGTTTGCTGGACTAAGAAGGTCTGTTGATGGATAAAGAAAAACCAGAGGATCATGGTGAAGAGCTAGTTGAATGACCAGAAGATAATGATGCAGTACTATCTGAGGAAATTGAAGATGGCTTAGAAGGACTAGCTAGAATGAATACAGAAGCTAGAACGCTGGTTTTGATTTCTTATGAAAAGGGAATTATAAGAAAGAAACAGTTAAATAATGATTTAATGCTTCCAGAAATATGATATAAAAGATTTTATTAATATTATATGAAAGAAGGAGGAGAAATAATACTTTACATTGGTTTAAATTGGAAATTTATTCAAAAATTATTAATTAGAATGGAGATGAGAAGAGGCTGGAAACAGGACAGAGAAACTATGAGAAGAGGTGCTGGAGTTTTGCCAAAATGATTGGGAGAGACAAAAAGCAAACAACGGGTGAGTTCAAAGTTGTAAAATGTTAAAGAAAACGCTGAGAAACTTGGAGAAACGTTTAAGAATCAAGGCTTAAAAAATCCCCTATGTAAACATGGGCAAAAGCACTCAAGATTCACCAGAGAAACATGACAGGAATTACGGCAAAATTGTTAAAATACAGAGCAGTTGATTATCCAGAGAAAGACAGCTTTGGGTTTAAACCATGATCAAGAGCAAGTCATTTAGGTAAACTGTTTGGCAAAACTGTAGAATTGAGGCATTTTATTAAGTGCAAGTTGAAGTTTATTTAACTAGTGTTTTGAGGGCTTTAACTGAAGAGTTAAACCCTAAAAAATGAGGAGCAGAAGCAGAAAATTTGGGGCTTTCATTGGCTGAAGTAAGTAACAAAGTTTAATATATTATAGAATAAAACCTGGATAGTTTAAGCTTTGAGAAAACAAGAGTTATGAAAGAGAATTTGGACTGAAAAAGGAGCTATAAGGGGAAGCTATCTGAGGCTTTTCAGGGACTGGATCAAGTGGATTACAAAGGCCACAAAGACTACAAAAAGAGCTGAAGGCCAATATGAAGGTGCAGAAGCCTAAGATAAAGGAGCTGGAGCTGGGAATAAGGAGCTGGAGTTGGAGATAAGCGCAGGAGCCCAAGAAAAAGGAACAGGAGCCCAAAAACAAGTACAAGGAGTCCAAGAGATTGTTGGAGGACTCCAAGTATTGGAAAACCCATATTGTTTCCCATACCTAGGCAATATATCAGAACGTTTCTAAGGAGATCTTCCTTCTGAAAGTGAATAAAAGCCTATTTTGACCCCTGTCTAAATTTTTCAGTGATATAGATACAAGCCCTATGAGTGAGTTGCCCAATATCTTCTACCATAGTCAAGGGGAGAAAGATACATATTGTCAAAGATGTATAAGATTTGCCATCAGTAAGACCTCCCAGGAGGAGTGGGAGAGATTAACTAGGCATCTTGAGATGATAGATATGGGAAGGGAGTTTATAAGAAATGAGTTTACAAGGTTGTTGTAAGACTGGTACAGGCCCACAGAGGGGTTGGCGCCAGCTGAAGTACAGGTGCATGGTGGGATACCCGCCTAGTGATTGGAAAAGTACTGAAAGAGTTTTCAGTCATGCAATCTAAGTATAAACTTCTAGCAAGCCACCTCCCACTGCTAGGAAATGAGGACTCCTCTAATCTGGTCCCTGGCTATGACCCAAGACACACTTTGGGGACTGGTGACCAGGAACCCCACAGTAACCTTCCCAAAGCAGTGGGAATAATCCATGAACTGAGACAGGTGTTTATCTTGGAGATTCTGAGGAAGCAAGGAAACAAGAGTTTTGGATGGCAGGGTATTGGTTAGAAACTTCAGAAAAAATGTTTTTTATATTTATTGTTTAACTCAATCACACCCTGGTCCCTTTTAAAATGAGGGGCTTTAAATTTCCACTATTGTATATCAAGTATGGCATGAGAAGGAAGATTATGGCCAGTAGTGACCAGAAATTTTAATTTAATGTCATCCTGGATAAGGAGTGTCTTCTTAGTAGTTACCCAAGTGGGGGCCATAGTCTCAGTATGTTTAGTTTAACTAAGGGGCTTCAGAATAAGGGAGCTTCAAAAGGTAGGCTATCTTTTATCCAAAAAGTTATAATGAGCGCTAGTATCTACCAATACCATGATGCTCATTATTTTATGTTTGGCATAATGTGGGTAAAAATGAAAAAAAAAATCACTAGCATATAAGAGTCCTGAGGGGCATCTTTATTAATTGCGCCAAATATAACAGGGTTAGGAGGAGAAACAGCCAGGTTGTGTGAGGTGATGTCCTCTACTGCACAAGCTGTGGGCCCACGGGGTCCTCAAACATTGTGGCAATTATTTTTGATCAAAATTGTTTAGGCAGAAAACAACTGGGGAGTTTGAAGGGGGTGCAGGAGTGAGCTGGACCTGGTTGTGGTGAGAAGAGCCCCTTTAATATTTGTTGCAATGGGCCATATAATCCAAATTAGGAGTTCTTTGTGGAGAGCAATATAATACACTCTTTCCAGGTTGTAGACATCAAGGTGCCCTGTAGGGATTGTAGGAGATAGTGGTAAGATTTTTTCAGAAGAGGAATGTAATGTTCTTGGTGGGGGGCACAGGTGGCTTTGCTGAGATTTTTTAAAAGAAGCGGTATATTCAGTGGATTTTCTGGATCCTTGTTCCAAGGCAATGAGCAAAGCCCAGGAAGTGTCTTGAAATTTCTCCAGGTTGGGGTGCTCTTCAACAAGATCACAAAAATTCATGATTGTGTCCAAAAAAATATGGGGGTCCATTAAATTCAATACCCATTATATGATGGCAGAGTCAAGGCCAGATACTATAATTGTGATTAACTGGCCCTGGTTGGGGGAGAACCCCATGGCTTGGGAAAGACAATGATCAAAGTAGAGCTTATTAAGGGTATAGCAAAGAATGGTAGTTTGGTTGTGGTTTAGGCAGAGAATAAATGAATTATTTTCATTTTCATTTTCATCATCTTCATCATTATTTTAGCATTTTTTAACATTATTTTTAACTTTTTGTTTTTCCCCTGAATATAGCAGGATTTGCACAACGTGATTACCAAGAAACCCAGCTCTCTTGATGCAAAGAGCACTGAAAATATCACCAGTGCTAATGTTGATGTGTGGGAGTACCATTTGGACACCACAATTTTTTATTTTCTCATGGCCAAAAATTAAACTTATAAAATTTAATGATCCTGGTTTAATATGGCAAATGAAGTCCTGTGACCATCTTGCAGAAAGCATATTCAGCAAGACGTACTAGGTGAATCTCTATACCATGGAAATGACAACCAACCCTACAAGCCCTCAAGACAAAGTGGTGCAGAAGCCCAATAAGCTATTGATCATGTTCAGTAAAATTGCAATGAAGAGTACCAAAAATTAAAGCAAATTTAATTATAGAATATCTACAAAAGCTGGAAGAAAATAATCTTCTATGATAAATTTTTGATTTTCCAAAATTTAATAAAATTAAAATGATAAATGTTTTATGAGAAAAATTAATAGGAGTTACAGTTTTTAATAATATTTTTTATTGAGATTTTAGGAAACCAAGATAGCTCCATATGAGCTATCAAGGTAATCTATATTTTAGGGGATTTAGTAAACTCTATAGGCTGATTGGGAGGCTAGGGAAAAACAATGGGAAAATGGGAACCATTATCTGATAGGGGATTTTTGGAATCCAATTTTGTGAGTTGGATTCATTACAATAGTGACCACTATTGATTCATGAGAGGGCTGCTGTATCAAGGGTACTTCAAAGTTAGTGTGAGAAAATGATATTTTAGTAGACTATCTGGGCTTTAGAGATTTTCAGTTTTGTGGTGTAGGTTATTCAGTCTATAATAATTCCTTCTAAAAATATTTTTAGATTTGACACTTTTAGTGGGTACAAGAAGGGCCATCTTTTTAAAAGGTAGTAATAAACGTTTATCACTGCTGTAAATATTGTAACTATACTGTATAAGCCAACCTATAAAAAATAAAAATATATTATACTTGATAAGGTATTTATAAGCTCTATATTATATATTTGGCTATGTAGTTTTTAAGGTGAGAAGCTCCCAAGAAATAATGAGGTGCTGGCCCTTCTCATAAACCATGTATGTTTTTATTAGAAAATTGATCCTTGTTGGTTATCAAGTGAGAGGCTCAGCTTGGGTGGTGGATTTGGTTTAAATACAAGCAGGTTTGAGTTGAGTAGTTAAGGGTTTCTTGTAATTTTATGCATTTTCAGATTCCAAAACTGCAGTGTTTACACTTAAATATTTTACCTTGAAAATATATGCTCAAACTCTTGGGTTCTACTTTTTTGCTTCTTATTTTTCTGTTGATTTAGATGAAATGGTGTCCTAATTTTGATTAACTGCTTTATTTTCAAAAATATTTTAAGTGTAATCAACCAAAAAAGCAACTAATATAATTTTTATGAGTATGTCCTGTGCCTTATCTAAATTTTCTGTAAATAATTGATTTTTTGCACGCTTGATGAAAACATTCGAGACTTATATGGCCTTAAAAAGGGCTGATTTATTTATGATTTGTCTTCTTGATTTCAACAACTTTAAAATCCAGTGTATATAAGCTAATATGCTAAAAATATCACTGAAGTTATATCTTTTTTAGACAACTAAATAGAGATAGACCAGGTAAGATATTAATAGTTTTCAGATGGTGGTGGTTATGGGTCAATCTTATAAAGATTAGAAGTTAACATTTAGCTTTAACAATATTATGAACAGTGATTTATTACTCACTTTAATCCTGGCAGCTGGCTTTACATCAGCATTATTTCTGACAATATAACAGGCTTTTTGAGATGTTAAGCTATAAGTTCCAGTTTAAAATCTCATAATTTCTATCATATTGATTTTATCATATTTTTTAGAATATTAATGAGTACTGCAGAATCAGTTAAAAAGAAAACATGTATGTGTTGTAACTGTGCTGTATTAGCAGAGTTACATAGGGAAAAATGGTTGGAAACTAGATAATTATCTTTATTTGGAGATAGGGGTTATATAGTTGGGGTGGATTATTGTAAGAGAAACAAGATTGGGATAATCAATCAGTGGGATTGAAAAAGGGGGTGGTGTAATCCTTGTAATGAGTGAAGTCTATAATTGAACTGTACACTGAGCTGGGATCATCACTGGTTCTTGATGCTGTATTTAGTAATTCAAGTTGACTTCTGCATTTGGCTAAAGATCATGGGTAAAAAAAGTTTGGGGGTCATGGAACCTCTTGTGTGGAACCTTGAGGGGGTTGACCCCGTTGTTTTGACCCCCCAGATGAAGGTTGGCCTCCTCCGTAGGGAGATCTGCAGGAAAGTTGTTAATGTGCAGGCGCTATATTCTACCAGCTGCTGTTTGGTTGCTGAGATAATTTTCTCACATTGTTTTTTATGGGCCTTATATGGGTGAAATCTGTTGTGGTGAAGGACTTTGTCTTGTTTTCTTTTGCCCAAGCCTTGTACCAGGTAAGTATTATTTACATTTACCTTTAGAACAATGGTGGAGCCTACTTTCTCTGGTTGTAATTTTCTCTTGTATATATTCATTACCTAGACCTTGTCACCAACTTCATGTCTGTTTTTCAGAGGGATAAACATATTTTGTAATTTTCTCTCTCATTGTCTAATTGACTGTTGTTGGTGCAGAGTACCTGGGTGTCTGATCTGGGTGGAACTTTGCTTGATATTTCCAGATTCAGCCATGTGAGGGCTTGAACAATGTTTGGCTGTGTGCTATAAACTAGCTCAAAGGGGCTCTCTCTGTGGGTCTGTTCACTTGGGTACAGCACACAAGGAGGGCATTCACCAACTGTTTGGTCCAATCCCTAGGGTTTCCAGCAGTGAGCTTGACAAGGGCTTGCACTAAGCTATCATTTAATTGATTGATCAGGTTGTTAGCCTGGGGGTGATAAAGAGTGATTAATGTATGCTCCACACCTTTATTAGTGAAGTATACATTGGTGTTGTTAGAGGTTAGTTCTTTGCCTCCATCTATAACCAGCAATTCTGACTCTTCAAATTTTCTGATGACTTCTTTTCCTATGAACCTGTGCATATTGTTACCAGTGTAGGCTTTGACAAGCTTTGCTACTGGCTATTGTGTGGCAAAGTTGATAGCAGTGATTATGTACTTCTTGTTGTTGCTCTTACCTGGCATGGAGCCTACAATGTCTAGTGCACATACCTTGAAAGGCAACTGTGTTTGGATGGATAATAATGGCTTGGGGCATGCTGCTCTTGACAAACTTCTCATAAACCTCACATTGTTGAGTACTTTGTGGATGTACCTGTATAGGGTAGGTCACCATGCTTTGTGTTTCAAGAATTTGTATAGGTTCCTTCTCTTGGTGTGGCCAAGGTCTCTGTTTTAACATAAGGTTGTGCCCACTCTTTGATGTGTGAGGATGTAGGGGATAGTTACCCCATCTGACATCTGATGATTTAACGTCCAGTAGACTTTGGTAAACAGATGTTTGTTCTTGATAACTTTATCATACATTATGTCAGTGATACATGAGGAAAATCTTTTGTCCTTGATCTGTAGTACCAGTAGAAGCCAATTAGGGTATAACCCATTCTGTCCCCTTGAGGCTCACATGTAAAGCTGTAACAAAGTGTCTGTGGTAACTAGATCTGGTCCAGGTTTGTACTGGATGTTCATGTTAAATATTTCAAGAAAAGCCATCCAGAGTGCTTGCCTATAAGAGAATTTTGCTTTTTTCTTGAAATAGATAAGAAACATATGGTATGTGAGAGAAGTAAACTCTTCTTATCTCTTGAGGTAAAATCACCATTTTACTAGACATTTTAAGATAGTGAGGAGTTTCTTGTTGTGGATGGGGTAGAAGCATTTGATGTCTGTTAATTTACAGGAGTCATATATCACTGATAGAAATTCTCTGGTGTCAGTCTTGATCCAAAGTACACCTCCTATGGATGATTCTGAAGTGTTAGTTTCCATTTGGTAGTCCCCATCTCTCTTGGATTAATGCAGAATGAGGGCTGAAACCAGTTTTTCTTTAAGGCAGAAAAAACAGAGATAATACAGAGGGGTCCAAACAAACATTGGATTTGACACATGTGATGGCAGACAAGGATGCTTCAGTACACCGCAGTTTGGGATGAATCTTTGTACATAGGCTATCATTCCCAGGAATTTTCTTAGTTTTCATTTGTCCTTATGGGGAGGCATCTTGAAGATGGCCTGGATTTTTTGTGATTGGGTTTGATGCCATCTTTAGACACCACATGCTCCAGGAAGAGGAACTTTTCCCAGTAGAACTGGCACTTGGATGATTTGGAAAGCAGTTTTTGTTGCACCAAGGTTGCAAACACTGATTCTAGGTCTTTATGGTGTTTTTTACTGCCAGACTGTAAACAATAATGTTTTCAAGGTACACAAGTGTGTGTTTCTTGATGTGAGGCACAAACACCTTGTTCATGAATGTGACAAAGGTTGATGGCATGTTGGTCATTCCAAAATTAAGAGCAAAATATTCATATAATCCATACATAGTTTGGAAGGCAGCTTTTGGAATATCTTCATCTTTGATGCCAATTTGGTTATATCCAGAAGTTAAATCTATCTTAGAGAAGACAGTTGTGCCACCCAGCAAGCCAAAAAATCATCAATGAGTGGTAACAGATAGCAGTTTCTGATAATGACTTTGTTTAGGGCCATGTAGTCAGTAAAAAGTCTCAGGGACCCATCCTTCTTTGCCACAAAAAACCGGCAGCCCCAAAGGAGGACTGTGACAGTCTGATGATTCCGTTTTCAAGGGCCTCTTTAAGATAGGCAAAAATCACATTTTTCCTTGTTTATGGTGAGGCAGTGTATAGGAAGTGCTTTGTGTACCCCTCCTTTGAGTTGTATCAAGTGTTGTATGTGCTTTTCTGGGGGGAGCTCTGGTTGGGCTTCTTTAAATATTTCTGGGTATTTGAACTATGTCTCAGTCTTGTGGTGTGATAGTGTCTTTTTTGTCTTTGAAGTGTATGACTTCATATTGACAAGAGTCACAGTCAATTGCTTTAAGCTTGGCTTTCTTGTCTTGTTTTTCTGTTATGCAACCAAACACATGGTCTTGATGAGGAGAAACTTTAGGGGAAACTTTGAATATGGGATTAAGAAGAAGAGAAGTTTTTTATTGGATAATACTTTAGACTTATATAGCTTTTGCTATGGTGAGAATTTAGTTGTATCAAACCTAGGGGTTGGTTATGTGCAGTATGGGTTTGAGTTGCTGGATACTTGGACAAGCTATGTGATATTAGTTTGTTGCCTTTCTTGGTATGTTGAACTGAATATTGAATTAGCACCAAACCGGGCAATGAATGGATTTTAAGTGTGTCAGCGGTGGCCAGAATACCCGTACATCCAGCTCCTCAACACACCCCTCACTTAAGGGGTTACTCTGGTACATCAGGAGTTAGCTTTGTCTTGACGGCTGCCGCCTGATGTTCCTGGAGTTATTTACTAGCTAAGTCAAGTGTTCTCCTTTGCTAAGGAGGAGGTGGGATCTGTGGTACTTCTTGGTGATGGGCTCTTTGGCGCCCTGAAACTTAATCAGGTATGTGTTCCTGTCTGATCTGTACTTAATGATTCTTCCTGGTCCTCTATGTACTGAGTATAGCTTCTTTCTGTTTCCAGCCAGGACCCGGACAGGGGAGTTGATGGGGAGTGGTTCCTCTGTAGAGGTTAACTTTTCTGTTCTGGGTCTTTTTATTTCTGCTATTTTAGCTTTGAGGTGTATGTGTTGTAGAGCTGGTGCTTTTTTTACTGTGGGGGGGTTTCCCAAGGAGATCTTCAAATACAGTTGGTAATTGTGGGTGACTATCTCTGGTTTGTATCTGTATGTTAGTTCAAACAGTGAGTAGTCTGTCCCTTGATTGATGTGTACCCGCAATACTAATAATGCATATCTCATGTATAGTGGCCATGTGTCTTTGGCTTTGCCATCCATTATTTTCTCAAGGTTTCTGATGAGGCTGCTGTTTAGGTGTTCCACTCTGCACTTAGCTTGTGGTCTATAGGGCAAGGTTGTGGAATGTTTGATATTCTTTGATTTAAATTATCATTCACTATGTGTCCTGATAGTTCTGTGGCTCCTTTGGTTATTATGTATTCTGGAGTTCCGTAGTTGGCTATGATTACCTTGTTGACAAAGTGTTTGATTGTTTCTGCTTTGTGGTCTTTGGTTGCCCAGCAGATAGGCCAGCGTGTAGCAAAGTTAATGACTACAATTAAGAAGTGTTATTTGCTTTTGCTTCTGGGAAGGGTCCCACCACGTCCAGCCCCAAACCTTGAATGGTTCAGGGTTTGGTACTAGATTAACTGTGGGTTGTGGAGCCTTGGTGCTGGTGTATTTCTCACACTGTGAACTTTTTCAAACTGTCAAATATGTCTTGTTTAATATTGGGCTACCATACTATCTCTTTTGATGTGAGGTATAGGTTGTTAGCCTTTGTATGGCCTAGTAGGCGGTGATGTCTTAGTATAGTGTCAACTCTTTGTGTAAGTGGGATGTAGGGAACATTTTTCTCTTTAATAATGCAGTAGACTGTGCCATTTAATATGTGGAATTTTTTCATTCCTTACTAATGTATCATGGGTTAGTTGATGTGTGGAGGGGTCTTTCCCTTTTGTAATGTATTTGGTGATATATAGATTGGGCCAGTCAGGGTCCAGGTGGTCAGTGTCACGGTAGGTTCTATAATGCTGGGTATTGTCTGTTCAAGTAAGAAGGCACGGAAGGCCGGAAAACCTATATCAAAATTGACCAAATTAACAGATTTAAACCAAACAGTTGATCAAAAATGGGTCACAGCTGATCCAGTTTGCCAGCTGAAACCAGCTCCCCCTTGTAAACTGATGTTGATAAATTGACATAACATGAGGGTCACCCAATATAAGCTCATTAATCAGCATGGTTGTCAGAAACTGGTCACACAAGGGTTCTTTGCAACCTGGACTAGATACTTACTTGAAGATTCCAAAGAAATAGGAGATCAAGACTCAGGTGGTATTGCTTGGTCAATTTTTCTGGTATATATTGAATAATTTTCCCTGTTTCAACTCTAAGAGTTGAGTCCTTCTAAATTTACTCAATAAAAATTAATTATCCCAAGTTCTAATTTTAAATTTTAAAAATGCATCCTGTTCTTGGGTTGTTGCGGTATATCCTATACAATCTGATTCTGAACAGAATCATTTTGGGAAGATGGGGCCCAGCATCTGGAACTTTGTTGTTGGCGCCGCAAGTGTTAATTTCATGCCAGCCAATTTTGTAGCTCCTCCCCCCATTCTGGAAAATGAAAATTGTGTCACTTCTCAATGCCCAGAATTTTACGCTGAAGATGTATTGATGCTTTCCCAGGTCATTTATCTTGGTTTACTCTGGTTAGGATTGATTATTCTACTTAATCCTAGAGTTTCAATATGAAATTTCACAAAAAGATATTTAAAGCCGCATTGGTGGTTAATCATTAATTCTATGTGGATTTGGGTGGTAATTCCCCATCATTTAGAAACGGCTTCATATTATCCAGTGATTTCTGTCACATTACTCAACTCTTCTACGTCTGAGTTTTTGGAAGCAGTTTGTCATGAATTTGTGTTTGTTTTCTCCTGCTCCATTGAGATATCTGCGTTTACCATGATTATTTGTATCAAAACATTTCTGAGTTTTCAGTTTGGGCTTTTTTAATTTATGGTTTCCATCTCCGGTTGCAGTTGTAGAAACTGGATCCTCTGTTTCCTATTTCTGTTGCGTCATGTCATTTTGGCGCCTGGATTATTTTCCTGCCCCACCCACTGATGAAATTTTGTGTGAAGTTGTCGGCATTATCATTTTATTCTGGCTCTAGACTTAGTCACAAATCCCAAGTTTACCATGTGATGACAAAGTTTTCCAAAGATGCTTGAGAATGGTTGCTGTCTGTGGTGGAGCGCAATCCACATGTTTTAACTGAGAGTGCATACTATACCCTTTGTTAAAAAAATTGTGTGTATCTATTGAGGAGCTCAAATTATATTGTAAGCTGTACGCCTTCCGTCAGGGTACAACTCTGCTTTTGGTATTCCTTCCTCAGTTTCTTACCTACTGCCGTACAATCAATGTTCCTGAGGTGAACAAACTCTCAGTGTTGTGGTTAGCAGTTGACCAGACTGCCCAGGATTTGGCAGTTTGTGATTCCCTGTTAACCACAACTGAGGCCCTGGTAAGCCAAATTCTTTATCTGGTCTCAAATCTGTCTACTTCCAAACAAGGTATGTTGGTAATTGAGGATAAACCTGCTGCGCGCTCTTGGTTTTCTGGTCCTTGCTCCGCGGTAGTTCCTTCCAACCAAAGCCAAGATTGTTCTCTCCCTAGCTTGTCTCAGCTACAATTGGCAGTGGTGAGCAAACCTGGTGATGAAAAGGAGGTCCCTGTAGTGTCTGTTCCTGATAGTTCCTTGGCAATGCTTCAGCACGTTGTACCTGCAAAATCTTCTGTTATTATGTCCAAAGAGTTACCCCTCATTCCCATTGATTGTGATAACCCTGTTCTTCCAGCTGCTGTCTAAGAAATGATTGAGTGTTACTTACAGGAGCATCCTGCCTCCTTAGCTGCCGTCTGTACTGCTGATGAAAAACAAGACCCTGCCAAGATTGCTAAATTTGCTGCAAATAAATCCACTTCTGGTTACTTCTTGTTTCATGGTAGCATCAATAATGGTCAGATTATCTATCAGCCAGCCATCTTGTTAGATACTGGTGCTTCCAAAAAATTTATGAGCGTGGAGACTGCTGACTTGTTACAACTCAAGTACCATCTGGGAATGCTTGTTAGGGGTGGAAATTGTCAAACGTTTCCCTCTTTCCAGCTGAAGAAGCCAGTTACTTTTGTAGTAGCAGGCCAGTCTTTTACCGCAAGGTTTTCTGTTTGCCCTACCCTTATATATCCTATCATTTTGGGAGTGAGTTGGTGGAGAGATCATAATGTATTGACCTTACTGGAGAAAAATGAGCTACAGGTGGAACACTCCTTGGGTATATCTATTTGTATTTGGCTGTTGGATATGTCTGAATTGGAGCAATCATCACAGACCATACAATTGTTTCCTGTCCCTGTCCCCATAAGTTTGGGTTTACCGGCATGTTTGCAACCCTGGTCTGCGGCATTTGACGTCACTAGAGGCAAGGTCCTTCCCAAGCACACTCAGTTTGACTTTGACTTTAAGGTCACTGTTAATCTGATCAGAATTGCGTCTCCTATTTACCATTTAACCTTGAAGGAAGACACACTTTTGGAAGAATGGACTTGCAACATGTTGGCAAAAGGCTACATTTTCAAGAAGGCTTTGTCAATCTGCTCTCCATTATTGTTTGTTCAGAAGTCTGATGGGTCTCTTTGTCCTTGTGTCAATTACAGGAGTTTGAATAACATTACAATTCCAGATCCTTATCCCTTACCTCTCGAAGCACAGATCTCTAGATGTGTTGAGAAGGCCAAGGTATTCTTGAAACTTGATCTGTTGAATGCTTTCAATCAAGTCAGGATTGCAGAAGGAATGGAATGGTTAACAGCATTCAGAACTAAGAAGGGTATCTTCCAGTTCTGTGTAATGCCTTTTGGATTGAAGAATGCCCTGGCTTGCTTTCAGCGGTTAATTGATTCAGTCCTGGGAGATCTCCTAGGTGTTTGTGCCATTGCGTATATGGACAACATCTTGGTGTTTTCTCCGGATGAGGAGTCCCATAAGGCCCACTTGTCAGCAGTTGTAGAGCGCCTTCTCCAAGAAAACTTGATTATCAAAAGGAGCAAGTGTGAATTCTTTAAACATAAGGTTACCTTCTGGGTAATATTATCTTTGAGGATGGCCACATCATTGCCCCTGACAAGGAAGCTGCGGTTTGAGAGTATGCTACACCTGTGACAGTATCCCAACTTTGTAGTTTCCTGGGTACATGTACGTTCTTGAAGAAATTCACTCCCCACTTGTCTGAGGTGGCTGCCCCTTTATATTTGGCTAGTGGAAAGACAACTTTAGTCTGGACGCCTGAGTGTGCAAGTGCCTTCTCAGCAGTCAAGGCTCTTTTGTTGTCCTCCCCAGTGCTAAGACATGTGGAGCCTGAGCTTCCTTTTGTTGTTTTCATCAATGCATCTAAATACACTGTGGCTGGTGTGCTGTTGCAGACAGCTAGTGACGGGATTGAGAGACCTGTAGGGTATTTCTCCTGGAAGATGGAGGCTCAAGAACGCAACTACATGATTTACGACAAGGAATTGTTGGCTGTAGTAGAATAGTTAAAGCATTGGCACCACCATCTCATGTCAGCACGTCATTTATTTGTAGTAAGAACTGACCACAAAGCTCTTCTATATTATCAACAACCCAGAGTTTTGTCAGGTTGTCAATCCAGATGGCATGGTGATCTGACAAGATACAAGTTCTGCTACAAGTTTATTAAGGGTTCTGACAATCACTTGGCCGATGCTCTAAGCAGGAATCCCTCCCATCTCCCAGATGCTAGTATGGACACCAAGTTTAACACACATACTATGATTCCAGACGAGGCTGTGGTGCCTTTTTTATTGCCTCTGCTGGCTATGTTGGCCACCATGTCCTTAGCTGAGGGCGCAAACCTGGACTTGTATTCCAAAGTTAAGTTCCTGCAACCTTTGTCCAAAGGTTATGATAGGCTATTGGAGCTAGCATGTGCAAACCCAGTAGTTCAGCCTCAGGGTTATCATAAGATTGGTCCAGTCCTATATCATCAAGGTTGCTTGTGGGTCCCTGAAGGCACTATTTGGGATGAAATCATGGAGGCTAATCATACCTGTCTAACGGCTGGTCATCCAGGGAAAAACAAAACAGTGGAACTTATCCGCTGCCAGTTTTCCTGGAAAGGTTTGACTGTGCAGGTAGCCGCTTTTGTTTGAGATTTCCTGATATGTGTTTGATCCAAGGCGAGTCGGAATAAGACTACTGGTTTACTGGTCCCACTTCAGCCTGCTGCGGGTCCCTGGACGTCTGTGTTGGTGGATTTCATTGGCGAGCTTCCAAATTCCAATGGGTTTAACGCAATCATGATGGTAGTTGATTGTTTCAAAAAGATGGCACACTTTGTACCTTGCTCAACCACAATTACTTCAGTAGAAACTGCTAGGCTATTTGTGAACAGAATCTTCTCTCTACATGGCATCCCAACGGAGATTGTAAGTGACTGTGGTCCTCAATTTATTGCTCAGTTCTGGGAAGCTTTTACTGGAATCCTTGGTATCAAATTGTGCCGCTCTACTGCTTTCCACCCCCAATATAATGGACAAACAGAGAGGGTAAACCAAAGCTTAGAGGTCTACCTACTTTGCTACACCAATGCACAACAAGATGACTGGTGTGATAATCTACCCATGGCAGAGTTCACATATAATAACGCCCTGCACACGTCAACTCAAGTATTGCCATTTTATGCCAATGTGGGTTACAATCCTTCTTCCAACATGGGTCCTTGTTTGGTTAGCAACGTGGAAGCTGCAACTAATCAAGCCGCTGAATTGAAGCAGGTCCATCAGGAGCTCCAAGTTACTCTTGCCACTGCTGTGACAACTTACAAGGAATACACAGATTGCAAGCGCCAGGAAGGTCCAACTTACAGGCCAGGTGATCTAGTCATGGTTGATGCTTGCAATATGAAACTTAAGGTTCCCTGTCGCAAATTGGGTCCCAAGCAAGTTGGTCCCTTCAAGGTAGAACATCAGATTAGTCCCTCTGCCTATTGGCTGGATTTACCTCCTGCTTTCAAGATTTTCCACACCTTCCATGAATGTCTCCTTACTCCCTTCAAAGGAACAGAGATCCCCTCTTCCCAACCCATTCTTGTGGAAGGAGAACCTGAGTATGAGTTAAATTGTATTCTGGCTTCCCGCCAGAATTGCCGCCGTTTGGAATATTTGGTATCTTGGAAAGGTTATCCTGATTCTGAAAACTCCTGGGTTCCCCACTAAAATTGTTCAAATTCCTCTGATCTGATCCACGAGTTCTACAAGCACAATCCCACTGCTATTGGTCACCCTGAACTTACCCTTGCCGCAATGAAACTCCCACCTGCCCATAAGAATTTCTCTTTATCCCATCTCCCAGATGGTGGTATTGTGCCCAGGGCTAAAGCAGAGGTTAATGTCACAGTAGGTTCCATAATGCCGGGTATTGTCTGTCCAAGTAAGAAGGCACGGAAGGCCAGAAAACCTATATTGAAATTGACTGAGTTAATGGATTTAAACCAAATAGTTGATTGAAAATGGGTCACAGCTGCTCCAGTGTTGCAACTGAACCAATGAGAGTTCAGTTCTTGGAATTGGGGAAGACAACAGTCCAATAAAAAGGACAGAATAATAGAATAAGGTATTGTTTATTGTAGAATATTTGGATTAATATACTATATGGGAAATGCCACAAGGGGGGTGGCATAGTGGGAAGTTTCATGTAAGGTTTGGAGCCAAGGAATAACTTGTGCGGGAATCAGCAAGTCAAATTGGCAATGCTCCTAATTAGAATGAAGTACCCGCCATTTGATGTTGCCATCAGATTAAACCATAACGTTAGATACGTCAAGGGGCGGCTCATCAAGCGCCCCCTGTGTATTGTAAGATACGTTAGCAGGCAAGGCTGGAAACTCGGTTGCAACACCCCCCTTGCCCCCTGCTTGTCATCAGACACCAGGTCTGGAGTCTGCGGAAGGTCTGGGAAGGTCTGCACAAACAACCTTTGTGTGGGGATGGTGTGGCAGGGGCGCAAGCAATCATGGTGAAGCTTCTTGATGTTCCCTTGGGCATCTTCAAGTTGATAGGTGTAGTTGTCATAGACTGCAGCTATATTGAAGGGCCCTAGGTGGTTGGGTTCCAACTTGGCGGAATTGGGATTGAGGGTGTAGACAGGGTCACCTACGGCGTACCTAGCTTTGAGGTGATTTGTCCCTCCTGCAATCTGCTTGTGTTCAATTTCCCAGGCCTTGGCACGCCATTGATCCAGGGATGGGGTTGTTGTTAGGGGAGGCTTGTTGGAGACCTTGTACTGTAGCTTTCCCTGTTCAACTCCTGTCAGACTGTCAGGTGTCCCAAAGGCTAGGGTACTGGGGCTGAACCCTGTGCCCCAGTTGATCCTTGCTTGAAGAATGAGTAGAGCGGTGGGCAGGTGTTCAGTCCATGCGGTGTTGGGGTGCTCCTGCAAGAGTTTGGCAATCAGTTGAACCAGTGAGCCATTTAAGCGTTCCACGCGTCTATTAGCTTGAGGATGGTAGGGGGTTGTAACTATATGTTGGAGCGCGTTCTTGGCGCAGTATGCTTTCATGACATGCCCAACTAGTTTGGGACCGCCATCTGTGATGAGACGCTTTGGTTGCCCAAAGCAGGCCACAATTTCTTTGCCAATAAAGCGGGTGATGGTGGTGGTGTGGTTGGTTGTTGCCCAGGCCACTGGCCAACAAGTGAAATAGTTGATGGCAGTGATAATGTACTTCTTTCCCAGTCTGTCTTCAGGGAGTGGCCCCACAATGTCAAGGGCCCACTGTTCAAAGGGTTCCATGGCCTCAATGGGCAGGACAGACTTGGGGGTGCAGGTTTAGATGTGTTTTTCTTGCACAACACACACATTTTGAGGAGGTCCAAGATGTCTTGACGCATGCGCGGCCACCAAACCTTATGTTTCATGATCTCAAAGAGGTTACGCCCTCTGATGTGACCCGGGGTTTGGTGATAGTGCAATATGGTGTCCCCTTGTTGTGTGGTGGGAATGTAAGGCGTCTTCTCACCTGTCTCTGCCCGGCAGCAGACGTTACCAGCATCAGTGGTGAATTGACTTTTGTTGTCCTTCAGTTTGGAGATGGTGACCAAGTTAAGGCCCTCGTAGCGGACACTTCAGGGTGGAGGTAGAGCATGGGCTAATCTGGATCTAGACCATTGTCCCCAGTGATAGATGCTACATAGAGCCGTGAGAGAGCGTCAGCTGTGATAAGTTCCTTCCCAGGTTTGTACTCAATGTGTAACTGATAAGGGGTTAGGTGCTCCACCCAGCCTGCTTGGCGGCATGTCAGGTGAGACTGTGTGTTGAAGTACTGAAGTGACTTTTGGTCTGTCAGAACACGGGGTGGGAAGGTCGCACCTTCCAGGTAACAGTGCTACTTCTCAACGCAGTGTACAATGGCTGCCAATTCTTTATCATGGATGGGGTAGTGTTGTTCTGAGTCAGTAAGTTTCCTGGACTCATAGGCCACGGGGAGAAAGACGCCATCATCAGTTTCTACCCTTAGCACGCCCCCTATGGCCCTGTCAGAGGCATTGATCTCTAGTTTGTACTGTCGGTTTCAATTGGGGAACTGCAGGACTGGTGTGGTTGTGAGCCTTTGCTTCAACGTTTCAAAGGCTTGATCTCTGACGGGGGTCTGTGGGGTTCCTGGTCACCAGTCCCCATAGTGTGTCCTGGGTCGTAGCCAGGGACCGGCTTGGAGGAGTTGTCATTCTCCAACAGGGGTGAAGGGTTGGTGAGAAGCTTATACTTGGCTTGCATAAGGGCAAACTCCTCCAGTACCTTTCCAATCACCAAGCGAGCGTCTCCACTGTATACCTGGACTTCAGCAGGCGCCAGCCCTCCTGTAGGTCAATACCAATCCTGTAGTAGTCTTGCAAACTCCTCTCTGATGAACTCTCTTCCTCTATTTGACATCTCCAAATGCCTTGTCACCTTCTCTCACTCCTCCTGGGCAGATTTACTAGAGGCAAACTTCCTGCACCCTAGACAATAGGATTCCTCATCCCCTGGGCTAGGATAGAAAATATGGGGTAATTGACTCATGGGACTTAAATACTCTTTTCACACAGGAAATTCAGATAGGGGTTGTAATAGGCGCTTTATTCTCTGTCAGAAGGAAGATCCCCTTAGAAACCTTCTGAGATATCATCTTGGGATAGGGAATAATAAAGGGTTTGTGCCAATACTTGGAGTCCTTTAACAATATCTTGGACTACTTGTACTTGGTCTTTAACTCCTGCTCCTTGATCTTGAGCTCCTGTGCTTTGGTCTTGGGCTCCGGCACTTTAGCCGTGGGCTCTGTTGACTTAATCTTAAACTCCTGTGGTCTGACTCAGCTCTGGCTTCCTATCCTTGGTCTTTTTCTCCTTCTGTAGCTTTGGTGGCCTTTGTAATCCACTTGATCCAGTCCCTGAAGAGTCTCAGATAGCTCTCCCTTTTATAGCCCCTTGTTTCAGACCAAAAATCTCTCTTAGAACTCTGGTTCTTCAAAGCTTAAACTATTCTGTTTTCTTCTTCTATAATATATTAAACTCTTAAACTTACTTTAGCCAATGAAAGCCCTGAATTTTCTGCTTCTGCTCCCCATTTTTTAGGCTTTAACTCTCAAGTTAAAGCCCTTAAAAAACTGATTAAGTAGGCTCTAGGTCACAGCCAATCAAACGCCTTGCTTCAATGGTTTTGCCAAAACAGTTTCCCTGGATGCTCTGTCCCTGACCCTGGTTCAAACTTGAAGCTGTCTTGCTCCGGGTAAACAACTGCTCCACGTTTCAAACGGTTTTGCTGTAATTCCTGTTACATTTCCCCGGCAAATCTCGAGCGCTTCCACATATGTTTTACTTAGGCAATTTTTGATCCTTTGATTTTTCAACGTTTCTCCGTGTTTCTCCGTGTTTCTTTCAAATTATTGCATCTTTGAACCTGCCTGTTGCTTGTCCTTTTGCTTTCCTAGTTTTTCTTGGCAAAATTTGCTCTTTTGCCCTCACAGTTTCTCTGTACTTCTTCCAGCTTCTTTCTGATACATTTTCTCTTTAATCTCTTTTCTAAAAATAACATATAGTTCTAACAAACTATACGTTATTTTTCCTTCTCTTTCTTTTTTCCTTTATGATTTTCAATCCTTTCTTAATCATAATCAGGCAGTATTTAATTATTCTTTAACTGCTTCTTTATATCCAAATTTCTTCTCAAAAGTCACTAAACCAGCTCTTCCAGCCTCTGTATTTAGTCCAGGTAGGTATCCCCTCAGCTCTTCAGTTCTTCAGCACCAACTTCTGGTCCTTTGGCCATCCTACACCATGATCTTCTAGTCCTTCATCATGTCTTCTTGTCCTTCTGCTTATCCTTAACCAGTTCTACACCAAATCCTCACTAGGAACCTCATTTGTTCCTTTAACACACTGAACCATCTTGGTTCATTCCATTCAATATGAATTAACAGTTCATCAACTAGCCTTCACTGTGACCAAACAGTCCCTCTTGCTAGTTTTCTCTGCTAATTTCATGAACCACCTTGGTTCTTTATCTCAGCCTTCATTACCAGAACTCATAGACCCAGGCATGAGTCTACATTGAACTGGTGTTTGACTGGGCCCTTGCAAATGGCAATCCACTTAGGCCATTCAACCATAAATCTATGTCTATGTGTTGTCTTTACTCGCCCAGGTGATGAAGTCTGGGCTTTCAGTTGCAGAGTAATCAGCTCTACTTCCCAGAGGCCTGATCACATCAAGTTCTGCAGCTTGCTTCCCCAAGCAAGCCACCTTGGTGACACCTCTGAGCATGCCTATACCCTCCAATGCTCACTTTGGGTTTCCTCAAAGCTCCCATATGGGCATAAACAAGGACACCCTGCCAGTCTGTTAGGCAGGGTGCTTGCTCATAGACCTCCCGCAAGCTTATTAGGTTATGTTGAGCCCTCAGAGCTCTTCCCCTCCCTGGCAGCCTGTTTTACCCGCCAGGGGTCCAAACTAACTCCCCCCAGACAGACAAGGTTCCCTGCTTGCTATTTCAGTCTTCCCCCTTCTGCAGCCACAGTTTCCTGCTAGGTGAAGCATTATATCCCAAAGCAGCCAACATCTTCTGCTGGGTGAAGGCAACAACTGACTCTGGTAGTCCTTTGTTACCTACCACCCAGGCCTTGCTTACCCTAGTAGATCATGTTACCTACCAGGCTCTCCTTACTTACCCTAGTAGACTGTGTTACCTACTAGGGTTACCTCACTTCTCCTAGCAGACCAAGTTACCTACTAGGCTTACCTCACTTACCCCTAGCAGCCCTATGTTACCTACTAGTTTAAAACGTTGCTAGCTAACCACACATTGCCATTCTTTATCATACCATCTTTATTTGAAGCCAAATCAACCCTTGCTTGCAAAACTGCACACATGTGGATCACCACAGGGTCCAATGGAAGCGCTGCTTGGTATTGAGGAGCTTGGTGAGAGGTGCAATTAGTTCTCTGCAATTGGGGATGAACTTGTGCACATAGGCAACCATGCCCAAGAAGGTACACACCTGGCCCACATCAGTGGGAGGTGGCATGTTGGTGATTGCCTTGATTTTGGCAGGGTGGGGTTTTATCCCCTGAGCAGAGATGGTGTGCCCAAAGAATAATAGCTCCAACTTGAGGAACTTGCATTTGGAGGGTTTAGCTTTTAGATGGGTTTTCTGAAGGGTGTCAAGGACAGCACAGAGGTGTTGGAGGTGTGTGGTTTGATCTTGACTGAAAACAATGATGTTGTCAAGGTACACAACCACACATTTTCCAATCAGGTCCTCAAATGCTTTATTCATCAAGATGGCAAAGGTGGAGGGAGCGTTGGTCATTCCAAAGTTCATGACACAACACTCAAACAACCCGTAGCGTGTGCAGAAGGCAGTTTTTGCTTCATCCCCTGGCGCAATGCAAGCCTGGTTGTACCCCGCAGTGAGATCAATCTTGCTAAAGACCTTTGCACCCGCAAGTGTGTCAAACAGGTCATCAATCAACGGCAGGTGTACTTATTCTTAACTGTCACCTCATTTAGGGCGCAGTAGTCTGTGACCAGGCAAAGGGGCCTGTCCTTCTTGGCTACAAAGAAGACCGCCGCCCTGTGTGGAGAGAGCAAGGGGCAAATGAAGCCCTTATCAAGCGCGTCCACAAGGTGCTGGTGGAGGGTTTCATCTTCTTTTGGTGTGAGGCAGTATAATGGTTGTGCCTTGGGTAAGGACCCTTGAAGTTGTACAGCGTGCTGGATCTCCCGGGGAGGAGGTAGTTGTTCAAGTGTCTCACTGAATACATCCTTGTACTCCTCAAGGAGTGCTGCAAGTGCTGGTGATGGTGATGATGACAAGGGAGGGACCACTGGTGTTTCAGCACAGATAACTTTGACTGAACATTGGTTGAAGTCTAGCTTTCCCCCCTTGAAATTGTATGAGCCTGTCTCTGTTATTCTGACAAACACAGTATTGTGGAGTAACTTGCTTATTTCTACAGGGTAAATCTGAAACCCCATCCCATTTTGGTTGAGGGTGATGACAGAGGTATCCCAGTCAATGTAGGGGCGGTTGTGTTGTAGCCAGTTGAGACCAGCAATCACGTTGTGGCTGAGCCCGGCCATGATTGGTCCAGAGAGCTTAACCTGGACGTTCCCCATTCTCACAGAGAAGGGTACCGTCTTGTGTGTGTTAGCCACTCTGCGGGAGTCAGCTACTTGTTTGGCCTTGAATCTGCTGGGTACTTGGTCTAATTGTTGAGAGTTGGCAAACGCCTGGTCCACCATAGTGTGGTTGGCCCCAGTATCTACCAGTAATTTGTGGGTGTTCTCACAGAAACAGAAGGGGTAGGACAAGTGTGTTACTTTATTTGAGGAGTGGCTTGCTTGTAATACGGGTTTATCACTGTGGACTTGGAAGACGTCCAGGGTTTTGACTTTGTGAACGTTGTAGTCACAGGGATTCTTGGCAAGGAGGGATTGAGAGGATGGGTCAGGTGGGGTTGTAAGGCCTCTTGTCATTACAACCTCCAGGCTTTTCCCGGGTCCTTGATCTGTGCTAGCTGGAGCTCCCACAACAGTGGGAGAGAAGGTTTCACTGTAACAGGACTTGGCAGCATCTCAAAATGCTGCCCAGGTAATGTCAAGTTCCTGGCTGGCCCAGTTGATGAATCACACAGCGGCGGGCCCTGTGAGGCGCCCAGATGCAGTGGCAACCCACATGGGCTCAGGAACCTGGCAGATGTGAAGGCGGGTTTCAGTGGACTGGAGCCAACTGACAATGTTGGCCCCCTCAACGCCACCAGCAAAGGATTCTAACTGAAGGTTGAGCATGTGTTGGGACAGGTCTGACTGGGGCAGGGTGACGCTGGCGTCATGCTGCCCGAGGCGGAGCCAATTGTACATGCTGGTGAGAACTAACTGGTCTTGATAGATGACATACCCTTTGGGGATGTCCCCCTTGGGGATTGGCAGGAAGATATCTTGTTGGGGAGTAGCCATATGGCCTGTACTCCGTCCTTTCTTGGAGGGGAAATTTGTTTTAGGTAGGTTGATAACCTACTGCTGCTACCACTGTTGCAACTGTACCAATGAGAGTTCAGTTCTTAGAATTGGGGAAGACAACAGTCCAATAGAAAGGACAGAATAATAGAATAAGGTATTGTTTATTGTAGAATATTTGGATTAATATACTATATGGGGAATGCCACAAGGGGGTGGCATAGTAGGAAGTTACATGTAAGGTTTGGGGCCAAGAAAAACTCGTGTGGGAATCAGCAAGTCAAATTGGCAACGCTCCTAATTAGGATGAAGTACCCGCCACTTGATGTTGCCATCAGATTAAACCATAATGTTAGATATGTCAAGGGGCGGCTCATCAAGCACCCCCTGTGTATTGTAAGATACGTTAGCAGGCAAGGCTGGAAACTTGGTTGCAACACCAGTTTGTCAGCTGAAACCAGCATCCCCTTGTAAACTGATGTTGATAAATTGACATAACATGAGGGTCACCTGATATAAGCTCATCAATCAGCATGGTTGTCAGAAACTGGTCATGCAAGGGTTCTTTGCAACCTGGACTAGATACTTACTTGAAGATGCCAAAGAAATAGGAGATCAAGACCCAGGTGGTATTGCTTAGTCAATTTTTCTGGTATATATTTAATAATTTTCCCTGTTTCAACTCTAAGAGTTGAGTCCTTCTAAATTTACTCAATAAAAATTAATTATCCCAAGTTCTAGTTTTAAATTTTAAAAATGCATCCTATGCTTGGGTTGTTGCGGTATATCCTGTACAATCTGATTCTGAACAGAATCATTTCAGGAAGATGGGGCCCAGCATCTGGAACTTTGTTGTTGGCGCTGCAAATGTTAATTTCATGCCAGCCAATTTTGTAACTCCTCCCCCCATTCTGGAAAATGAAAATCATGTCACTTCTCAATGCCCAGAATTCTACACTGAAGATGCATTGATGCTTTCCCAGGTCATTTATCTTGGTTTACTCTGGTTAGGATTGATTGTTCTACTTAATCCTGGAGTTTCAAATGGAAATTTCACAAAAAGATATTTAAAGCTGCGTTGGTGGTTAATCATCAATTCTATGTGGATTTGATGGTAATTCCCCATCATTTAAAAACAGCTTCATATTATCCAGTGATTTCTGTCACAGTCAGGATGATCCTCTCTTGGTTGATATAGCCTAGAGAGAGCATCAGCCGTAACCAGTCTGCCCCCTTTTATATTGAATTCCAAATTGAGCTGCTCCAGCAGGGACATCCATTTGGCTTATTGCCGTTCAAGTGCAATATATTGCTAGAAATTCCTTATTGTGTATTGGGTACCTCTGCTCAGTGTTGGTTAGTTTTCTACTTTTGTAACATACTGGAAGAAAGTCTTGATGCCCTGGCTGACAGATGTGTAGGACTGTACCAATGACAATGTCACTGGCATCTGACTTGAGCTTGTAGCACCTGTTGTTATTAGGGTATTGCAAGATTTGTGCTTTGATCAGAGCTTGTTTTAGTAGTTGGAAATTCTTGTCACATTCTGGTGTCCAGGTGAATTTCTTTTTGGCATTACCTTTGGTTACTTCATTGATTGGTGCAGTGAGCTTTCTGCAGTCTTTGATGTATTTCCTTAGGTAAGCTACCATTCTGAGAAAACATCTGACTTGTTTGACAGAAGTGGGGTGTTGCATGTTATTTATAGCTTTTACTTTATCTGGATCTGCTTTGATGCCACTGTCAGAGACATTTTGGCCCAAGAACAGGAGTTCCTTTTCCATAAATTGGTACTTGCTAGGCTTTGCATAGAGTTTGTGCTTTGCAAGTTGATCAAGTGTCTTGCAGACATGTGTGAGGTGCTCCTCTTTTATTTTTGAGAATATGATGATATTTTCAAGGTAGAATAATGTATTTGAGAGACCGTTTAGTGCCTGGTTTATCATTGTGACAAACGTTGTGGAAGCCTTGGTCATCCCAAAGTCTATTACCCTATATTGAAAGGATCTGAATTGCATACAGAACGCGGTTTTTGGTATGTCCTTTTCTTTTACTTCAAATTAGGTGTAACCTGAGGTGATGTCAATTTTGAAGAAAATTTGGCTCTGGAGAGACTTGCAAACAGATCCTCTATAAGTGGAAGAGGGTATTTATTCTTTACTGTGCTTTCATTTAGTGCTCTGTTGTCAGTTTCTAGATGCAGAGTGCCTTCCTTTTTCTTTACAAAGAATACTGCTGCCCCCATGGGGATTCAGACGGGCGGATGAAGCATTTAGCTAAGTTGTCCTCAATATGGGTCTTAAGGGTTTGTGTCTCCATGGGGAGAGCCTGTAGACGGGTGTAGGTTTAGGCATGGCCTTGCATAGATCAATACCATGTTTGACCTCTTGTTTGGGGGTAACTCTGTGAGCTCTTCCTTAAATACATTAGTGTATTTGTTTAGGAGTGCTGCAAGTTCTTGGCATTGAATTTTGGTTGTTTGTATGTTATTGAACTCAGTGTACCTCATTATATGGAGGGCACTGTCTTTGGTTAGACGTTCTGAGTCATCATGGTTTATGACCTATACAAATACTATGTCTTTTAGAATGAGGTCATTGGGTTCTTTGAGGATATTAAAATTGACTCTGTTGTGTTTGATGGTCATGGTTTTTGTTTTCCAACATACGCTGGGGTACACTTGAGTGAACCAGTCCATGCCTGCTACAATGACTTAGTTTATGTTGTTTATGACAAGTCCTTTGATGGACTTTTGTATGCCTTGTAGGTCAATTCTTAAGGGTGTTGTTTTGCCTTTGAGTAGAACTTTTGACTTGTCTGCCATTCTGGCATATTTGAAGTTGGATTTGACAACTGGTATTTTGTACTTGGTTACAAATGGTTTGCTAACCATAGTATGTTGTGCACCAGAGTCAAATAAAATTTTATGTGTATTAGATTTGTAATTACATGGATAGACAAGAAGTTGTGAGTGATCTTTAATTTTTAAGTTCATAAAAATGGAGGATTACAAGACACGGGGGATGCAAGCAGCAAAGTTTGTGCCTTGGTACAATTTCTTGTCAAGTTGGGGGGAGACAGGGGCACTTAAGCCTGTTCCCCCTTCTTTTTCCTGTTCCTCTATTTCAAGACCTTCAAGGTCAGAGAATGTGGGATCAGATTCATTGCAGGTTGCTACTTCAGCGTTGTTAACTTTGGCAGTGTCCTCTTTCTTGGGACACGAGTGGTTTGCGCTCTGGCTGTGATTTCCATTGTTGCAATTGGAGTTGCTGTTGTTGTGGTTGGTATTTTGGCGTTTGTTGCCATTGGAGTTTTCTCTGCCATTGCTGTTTGAGGAGTGATTGCCTTTGCATGCAGCATATTCCATGTTTGCACATTTTTCAGCGCACTTGGCTTCTGCAATGAGCGCGGGAATGGAGGTGTTAGCCTCTGAGCGGATGAGGGCAGCAACAGAGGGTTTCATTATGTTGATGAATGAGGCTCTGGTATGTACGTTGTCAGCTTGTTCTGGGTTTTGGATTTTGTGATGTATTTCCTCAAATTTGTTGGCGTAAGCTGCAATAGTGGTCTTCTGAGGAAGATCACTGAGCTGTATTGCAATGTCTTGGAGGGATTTGATGACGCAGAAGTTGTGTGTGATGTCCGCTTTGAACTCTTCCCAGTTTTCAAGCTGGTCGTCAGTTTGTGAGTCAACCCAGGTGGCAAACCAGTTAGCTACAGCCTTATACAGGCACTTGCTAGCTTCCTGGACCCATTTCTCATGGGGGATGCGGCTGGCGCAGAGTTTAGTGGCTGAGTGGTCTAGCCAGTTGATGACAATTTCTTTGTTTTTATCAAAGAACTTGTCAATACCAATGTATTTGATGTTAGTCACTTCACCTGTGATAGGTGGTTATGCGTTTTTTGTGGTTGGAGAGAGAAAAAGTGTTGAATAATCTTGGTGCATGCTTTGGACATAACCAGACCTTTGAATATGGTACATCCACTAGGTATATCTTTGTTGATGTTGTGGGTGCAGAAGTACGTTTTCCAGGTCTCCTGGGATGTGGCCTGGTTGAGTATGTGAGCAAAGGTGGGCCAGTTTTATTCAGCTATTCTTTCTTTCATAGGTGTGTTCAAAAACTGTAGCTGCTAGCAGTAATGAGGAGCAACTTTAGAGGAAGCTTCAAATATGGGATTAAGACAACAAGAAGTGTGTTTTATTAGATAATAATTTAGACTTATATAGCCTTTTCTGTGGCAGGGATTTAGTTGGATCAAACCTAGGGTTTGGTCATGTGTAGGGTGGGTTCAAGTTGCTGAATACTTGGACAAGTCATGTGATATTGGTTTGTTGCCTTTCTTGGCATGTAGAACAATATATTGGATTGGCACCAAACCAGGCAATGACTGGATTTTAAGTGTGTCAGCGGTGGTCAGAATACCCGTACATCCAGCTTCTCAACAGTCTTGTAAAAGTTGATCTACAGTAATCAGGTAGATTTAGTAGTTTATACCTTCTTGCTTGATGGTTGTTGCACAGCTTGGGTTATTGCTGGTATGTTCAAAGCTACAGATAGATGTCAGCCTTGCCAATGTACTCTACCTAATCCTATGCAAGAGCACTACAGACTACAATAGAATAGAACTTTGATGATAATTACATTTATTGAAACTGGAGTAAAATCTAGCCAGCGGCTGCAATCTATCCAGGTGTAACTAAGAACTTGTTTTTTTCTTTCAGGCATCTGCATCAATATATACTGCAACAACCCTTGTTCTTGTCCTTTCAGACAATTTTCAGTGGCTACCTTTGCAATAGGTCCATCTTTGCTGGCTGAGCCTATCTTTATTGACTGTCCTTGACACGTGCATTGTTACTGGCCTTAGCAGGCGTACATGGCACTTCAGCTACAGCCTACGCTTTTCTTGAGTTATCCTACTGTCATTTATCAATTGGGCTGTATCTTACACGCCTATTATTGCACTGGGAAACTACGCCATATTTAGTTGACACTTATAAATAGTCCTTAATCTGTCTTCTAACATTGGAAGGTATAATTCTGGTATTCCATTTGTAGGGCTTAATCAGTGGTCCTTTTCTGGCTGGCAAGCCTTCTGCTTATTAATGCAATGGGTCAAATTGGGAATTATACGCTGTATAATAGCAGACTCAATCCAATATTGACTTGTGAATTATCTGCTGTGTAATGCTGACCCAAACCAATAAGGAACCCAATTATACACCATGTAATGCTGATCCAAATTTGGTATTTCTTAGCCATATGCGCATCACTTGTTTGATATACTCATATATACCATCAGGTTGGGTGGTACTGAGTTGATACAACGTCCAGTAGGATGGAATGAGCAATATACAATTGATGATTACATGATTACACGCTGTTTAATCAGTGATAATCACTATATTGGCTAACATTTATACGGCGTATAATAGTCATATCAATTATAATAAACTAGTAATTGTACAGCGTATAATCACTACACATATGAATGATAATCAGTGATAATATGGCGTATAATCATTGCATCTATCATAATAAACTAACAATTACACAGTGTATAACTGCCATATCCATTATAATATGCTGGTGATTATACAGCGTTTAATTACTACACTTAATAGAATATTGACCTAGTGATAATATGGCGTGTAACTGATAAAGATCTGCGTGCAATAATTAGCCTGGTCATTTGTGGTCAATCAGCCTAATCTCACAATGGTCAATACTGAGGTGGCTCAGTCTAAGTGGGGGTTGTTTTGTCTCAACCATTTCAGGCCAAGTACCACATCAAAGAGAGAAAAGTTGATGAGGGGTCCCTGGATGGTGGAGTGAAGGTTCTCTAGTATAATAGAAGATGATTCTGTCTCTCAGGTAACAGCAATACAATACTCATCAGCTAAAACTATGTTCTTAATTCACAAATGATTAATAGCTAGCTTGAACCTGTTCACAAAGTTCCTGTTGACAAGGGTACAATCTGCACCTGAGTTCATGAGTGTAGACCCTGTATAACTTCAAAAGCCAAAAGGGTAAGACATCAGTTCATTGGGGTGCTGGCAATTGTGTAGAGAACTAGATCTCCTGAAGGAAACAGGATCATTGGGCATTGGGCATTGATTCACGTCTTTAGGTTGATACTTATTTTTGGGCAAGGATGATGATTGTTAGGGGGAGCTTGGCTTGCTTATTGCCCTCCCTGAGCTTTTCCCTCATCCTGTTTGCCCTGGGTGGTAGTGACTCTGAAATGAGTAAAATTGGATTGGCCATTGTTCCCGTTGTTATGACCATTGGATGTGTTGCAACATATATGATTACTCCCTCTCAAGAAAATAATTCCTTGAGTGACTCAACAAATGATTTCCCGGCTAATAATTAAGTTGTTAGCACTGTTATCATTTGATCATTTATTACAGGGATCAAACATTTTTAGTCCTAAGAGGAACACTACTTGGACAAACCTCATGACCTAAGAGGAACAATTACTTGAATAAGCCCCATGACTACCATGACGTACATGGACAGTATGTGGCTTCTCATAATAATATATAATACTCTAAACTCATATCAAATAAAGTATCATTCTCTTCTTAATTTCCCCCTTTATCTCATTTTATATACCTCCCAGAAGTAAATTCACAACAGTGGTAGCACAGGTAGGGTGACCATACCTACACAACTTAAAGGAAAAATTTCTCCTAAGAAAAGGAACCAGCAAATGGCCCTTCCTGCAGGTTGGGGAGATTATGAAGAAGGACAGGAAGTCCCCACATTCTTTGTCATATTCAACAACGTGTTTGTCCCCACCAAAAAGTACAAACTCCTCCACGTCTGTAAACTCCTGAACCTGCCTCCAACTGCTACAAGCCCTCAGCGCCTGAGATACCCAACATTGTATTTCAACCTCTACACTCAGCAGAAATTGAGACGTTTGCAGGATTACAGCAGGAAAACGCCAACCTCTGAATTAATAGCACTCAAAGTAAATTTACACAAGTATAATACCCCCAGAAACTCTGGGCCAGCAAAGTTGCCCTTTGTGTCATGGGAACTGCCTCACGTTTTGTAAGCAAGTGGCTCAAGCAACACCCTGATCAAAATGAAAACTAGGAAATTTTCAAAGCTGCCTTCCTCAAAAAGTTCTTCATGAAAGACTCCAATGTGATGATCATGATAGAGCTCAGAACCTTCAAAATGACAGGAACCATCAAATAGTACATTGCAGTGTACAAAAGCCTATGTGACCAGGCTCTCAACACTATCAACTTTTACAAACCGGGCCACATTTAGACTTCTACAATGGCCTCCCCCACACACATTAGATGTCAGTTTGACATGACCTGCTGCAAAAATCTCCAAGATTCGTTCTTGGAAGGAAAGCAAGCTGCAAAAAATCTAACAACTTACACACAAAAAGCAAACAAAAAGAAATTCCCACAGCAAAGAAGGATCCTTGATCTAACAAGCAAAACAACCTAGCCAATAACTCCAATCCTTGAGGCAGAAATTTTACCACTCAAGTAAATTACATGAACACTGAAGACACCAACAAGGAGGAAAAAGCTCAGGGGAGCTCTTAGGAAAGCCTCCCTCCACCACTTTTCAAGACTTGTACAGGGACCAAGATGTGGATTCAATCACCATGATTTAAGTACCCTCCAGTAATCCTATACTTTTTGCTGCCCAAACCGTAAATAAACTCCTCACTTATTCTTTCTGATTTTGCAGATATCAGGGCACAGCGCTATTTGAAACTGGAGCAGACCAATCCCTTGTTGACAAAAAGTTTACAAACCTCATGAAACTACCCATATTCTAAGATAATATCAAAAGAGTTATCATGGCAGATAACAGAAGTACACCAGTCACCAAAGAAGCAAAACTCTTCCACACTCAAATAGGATATGTGCATACTACGCTTAGTAGCCCAATCATATCAATCCCCAAGTACAATGTTATACTTAGTCTAGACTGAATGATAAAGACCAAACCTCATATTGACTGGGATAGTGCTACCCTCACCATACAACAAGGCAAGTGCACCACCATGTATATCCAACTCATCTTGATACACTTATGAGAGACCATGTGTTTTTGAAAATTACAACAACAGAAGAGCAAAAGGACTCTAGCAAGATCAATTGGAACATCTTCACATATGAGATTATCCATTTTAAGAATATGAAGGCCAGACATGAAAAGGACTATATCCAAGATCAGCTTGTCACTGAGTTCCCTTCAGTCTTCCAAGAACCCCTATCAGGGTTACCACCAGACCGCGGCATACAACATGAGATTGACCACAAAGGGAGTGTACCAAAAGCACAACCTATCTACTTCCTGACACTGCAAGAGGATAACACACTAAAGGCCTATCTATATGAAGCCCTTGAAAAAGGACTCATACAGCCTTTTAAATCTCCTTTTGGTGTGGCTGTCTTTTTTTAGCAAAGAAAGATGGAGGACTCCGCCTGGTCACATACTAGAGAGCTCTCAACAAGGTCATAATTAAGAACAAGTATCTCCTGCCCCTGATTGATAACCTTTTTAACGCCCTGGGGGGTCCCAAGTCTTCACAAAAATCTACTTGACAGCAGGTTACCACCAAATCTGCTTTAAACCAAAGGACATACCTAAAACAGCTTTCAGAACTAAGTATGTCTTGTTTGAATGTGTGGTCCTTATCTTTTTGCATGACTAATGACCCAAGCACCTTTATGATCTTTATGAATGAAGTCTTTAATGAACACATTGGGAAAAAGGCTATTATCTTCCTTGACAATATAATCATATACAGTCTGACTGTAGAGCAACACTGAAAAGATGTCTGTCCAATCTTTTGTACCCTTCAGAATAGCCAACTTATAGCCAAACCCTCAAAATGTGACTTGTTCTCAACAGAACTCCTATTCTTGGGACACATTATCAGAAAAGATGGAGTAAAGCTGGACCCAGAAAAGATATGAGCCATAACCAACATACCAGCTCTGCAGAATAAGAGTGAGCTTTTTACATTTGTAGGCATGGCAGCCTATGCTAGGAGATTAATCCCTGACTGGGGCGCCTTGACTGCCCCTTATATGTGATCACAGGCAAAACAACAAAATTTGTATGGACACTGTTAAGAGATCAACATTTCCAACAGCTGAAAGAACGTATGGTCACTGCCCCTATCTTGCAATACCCAAGCCGTGAAAGAATATACGAGCTAGAAACTGACACATCTGAATACGCAATAGGAAGAGTATTTCAAATTCAAACTTCAGAAAAGGACTTCCTCCCTGTAGCATATGAATCAAGAAAGCTCTCTGCTGGTGAGCAAAGATATCCAATACATGAAAAAGAACTGGTAGCTATTATCCACTGTCTAATGAAGTGGCAATGTTACCTGGAAGGTACACATATATTCAAAGTACTAATCAACCACAAGACATTGGTATTCTTCAATACTCAATAACATCTATCTAGACAACAATCTGAATGAATGATCCTTATACAAAGATACACCATGATAATTGAATACAAACCAGGCAAAGAAATGCTTACTGCAGATGCCCTGTCAAGGATATACTGTAAACATCTCTTATGCACTGATGAACCCCAATTAGCCCATGTTATTAATGGGGAATCTGCAAAAGGGGTTCCCACCTGGCACGCCAATGGACGTCTAAGAGAAAGTCCTCAAGAACAACCATCTGATCAAAAATGTATGTGGTACTCTACACCACATACTACCAAGTGGTAATACTGTACCCTACGTCCCATCAACACAAAAGATTGACACAATCCTCCAATACCACAGAGATCTGGGCCACACCTGTATTAGGAACTTGTATGAAAATCTCAATATGTGCTACTGGTGGCCCAATATGCTAGATGATATCAAGGAAGTACTGGAACAATGCAAAGTCTGTGAAAAGTACACCCAATCCAAGGCATCACCCAAATCAGTACTATCAGTATCAATCAAACAACCCTTTAAGGTGTGGTCTCTGGATATTGTGGGACCAATGCCAGGTAAAAACAAAGGCAAAAAGTACGTTATCACAGCTATCAACTATACAACTAGATGACCTGTAGCACAAGCTACAAAAGAACACAAAGGAAATTATGTAAGACAATTTATTGGCAAAGAGATCTTAGCTAAGTTTGGCAAACCTGAACTCCTGATCACAGACAGAGGAACTGAACTTAAAGCCATGTTGTAACTGTGCTGTTTTAGCAGAGTTACAAAGGGGGAAATATTTAGAATCTAGATAATATTCTTTATTGAGAGATAGGTATTATATAGTCATTGTGAATTGTAGATAACAGGAACATGATAGTATTGATCACACAGTTGGATGCTGAAGGGGGTGGTTTGATCCTGGTAATGAGTCAAGCGCCAAAACAAGGTATCCATCATAAGGAGTCATCATTTGCTTATGTTGTTAAATTTGGAAATTTGAGTTAACTTCCTAGTCTGGCTTCAAGGGACTGGATAATTGGGTTGCGGGTCACAAACTTGCTTACTCAAAACCTTATTGGCGGGTTAAGCCTGCTGTTTTGACACCCCCCAACTGAAGGTCAGCCTCCTCTGGAAGCAGGTTGTCAAGGAGGTTGTCAGGAGCCTGGGCGCCATACTGGACTAACTGTTGTTCTGTGGCAGGTAGGACAGTCTCACGCTGTCTCTGTCTTGCCTTGCAGGGTCTCAGGCAATCATGGTGGAGGACCTTGTCTTGTTCACGTTTCCCAAGTCCTTGCACAAGGTAAGTGTTGCTTTTGTTTACCTTTAAGATGATTGCTGGGCCTACTTTCTTGGGTTATAGTTTACTTTTGTCAATCTTAAGGACCCAAACTTTGTCACCAACCTCATGTCTGTTTTTGATGGGGACAAATGTCTTTTGTAGACGCTTGTTTTCTCTCTCTGCTTGATCCCCATTGGCCTCTATGCCCTGGGAATCTGAGCAAGGGGAAACCTTGCTTGGAATTTCCAGCTTGGTTCCTGATAATTCTTGGATGATATTGGGCTGTGTGCCATATACCAACTCAAAATAGCTTTTCCCAGTGGATCTGTTCACACAAGTCCGGCATACAAGTAGTGTAGTTAGTAGCTGCTTATACCAGCCCTTAGGTCTCCTGGCGGTGAGCTTGGCCAAGGCTTGCAAAAGGCTATCATTTAACCATTTCACACGTTCATTGGCCTGAGGGTGGTAAGGTATTGTCACAGTGTGCTTGACCCCATTCTTGGTGATTTATATGTTGGTATCTTCAGAGATCAGTCCTTTGCCTCCGTTGGTTATCAGGAGTTCTGGCTTTCCAAACTTGCTTAGGATTTCTTTTCCTATGAATTTCTGCACGGTGTTGCCTGTATGTGTCTTTACTGCTTGTGCTACTGACCATTGTTTGGCAAAGTCTATTGTTGTGATGATGTAATTCTTTTCATTATGCTTCCCTGGCATAGGGCCTACAATGTCTAGGGCCCACACCTTGAAGGGTAGTTGCGTGCAAATAGGTAGTACTGACTTAGGTAGGGTTTTGCTTCTTGTAAATTTCTCACATACTTTGCACTTTTCTAAGACTTCCTGAACGTCTTGGTACAGGGTTGGTCACAATGCTTTGTGTTTAAGGAAATTGTAGAGGTTTCAACTTTTTGTGTGCCCTAGGTCTCTATGGTAATGTAGTATGGTGTCAATTTGCTGATGTGTGGGGGCATAAGGGATGGTGGTTCTGTCAGACATTTTTTTGATGTAAGGTTCCATACACGTCTGCAAATAAGTGCTTGTTCTTGATGACTGTTTCCTTTGTTATGTCTGTGGTGTCAGGAGGGAAACCCTTGTCCTTTGTCTGAAGTACCAAGAGGGGCTAGTCTGGGTTAAGCCCATTCTCTCCTCTTGTGGCTCAGACGTACAGGCGCAAGAGTGTGTCCTCCATGGCAAGCTCTGGACCAGGCTTGTATTTTATGAGCATATTGAATCTCTCCAAGAGTTCCATCCAGCAGGCCTGACAGCGGGATAGGTTTACTTGGGTTTTGAAATATATGAGCAACTTGTGGTCGGTTAATGCTGTGAATTCTTCCTGCTGTTCTAGATAACAATGCCATTTGACTAGGCAGTGTAAAATGGCCAACAAATCTTTATTGTGGATAGGGTATTGACACTTGCTGTCTGTCAGTTTTTGTGATTTGTAGGCTATGGGCAGAAAGTCATCATTGTTGTTTTTGATTTGTAGTACTCCCTCAATGGATGCATCTGAGGCGTTGGTTTCCATTTGATACTCCCCATCATGTTTGGGGTATTGCAGGATAGGCGCTGTTGTGAGCTTCTCCTTGAGGTGTCTAAAGCAGAGGTTGCATTGGTGGGTCCATACAAACTTGGATTTGGCACCAGTTATGGCAGATAGGGGTGCAGTCAAGACGCCGCAGTCAGGTATGAAACGATGTATGTAGGCCACCATTCCTAGGAGCGTGCAGAATTCCAACTTGTCTTTTGGTGGTGGCATTTGAAGACATCCTGTATCTTCTGACTGTTGGGCTTGATGCCGTCTTTTGAGACTATGAGCCCTAGGAAAGGCAGTTGCTCTTGAAAGAACTGGCATTTGGAGGGCTTGGCCAACAGTTTGTGTTGTGCCAGGGTAGCAAAGACTGCCTCCAGGTCCTTGCGGTGCTGCTCTACCAAGGGGCTATAGACAATAATGTTGTCCAGGTAGACTAAGGCGTACTTGTCTATGTGAGGGGCAAACACTTTGTTCATGAAAAAACAAAAGTTGAGGGGGTGTTTGTCATACCAAAATTAAGTATCACATACTTTTATGAGCTGTACTTAGTACGGAAGGCCGTCTTGGAGATATCTTCCTCTTTGATACTGATCTGATTGTAGCCTGCAGTTAGGTCAATCTTAGAGAAGACTGCTGCACTGCCCAGGGCATTGAAGAGGTTGTCAATAAGTGGTAGTGGGTAACAATTTTTGATGATAACTTCATTTAGGGCTCAGTAATCTGTGACTAGGTGCAGGGTGCCATCCTTCTTGGCCACAAAGAATATGGCAGTCCTAAAGGGAGATTGTGAGGGACGGATAAGTCCTTTCTCCAAGGCCTCCTTGAGGTAGGCACATAGGGTGTTGTCTTCATTTGGGGTCAGGCAATAGATGGGCTGCGCTTTGGGTACAGCTCCCTTGAGTTGAATGGAATGTTGGATATGTTTTCCGGAGGTAACCCAGGCAAAGCCTCCTCAAAGATTTCTGGATGGCAGGCTACAATTTTGCAATCCTGAGATGTAGTGGTGTCCTGGTGATTTTTGAAGTGTATGATCTTGTACTGGCAGGAGTCCCAGTCAATTGTCTTGAGGTTCTCTCTTTTGTCCAGGGTTTCTGTAATGCGCACAAAGATGTGGCTGTGTAGGAGTTGATCCACTGAGTCAGGGTAGATCAGGTAGTTGACACCTTTGTGTTTGATGGTCAATACCAAGGTTGCCCAGTCTACGTGGGGATTGTTCTTTCTCAGCCAATCCAGACCCAGTGCAATGTCAAACTTTGGAAAGTCAATGACAGGGCCTTGGATGGTGGAGTGCAGGTTCTCAAGCATAACGGAGAATGGGGAGGCTTCCCTTGTCACGGCAATGTGATGTTCATCAGCTAAACCCACATTTTTAATTTGCAAAGGATTAGTGGCTAGCTTGAACTTGTCCACAAAGCTTCTGTTGACTAGGGTTTGATCCGCGCCTGAGTTCAGGAGTGCCGAGCTTGTGTAACTGTGAAAGCGGAAAGGGTAGGACATCAGTTTATTGGGGTGCCTGGCAATGGTGTAAAGAACCAGGTCTTCTGAGGGCACTTGGATTATTAGACACTGGTCTACGTCCTCAGGTCATTATTCATCATTAGGCAAGTCAGGAGTTGTGCAGGGAGATCTTGGCTTGCTTAATGCTCTCCCTGGGCTTTTTCCTCATCTTGGTTGCCTTGTGTGGCAGTGATACAGAAATGGGTACAATTTGGCTGACCATTGTTCCCATTTATGTGCCCATTCAAACCTATGGGTTTGTGGTTTGAGTTGTTGTTCCCAGGAGGCAGGCAGTTGGAGCGTCCAGTTGGTTGAGAATCCTTGGGTTGTTCTCTTCTCCCAGTTTGTGCCTTGTTCAGAGCATTGGATGTTTGTTCTTCTTTCTCTGCCTCACAATATAGACTCTGCTGGTTGGTCACCTGGTCCAGGCTCACATGTCTCATTATGTGCAACTTGAGTGTGTTGTAGTTCATGAGATGGATAGCTGGGGTATCAAAGGCCATATCTGAAGGGGCACTTAGATGGAGTTCTTTGTATGCTCAGGTGAGCTCCTTAACTGTGCCTGTTTGGGCAAAGTTTTTTACTTAGTGTATGATCATGAGGGTGGTGTCTTTCAGCACAAACTTTGCCAGAAAGTCCTGCTTGAAAGTTTCCCAATCTTTCACGGTATGGTCTTTGTGCCACTTATTGCACCAAGTGTCTGCATTGTGTGTTAATCAAATAGAGATCTCTGAAATCCAGAACTTTTGTGGACATTCCATTTGTGCCAGCTTGCTCTGGGCAGATTGGATTCATGCTGTGGTGTTGTTGTTGACCCCAACAAAGGATTCCAGGGCAGCTCTTTGAAGTCTTTGGGCTACATAGGCTGGCAGGTATTTTCATCAGTTGCACGAGGCATGGCGGAGGGAGCCTGGAAGAACCCTTAGGCAGACAGGGCATTGAACGCAGGAAGGGGTATCACCATATTTTGGTAGAGGACAAACCCATCAGGTATCTTGGCACCAGGTTTGTACAGTGTCCAGTCTGCTAGGAGGCCAGACATGATTCTATTGAGGATTTGTTGGCCACGGCAAGTACGGGCAACAAGCAGAATTTTGGGGAATAAAGTAGGATGGAAAACCTATCTGTGCTACCAATGACGTAACTGTGCTGTTTTAGAAGAGTTACAAAGGGGAAAATATTTAGAAACTAGATGATATTCTTTATTGAGAGATAGGTATTATATAGTCATTGTGAATTGTGGATAACAGGAATATGATAGTGTTGATTGCACAGTGGGATGGTGAAGGGGGTGGCTTGATCCTGGTAATGATTCAAGTGCCAAAACAAGGTATCCACCGTAAGGGATCATCATTTGTTCATGTTGTTGGATTTGAAAATTTGAGTTGACTTCCTAGTCTGGCTCCAAGTGACGGGATAGTTGGATTGCGGTTCACAAACCCGCTTACTTGGAACCTTGCTAGTGGGTCAAGCCTGCTGTTTTGACAGCCATTGACACCAATGTCTCTTTGCCAAGAATGGAATAAAGCACACCAAAGCCAGTCCCTATCACCTGCAAGCAAATGGAAGAGTAGAACAGCTAAATGGTTCCCTAGTAGAAGCCCTCAGTAAGCTATCTTCTAAAAATCCAAAATCCTGGATCAACATCCTGCTAACAGTGCTTATGGTGTGCAGAACACAATTTAACTGCAATACATTACAAAAGCCTGTATGAAATTGTCTATAAGCATAAACCTGCCATTTTTAGCACTATCTTGGAACAATGTTTACCTCTACCTAAGAAAGTACCAGACAATAGTGATCCTGACGTACAGCGCGCCAGGAAAGACCAAGAGGACAAGAAAAAAGAAAGGGTTGAGAGATAAGAAATCCCACTACAACAAGAACACTTTCAAGTCAGGGACAAGATCTGGGTTGGTAACCATGACATGCACAAGTTAGAACCAGGATTACAAGAACCAGGTATTGTCATTTAAGTCAAGCCCAACAACACCTACCTTATCAAAGGAATTGGGGCACGTACCAAATTGAAACATATGCACCATGACTGACTCCACTTGTGCAAAACAAGAACAGCCCAACAAAACTCCAGACTTCCTGTTCCCAACGCCAAACTGGATCAATACCAAGCTCGCATTCCCAACACTTTAAAGAAAATTTCCAAGGCTCTGCCTTCCAGCACCCCAGGGGGAGATGTTGCAACATCTTTGATTACTCCCTCTTGGGGAATTAACGCCCCAATTAGATCACCAAATGAGTCACCAAATGGCGCACCAACCAACCATTAAGTCTGTGGCACTACTATCATTCAGCCATCTATTACAGGAATCAAACAATCCAGATCCTAAGCAGAAAACAACTTGAATAAGCCTTGTGACTTAAGAGGAACATTACTCAGATAAACCCCATGACCTCCATGATGTACATGGACAGTATATGGCTTCCCATGATACTATATAATACCCTAAACTCATATCAAATAAATTATCATTCTCTTCTTAATTTCCCCTTTATCTCATTTTATATACTTCCTAGAAGTATATACATGACAGATGTATGAGGTTTGTTGTTGTTGTTACCAGGTGGAGGACAATTGGAGCATCCTGGGGGGTAAGAGTCCTTAGGCCTTTCACTTTTCCCAGCCTGCACTTTGTGTGGTGCATTGGAGGTTTGTTCTGCCTTCTCCACCTTGTGTTACAGACTTTGGAGGTTGGTTACTTGGTCTAAGTTGATGTGCCTCATAACATGGGGTTTGAGAGCATTGTAGTACATAAGGTGTGTAGCTGGGTTACCAAAAGCCATCTCTGAGAGCGTGCACATGTGCAGTTCTTCATAGGTCCTTATTAATGCCTTTACTGTATCAGTTTGAGTCAGATTCTTAACTTGGTAAATTGTAAGAGAGGGGTTCTAAACTGACTAATTTTGGCTCCCATTTGGGCAGGAAAAGCCACCAGGACACCATCCAATGTAAAACTGGAATGGCCGCTCAAAGAGGCATCCAGAGCAAGGACGCAAGAGACAGTTGGGGAAAGTAAGAGTCCAACCCCATCAAGAGAATACCACCAAGCAACCAATGATTTTGTTTGGGAGCATACTCCTGGGGACCAAACTCTTCCTCAGAAGCTGCATACTTTGATTCCGTGGAAGGGGAAGGCTTAGGGGAGTCAATCTCTTGGAGAGTCCAGGGAACTGGTCTAGGAGGAAGCAGGTCAAGATCATCACATGTGAGACTCTTAACAAGATTTTCACTGGTAATCAGAAGGTATTGGGCGTGTCTGGGGATGTCCTCAAACAACTGCAAGAGATGGGTTGGGTTATTGCCTACTTAGTGAATATAAGAGGAAATTCTTTCCCAGAGATCTGGGGAGATAGACCAAATTATTATCACAACTGAGGCTAGAGTGAAGATGATAAAATTCAGTAATGGGACCAGCATTTTTATGATTCAGAAGGTATCAGAGCCCTTTTCTTTGGTATGGACAATTCAAAAACCAGGCTAGCAAGAACAGGAGGCTTCTAGATGGGTCAACTAAGCAAGGGGACAGCAAACACCAACTATACAGAATAAAGTAGAGCAGAAAGAGTTCTCAAAGGTGTATATCAAAGCTAAGATGACAGCGGAGCAAAAGGATGATGAAATCAAACTTAAATTAAATAATTATATGACTTCTAACACTAAACTCTAGGTTCAAGTTCAATTTTTGAAAACTAAAGCAATAGGCTTTGACTTATAGTCTAAAGATCACTTTAGAGACTTTGGGTAGGACGCCAGGAGCTAAGAGAAGAAGATAAAGGTAAGGAATAGTGAATCTCCTACTAACAATTTATAGAGATAAGAAAAAGGCCAAAATAAAGGACCCAAGATTTCTCAAATTAGTGTTTGGAAAGACTAAACTTTTATTTGTAAGAATGAGCAAGCAGGGGACCACAAGTCCCCTGGCTTGCTTTAAGGAACAGGCTTGGAATTTGGGAAGTCAGCTGATCTGGACAACAGATCTGATTGGCTGGAAGAGAAATTTAGCACAGGGAAATTCAATGGGTTGAAAGGTTTCTTCATAATTTCTGGCATCCCTTCTGATTGGCTGATGCCCATGGAATGGTTTAGAGCATCATTTAATCCAGTTGTATTGGAATTTGTTGATTTAACAGTAGTGCAACCTGATAGGTTGCACTTTATTTGTTTTAAATGTGGACAAAACCAAGACAACAGATAGTCCAAATTAATCAGATATTTCTCTCAGGTGGGAACATAAATCTGATCATTGGTGGTTACCACCTGATAAGGATACACCAGTACAAATTGCTTGTCAATTGTGTGAGCTAAATCCTTGAGGGAATTAAGAGGTATAGCTTGATTATGAGCGGTTTTCTTTGTACGCTGAGGGAAGATTGTCCTATCCAAGGCTAAAGGGGGGAGTAACTTTACACAAATGATCATGAGTGCAGTGTCCTTCATTACAAATAAGGCCAAGAAGTCTTGCTTGGAGGTCTCCCAGTCTTTCTCGGTGTGGTCTTTGTGCCACTTGTTGCACCAGATACCTGTGTTGTGGGTCAGGATAATAGATATCTCTGCAATTCAGAAGCAAGTTGGACGCTTCATCTGTGTCAGCTTGTTCTGGACAGACTGGATCCACACTGTGGCGTTGTCTGCATTGGCTCCTGCAAAAATCCAAGACATCACTTCAAAGCTGCTGGGCTAAGTGTACGGGCATAATGCTCTCATCATTAGTTCAAGGTATGAACGAGGGTGCTTGGAAGAAACCTTGCGCTGACAGGGAATTGAAGGCAGGAACTGAGATTACCATGTTCTGGTAAAGGATGTGTCCTTCTGGTATTTCAGTTCCTGGTATGTAGGACATCCAATCCAAGGAGAGCCTGGACATAATTCTTTTGTATATTTGTTGACCGTGGCTAGTACAGGCAACAGGAGGAATTTTAAAAAGAAATGTAGGATAAGACCTACCGGTGCTACCAATGTTGTAACTGTGCTGTATTAGCAGAGTTACACGGGGGAAATGTTTGGAAACTAGATAATTATCTTTATTGAGATATGGGAATTATATAGCTGGGGTGGATCATTGTAAGAGAAACAAGATTGGGACAATCAATCAGTGGGATTGAAAAGGGGGTGGTGTAATCCTTGTAATGAGTGAAGTGCCAAATTGAGCTGTCCACCGAGCTGGGATTGTCACTGGTTCTTTTTGCTGGATTTAGTAATTCAAGTTGACTTCTGCATTTGGCTAAAGATCATGTGAAAGTCAGTTTGGGGGTCATGGAGCCTCTTGTGCGGAACCTTGCAGGGGTCAACCCCATTGTTTCAACATGCACAATATTATGTGATGCACTACAGCTTTTTCCGTAGATGATTTTAGGCAAGATTTTTAGAGAAACATGATTTGAAGTTGGAACAATTGGACTCGATCTAATTAGTAACCCTCCTAAAACCTGTTGATGGGTTAGGGGACATAACAAAGAGAACAAGGAGCTTGATCCCTCATGCTTTGATAGCCAATTATTTCCGCATTAGGGGGTCTAGCCAATAAGGGTTGGCTATACCTGAAAACCATGTCCATAGAGTTAGAACTAGGGCCCTATTATTTTTAATCGCAACAATTCAAAAAGTGGGATATAGTTTTGCTTTATATTTGATGCAGTGAAAAACATAGAGCTCTCTTTAACGGGTCTACTATAGCAGAATCCTGGAACATCCATTATAAGATATATTATAAACATTTAATATTTTGAATAAAGACTATGCTTTAGCATGGTAAGGTCAATAGTCCGAGGTGCACTCTTCTGTATAGAAGCTTAGTCGGATCAAATTGTACAAGTAGCTAAGCATTCTAATTGGCGCAAAATAATAAACGCCGAACGACACATCATGTATTGGAAGTGAACAGTGCTAATCAAGCTTGATAAATCCATTTTTTCACGCAAGGAGTTAATAAAAGGTAATATTACATAGGTTGTAAAGTTGTTTTAAGTAAACTAGTGATATCCTTTGATATGAACATACGCAAACAATCCTTATTATGACTAGACGATTTGTTACATCTTTACAATAGGTATATGCCTTGCAATTAGACAGTCAAATAAATGAGCCAAAAAAATAATAGGTAGGAAAGAATGGATGACCCTAGAATTAACAAGTGCAATCAGAAAGTGTCTGGTTTTTGGACAAAAACTAAAATTTGCAGAGGTAATTGGTGAATCAGCTGCATATAGTTGTACGGACCTGATTATTTGAAAGGGAATTCACAACGTGAGTTACAATCAGATTGGATGGAGAGTTAGGGGGAAATGAATGGGTTGAGCTACAGTCGAGGGTTTACAGGGCAAGAATCAAGGTGAAAGCGTGGGCAAATTAAATTGTTGCTAATGTAGCCAAACCTGAAACTTGAGGCTTGGAAGAGTTTGGAGGAAAGCATAAAGTAGATAGGTTGATTTGTAAACCCATACTCGGGTGGATAGGGAAGCAATAACAGCATAACAGCTTGCATTTTAGCAAGCACAACCATCAGTCTTCTCTTCGGCACGATCAAGATCTACTCGAGAATTTCCAGGGTTATTAGTTTTGCGGCTACGGGATTCAATGATCTGCTCAAAAGGCATCTTTTGCGCTATCATAGTGATTCGTTGAGTAAAAAGTAAGGAAAGAGATCAATCAGTACCTAAGGCAGTAAAAAGTTCAAGTACATTCTCTGCAGATTTGGCGGAAGTCTCAAAAAATAACAACCCAGCCTCTTCAGCAAATTCACGGGCCTCTTCCGTTGATATAGCTCGTCGAGCTTCAAGGTCCGCCTTATTGCCAGCTAAAGCTATCACTATGTTGGGATCAGCTTGCTTGTGAAGCTCTTCGATCCAAACTTTAGCTTTCTCAAGAGAAGCCTTGAAAAATCAACATATAAAACAGGATAATAATTACTGGTTGTGTGATATCATAAACGACAACAGCACAGTTAGCATTACGATAGTACATTGGTGCAAGACTCTAAACTGTCAGATGAAAACAACAAATATTTTTTACTCTGTAGCGCTCCTGCCCAGCGGTGTCCCTAAATTTTTAGCTCGAATGTAAGCATAAAACTGTACCATATTTCCAGTTTAACAGTTGTATCATCCGCGAGATGAAGAGTCTGAGTTAAAAAAGCAGCTGAAAATATGGTTAAGTGAGGATTCGTAGGATATTTTAAATAGAACGTACCTCCAATTGTACTTTCCCGATAATCATCAAACTGATCTTTCACAAACCTCAGTACAAGGCTAGTACATTTTTTTAAAAAAAGATGAAAGCTAATTATTATACCTGGACTTTCCGACAGCGGATTCCCCTGAAAGATTAAGAAAAGTAGAGGGAAATTACTTACCTAATAAGACTAATTTGAACTGAAAAACTTTGTTATTAGAGGCCACACTATTCCGATTAGAGGCTGACATAGAAATCAGTAAGGCTTGCTACAGAGGTTGGTTAGTCTTGAAGCGAAAACAAAGCTATGGGGTTTGATCTTTATTACTTGTTATTTAGATTTGGTAAGGGGAAGGCTATTTAGTGTAGTAGTGGCTTGAGTTCAATCCAAGTGGGTGATTTAAGAGGAACTGGCCTATCTATTGTATCTCTGCCGTTTAGTAGTTGTGTAATAGCTGCTTTGATGCTGTAAGCTTTCAAAATGTTCTCAAATCTCATCGCTCTTTTAAACTAGAAATTATAGCGAAATCTAGATTGTGCGCTTAGAATGTAGCTTCTTGGTGATTGCTTCCAAGTGCCGCAGCCACAAGTATTGCTCACCATTTGAACCCAGCTGAATTAAAAATATCGAAGGAGGTGAATTCGCTTAAATGCAAAAGACGCTAGGCAGAACTAACAAATCAGATGAGGATCCCTTGTCGTTGACTGCTTCCATAAAAAGAATATTCTGTTCATCCCGCTATGGTAAGTGGAATAACAATCCAATCAAGAGAAGGCAGATTGTTGCAGCAATGCAAAGCCAGTAAAGTACAGAAATAAAATCATTACTGAAAATTCTAAGTAAATAAACCATTTTAAGCTAAAAAATAAAATAATAAGGGCTACATCACTATCTATAGCTTTACAAGTACTGTAAAATATTCCTTCTTTTAAATGTTGAAGGATTGCAAAGCTTTGCTACTTGAGCTGCTATTTTACTTTCAATTATTTCTGAGATTTCACCAGATTATTAATTTATTTTTTATTTATTGATCCTGGATTTTTATATGCTATGCCAAAGCCAGTTTGTCTAGATGATATTTTCCAGCCTAGTGAACAAAAATAAATATTAAGAATGAATATAGCATACCAAATTAAGTAATATGATTGGTTTAAACACAATAATCTATTACAGTGTTTTTGGTGTACCTGCAGCTACTCAGAGGCTACTAAGGTGTGTCCTGGGTCAAATACAGGTTCTGGATGCGCTGTGATGACATACTTCAGGTTAGAAAATTCTGTGAGAAGAGAACTATGCTGTAATTAGAGAAGCGTAACCTCTTTCAGAAATTTAACAATGAACGTCCTAGAGTCTGCTGTATACATCATGAGCTCTGCATGGAATGTTCCTTCTTGTGGTTAGTATAGCTCCTATAGCAACTCTGTGAACTCTCCTCATAGAAACTGTTTTTCTCTCAACAAAATCTTTAAACTCTTAGTTATCTTTAACCAGTTCATGTTAGTTATTTGGCTACAAGTAAGAAGCCTATAGTTCATTCTAAAATGCTCAAGCTTCTCAGGTTTAGGATAAGAAATCAAGGGGAAATTCTACATTGTTTAAAGAAAACCCTTCTCTAAGTGTTGTAAATCATCTTTATTAAGCCATAGAAGATAGAGCTTTTAGAAACCTTCCATCTACATGTCTTGTACTGTTGTTATTCTTCCCTACTGTCCCACCATTATGTGGTTTTTTATCTCTTGCTTACTGTATATTTATTTCTATATATCAGCATCTGCTTATGGTGTTTTATATCCCCTTCTCCTTTTTATTTGTGTCTCTGTATGATAGTAGTCCATTGTCTAGTTTCTGATAGATAGCCCTTGTTTCATCCATTTCCTTTCTAGGATGTCTCTCTTAAAGGCTTAACTAATTTCTCCCAACATTTCTCTAATCATAATATTAGATTTCTGCCTTACCTTTATAATAGCTTATATTATCCCTTCTATGTTTTTCTCACTGTTTGATTAATCTTTATGATTCTTTCTCAATGATCTATATTAGTAGAATAGGCCTCAAACTCAACCAATGATCTTCTTATCATCTGTTCTGAAGCGCCTTGATTCCTACCTGAAGAGCTTTTCTGATCTTAAGATAGTAATTTCAACACTTCATTGCTAAGGTGTTAAAGCTTCTTGATGTCTGCCAATATTTTAATGTGGATTTTTCTGATTTTTCATTGTAGAAATTTTCCTTGGAGAAACATTTTGAGCATCCTGTCAACACTTTTCTGGGACACCAAGATCCAACAAAACAACAAACAGTTTCCTAGGAATATAGTCTTTTAACAACTGCATAAGGTAATAATTGATTTCCCTACAATCACTTCCTTTGTGAGCTGTTACACCTAGTATTCCCTTGCGCAATTTTCACCCATGTGATTAGCCTGGATATTGCCAGCACAGAGTAATCATCTCCACTTCCTAAGCACTTTAATTCATCAAGTTCCTGCACCTATTCCCTCAAATAGATCCTCCAATGAGATTCTTAGGCTTCACATTGTTACATGGTACTTATGAGTGTCTCTCTCAAAAGCTATCAAAAAGAGATGGGAGGAGAAAAGAAAAATAATCATTGTGATTATGCTACCAAACTTTGTTCTAGCCCAAAATAACACATGACTAAAATCCCCAAAAAGTGTGTTCATCAAAGCAGTGAAATTCATCATTAGTATTTGTCTCCTTAAATGAAATTGGGCCAAAAACAGGTTAGTAGAAAGTCTTTGGGATAAATTGGTGGCTTGATCCCAATAATTGACCCAAACTGAGCTACAGCTGCCTTAGCCTCAACTGAAGGAAAGTCACACCTTTTATAAACACAATTTAGGCTGTTTTTTAGGTCTGGGCTGATGCTGGCTGAATAAAGGTTAGTTGTATAATTGACATAAAAAGTGTTGATATGTTTGTTGCCCAGCTACAGTGGCTGGTGTTTGCTCTTTAAACCTTTTAATTACGGCAACTGTGATAAGTTTGACTCCCTGGTGATCAACTCCCTGGTGCTTGGCACAATAGTAAAGTGAGAATTTGGCTTTTTCCCTGATTGACAACTGAAATTTGACACTTTTTTAATTAAAGGATCTTTGTCAGGATTGACAATTCTCCTCCTCTGGAAATCCAGGCCCAAGAGCGGGAATTGAACCCGGAACCTGGATTCCCCTGGGCCGCAGGGCCTATGGACTGCGGGACCGCCCGCCCGCATTTTTCTGGGGTCGAGCCCCCGCAAGCTGACGCTGAAGATGATGGCCCACCCAGTGAAACAGATTGAGCCAAGGAAATAGTGCACTAAGTGGAATGCCAAACACGACACCTAATGGAGGCCACCAGGCAACAACTATTAGCTTCATGAGTTTGAAGTCTACACCAGCAACCAATCAAGAGCCAACCCAAGGAAGAGGCACCGGCCCACAACCTGGCCCCATGACCACAACGCTAGAGCAAGATAATCAAGTAGCTAAATTGAGAGTCACAACCAATGAAAGAACTCTCGGGCCGAGCGCCATTTTTCTGCCTTTAGACCCAAGTCCCTGATTCCCCTGGCCCTCCTGCCCCTCTGCCCACAGTTTTCCGTCCATCTGGTGCTCCCTTTGGGCCCGTTCATTTTACTGATTACCCATTAAAGCCCAAATATAAGGATTACACACCAGAGAAAATCATTGAACTTGACCCATTAGCCCGCATCCAATCTGCCGTCAGATACAACTGCCAAGGCCCGTGGATTTTCTCTACCCCCAAGTTATTTAGAGGAAAATTCAATTACCTCCCGACCTATAACGTTTATATGGAACCACCTGTAACACCCAAACCGATGCCAGCCTCTTCCCCCAACCTGCCAACCGATCATACCAGCAAGCTTTTTGGTATAGTGTACATCACCCTCACTGGGGTGGTGGACACCATTGTACCGGCTGCCGGCTTGTGGTCTTGGTTAGGAAAGTCTGCTTCTTACCTCTTAAAGTTAGCCCCTCTCTTGTGGTGGGACCTGCCCGCAAAAAACCCGGCCCAAGTTACCTCCAAAACCGGCAGGCCGGCCGCCCGAGAGTGGGTCCCTGACAATCTTGATGTACTGAAAACTCTTAATATTTTAAATTAAGCCTTACAGCTATGGTATACTAAAGTGACCCCAGAAAGCTCAGAAATGCAATAAAAATTGTATCTTAACTAATGTGAATGATGAGTACTGTAAATTCAGAACTTAAACGTAAAAATGCAGGATTTTCAAATCCTTGGTCCAAATTTGAAATCACTTTTGCGGGCAACTCAGCTGAGTGAAAAGTAAAATATTTAATAAAATCAATTATTTAATTTGACTTTTTTGATTTATTTAAATTGGCAAATTTTGAATCTCTTGAGCAGATAACTCAACCAACAAAAGACAAAAATCAGCAAACAAATGCGGAATACATGAATCAGAAATGCAGGATTCAAATGTAAAATTTGAGGTTTGCTGTATGTCAAACAAATCATAGACATCATGTAAAAATTAACAAATCTGAAATTGCAGGATTTTCAAATCCAAGAACCAAGTTTCAAATCATAATTGTGAGGAATTCAAAGTAAATATAATTTATTGGTGTCTCAAAAAGGATGTCAAAGGATCTAGAGTGGATTTGTGCTTATTCTTTTAGGAAGCACAGGCATTCTCAAAAATCACCCTATTCCATTTTAGTGTGGCTAAAATTTAGATGCTACTATTAACAAAATTAACATATTTAACAATAAAATTGACTAAAATATACACTCCTCTTTTTGAGTTTAATTTTATAATAAATTTGTATTATGTCTTCTTCCAACTCAACCAAGTCAACAAGCTGTTCCCTGGCCTTGACAAAATCATGCAGGGCTACACTGGGTATTCTAATAGTGAAGCCTCCCTCTATGGCCACTCCCAACCCGCAGGCCCCTCTGCAAGCCACACCCAGGAGTCTGTTCTTCCTCCTGCATCCTCAATCATGGCCCTGTTTGCCCATCACGCACAGGCAGCTGCTAACCCAAATCCCTTATCAGCAATGGCATCTTGAACCAGCCATTTTAGCCATGGGGGCTCCCATAGAGCCCAGGACCCCAAAACAGCCAATCAGCCTGCAAGATGCAGAAGAAAATTAATCCCTCTGGAGATTGTTCTTGAAATGGTTGGAAAGCAAGGGATGCTTATGTCCCTTGGGGAAATTGCGGCCGCAATGGGTTTTACAAAGTCAACTGTGGCTGCAACTCTGCAAGCCCACACCAACTGTGGCCCCCCCACCAAGAAGACCCCAACTGGTGCCTGTACTTTGACCAAAGGTGACACAGCCCTTCCCCTTATGATGGCCATTATGGAACGTGACCCGCGGATGCCCCTGGTCCAGGTACATCTCCAGTTGGTACTCCACAGCATCTTCACCAACAAAAGAACAGTGAATCTGTGGATGCATGGAGTTGTGGTTGCGGCCCAAATCTTATCCAATCAAGTTCTCAGTGGCCTCATTTTGGTGGACACTGACCCCTACAATTCAACTATTATTAATTTTATCAAAGGAAGGGCAATGAGGGCCCATAATGACGTAATCTTCCTGTCATACGCTAAGATCTTAGCCAGTATCCAAGACTTTGGAGAGAAGCGTATCCAGTCTGACGTTTGAAAGCACAG